>SPJY01023245.1:550765-628965 GCA_005191435.1 Raddia distichophylla
CGGTTCGTGATACAAACCGCTTGCACAGATAGCACACTGTAAGCGGTTCTTATCACGAACCGCCTACAGAGGAGTGCAATCGGTTGGTGATACGAACCGTTTATAGTGTGATATCTCTGCAAGCGGTTTGTATCACGAACCGCTTGCATATGCCCTTTCCCGCCACCCTCCCACCCGTTGGCCACGAACCGCTTGTGGCGATCGGGTCGCAAGCGGGTTAAAGCGAACCGCTTGTGATGAGCCGCTTTGGAAGCCCCGATCCGCAGTAGTGTAAGGTAATCTTGATTTATAATCAATTACTTGTAGGGTGTTCCCGGGTTTCCGCGGTAGATATTTGAATTGTTGCTAGCTTAGCAATCCCTCATTTTCCCTTCAGTGGTATCGGAGCCATCCTGTTTAGTTCGTGATTTAGAACGACTCAGTGTTCTTGGTGATGAGATCAATGATACTCATAGCAGATCAATTAGAATGTTACTGCCTTGTTGTTTATATGATAATCCACAGTGAGTTGTTGAAATCAATGTAACACTAATCGATTTAGTTTTGGTAGCACTTGGTTGATGAGATTAACAGCGGGTTAAGATTGCTTGATATGTGCTTTGGTTGATGTGATTAATGGTTCTTTAGATTCGGCTCGATGAGCTCGATCTGTTTCAAGAGATCAACATGTGACCATATGTTGATGAGAGTATTAGTAGATTTGATCTACTACGTACATTTTTGATTAATTTTACACCGGGTTGATAAGATCAACCATATTGGTTGCCTTCTCGCAAGCTTTCGCTCAATGAGATCGAGTGGTGTAGGGTTAATTAGATTGTCAAACTGCCGTTTGGTCATCGCTGCAGCAACCGTTGCCGCTACCGCATTGTGCGTGTGGCCGAGTTGACTAGCTAATTAGATTAGTCTAGTCAGCAACTTGATTGATATGATTAATCTCGTTTTCGTTCTGCATGTGAGCATACAATTTGATCAGTTGGGCTAATATGATTAGAACATCTAAATATCGGTCAGATTAACAGGTGGTCTAGCCGATTTGATCGGTTAGATAGTTATTGAGCTATGGTTACGTGCAATATAGTTGCACGTGTTAATAATAATCTCGATCATGATAAAAAGCCAACGTTGGTGGTCCTTCCTACTAGAAATCTTGTAGATGTGTGTGTTTGTGCACATACCGATCCGTATCGATCAAATTGTTGCTCGGGATGCTGATCGGTGCTGCCTGGACTGCTTGATGACTTGCAAAATTGTTGCTCGGATAAGTTGATACCGTTCGGCACTGCTCGACGCTGCTCACCAGCTGGTCGGGACTGCTCGCCGGCTGGTCGGGACTACTCAAGTTGTTCGCAGGCTGCTTGGCGTTGCTCGGAACTGCTCGGAGGAACTTGAGTTGGTCGAAGAGCTAGTCAGAGAGCCCCACCGCATGTTGGGATTCGGATCCTGAGGAGCGATATAGCCACGCTGTCAATGGTTCATAGAGTTATTGGACGGCGCCAGCGCGAACCCCCTCGAGCACCGGTTTTCTGGCGAGCTTCCCTTACTGTCATGGTGCCTCGATGGTTGGTTAAGGCCGTAGGGCTAATAGGTAGTCCGATATTGGATTAATATGATTAATTCAATCAAATTTTCATGGGTAAGATTGTGAATAGAATTCACGGTTCAAGCCCTACCAGCTAATTTGTTACTAGGCTGATCTGTTTAATGAAATATTTATTAGGTCAATATGATTGGATCGGAGCGGGTTAATATGATTAATCTGTTGGAATTTTTCATGGGCTAAATTTGTGAACATGATATACTATTGAAAAATTGTTTCCACCACACAAATTATTTATGTGCCTTTTCATAATTGTTATGAGTTCATATTATCTAATAGAATTTGATTATAACCAGTTGGATGTGAATAATTTGACCTTCTTGTATATGATGCATGTGTGATTTCTTACAAAGGCTTATATTAATTTGTGATGCTTGACTAAAATCACATAGATGACCCGGTGGACAGAAAGCGCGATGACGGAGATTGAAATGCCATGGGCCATACTATTTCACAAGTCAATATTGTTGTTTTTGATGATATCTATCATGCTATTACTTCATATTTCATATTTGGTGGATGTCATTTTCATATGATATAGTTTCCCTCAAACAAATAAGAGTTTGACGCCCTTCCAATAGCTGCAACCATAATGGTCTTGTATGTTAATTGGCAGTTTCAACATGCAGTAGGGTGCCATTAACTTCCTTGACCAATGGGGTGAAGTCGGAGTTCACACGCATAGTGTTGGTTTACTTATCGAGGCTATCAAAATGATTTTGGGCCTCGGAGCGTCGGTGCTGGGAGACGGGACATTGGATGCCACCCAACATACAAGAGTCACATACGATATGATTGACAAAGGGTTGTCTACTATATCACTTAGTTCTAGGAGTCGCCTCCACGCACTAGTACTTTGAATGACTATGGATCTTGTCCCACCGTGATTCATTAGGGGGAATTTGACTTGAGTGGGAGCATCTTCGCTAAATTGTTAAAGGAGGCACACACACGCAAACATAGTTTAATATTTGTTATTATACCTGATGCTTCACTTTTGAGCTATTTCTTTGATTAGAGAATTTTGATATATACACACTGATTGATATCAAATTTTGATAACTTTTCTCTAGTTGTTATAGAATATTTGTTCTAAAGAGTAGTAACCTGATGAACCAGCTTGAAATGTTATCTTTACTGAAAAGTGTTATGTGAAGCACTATGATGATTTTCTTTGTGATAACTATCTCTTTCTTGCCACCGTAAAATCCGACGTTTTATAGCAATATGAAATCATGGAAGTCTGCAATATGATTGTGGATTTGGAGGGCATGTTTGAGAACAAAAAAAGATTTAAAGTATTTCATCCATAAGTCATTGTTTGCGTGCAAGTTAACATAAGAAAATTCAGTTAGCCATCATGTAGTCAATATGATGGATTACATTGTGCATTGGAGAATTTTGATTTTCCTTTTAGCTAAATGTTACCTATTGATGTGATTTTCGGTTGCTTTTCATTCTGATGAACCAGCTTAGAAAAATCAATGGTCTTGATGCATATGATGCATGTTAGAATCAGAAAATATTAAGATAGCTTTAATCATGTGATGATAGTTCGGAAGACTGGTCGACTTGTGAAGGAGACCGAGTCAGGCATGAAAGGGTAAGGTTGAGTTGAACCTAAAGTATGGATCTAGACTTGTGAAGTCGAACATTAGCGCTACCCAGATAGGGTAGAAGTTGTCTCGTTTGACGTTGACATACTTTTCACTGCCCAACCCGAAGGATCGTACTCGGGATTAAATAATTGTTATTATATTCTGGGCAAAAGAAAATTCAATATTTCTGTTTCTTTTGAGTGAGAGATTGATTTATCTTATGTTCATGCTCCATTAGTGAATGGATATGTGTTTTTATTTCTGAGGATTTGTGATGCCATTGTCTTCTATTATCCATGTTATGGTAAACTTTAGAAATAAATTGTGCTTATTTTATATGTTCCATCTGGTTACAAAATAAACCACTGTATATGATATTGATCGGAAAGTGTTTCGTATTGTTTTATCGAAGTTTGGAATGTGGGGCTTGTGTAAGACGTCTATCGTTTGATAGGCTCATACTCGACTGAGATAAATGTTTCTTTGTGAGTTACAAAGTGTTTGTACATATAGAAGGGTAAGCAATGCAAATTGTTTGTTGCTTAGAATGGTTTTATTTTGGAGAAATCATTTCTTCCAAAAATATTTAGTGGGAGCACGTTATGTTTAATAAAAGAACCAACTCTGCATTACCTATAAAGCCACATTAGTCGCCTATATGATAGGGCAAACAATTGTTGTCGAACTATGATGAGCTTAATGAAGTGTGATGGGCCTATGCTTTGAAAGATGAATATATGACGAGATGTGTGACAATTAATTAAGTTTTTTACTTGATTGGTCTACTAATTGGTGTTGTCCGGATTCAACTAGCTACTATTGCATATTCGATATGCAATATGGATATCAAAAAAACAAACATCTATGATACTTTTGAAGTATAGTGAATGTGTTCTTTGGAGGTGAGGAAATGTGGCATGTGAAGCTTACATCGTGCACTAGTTTTCAAACCAATACTTAATGAAGGTTCAGAAGCCGAAAAGGATTCAACCTAAACAAATATTAGCACAACGTTTATAAAAGGCGCTAATGAGTATTGGATATTAGATATCAGGTCGGTAAGCTCTCGTGCACATGGATAAAATATAAGGGATGATCCGATTAGGAGGTCTTGTACTATATCACTTCCATGTTTATAATGGATAAATTGTTATCCTCTGATTTCTTGAACAGCGTCATCGGTATCGAGCAACAAGTACAACTTTTTCGTGTAACTCTTTCACTATATGATGTTATTCTAAATGGGTCCCTGATCTATCATAACTTGAACCATTATGATCCAAAGATCAGCACATGTATTGATTGACGATAATGTTCCCGGATCATTGATAGATATTAAATCAATAATGTGGACATATGTTGGATAACATGGGTGGTTGGACATACCCACTTCTGAGACGCTGTGAGATCGTTATTTCTTAAAGTGCCATCAGCGTATAGTCTCGAGTGATACACCTATATGGTCCTCAGACTTGAGATTGTCAGGGATGCCCAACATGTGGACTTGTATGCTTTGGTGTCATCAAACGCTACACCGTAAAAGGGTAGTTATAAATGTGACTACTAGGTATGCCACAGAGCATTGCCTGGGGTGTGATTATCAAGATGAAATTTACCTCTCCTAGATATTAGTAGAAATACCTCTGGGCCCTTGGTGTCGATGGATAAGGAAGTGAATGGCCATGCCAATGTGATTAGAGAATCACATTATCTCCATATATCCATTGAATTGACGAGTGAAATGGTCGATCTATCAATAAGGGTGGCACGCATCCCGCTTTGAGCTTGACTGATATCGCGTGGCAAAGGGATCGGTATGTATGAGTGTATCAAAGTTCAGCCAGTGTTGTATTCTATGCATTCGGGGGGTCAATTTGTTCTATTAGGGGCCGCTGTTGACCTGTGGATTGGAAAAGCTGTTTCGAGTCGACATATGCCTGTGCGCAAGTTCTTCCTCTCCACCAAACCCAAGCCATCATATCTCCTAGGCGTCTGTGTGTTGGTGCTGGCACACCATGCATGGATGGATTCCAATACCTGTATGTGTGGGTACTATGGAGGCGCTGCACCCTGTGGCGCTAGTCGATGCGAACCTGAGAAGGAGACAAGATTTGCTTGCGGATAGATTCTAGATGCAATGTTATTTCGTCTATTCCTGTTGATCCAGAAGAAATTTCGATGTGAGACTAGATGCGTTGGAAAGATAATTTCGTTAACTTTCCAACGAGTGGTAAAACGTTAAAAACGGAGCCCGGATGTGGCCGGGGTTTGAAGTCAGACTGGTTGGGAGGTTCGTTAATCCCGGTGAGCTTTTAAAGCTTGTCGTTTGTGGCCATGGTGTCGGACATTGAGAACCAGCGAAGAGAAGGCGATCAGATTGCCATGAACGACTACATCCATCCGACTACATGTAGATCGGTGAACTGGCTTCATCGACTTGTGTTACATTGCACTGTGCGTCATAAGGTAATCTTGATTTATGATCAATTACTTGCAGAGTGTTACTGGGTTTCCGTGGTAGAATTTTGATTCGTTGTTAGGGTAGCAATCCCGCTTTTTCCCTTCTATAACAAATTCTAAAGATCTGGAATTTCTACATATTCAGAGCTTTCATTCTCAAGGAAATGACCAAGACAGTGAAGAAGATGAAGATGATGATGAATATGAACTTCTTCCTGAAACTTATGATTCCAATGAATTTTAATTTATATATTCCTTAACTTCCGCAGTTTGTGCATGGAAGATGAAGTAGAAGCAGAGGGTGTACCTTAGAATTATGCGAAGGACCGTGTCAAACACATGATGTACCAAGCTCGCGTTGACGCTGTAAAGGAGTATTACAAGAACCAAGGTGAGGTAATTGATGATGCATTAGCACGCCCAAGGGAGCTGCAATGCGAGCAATACATGGATGCTAGGATTTGGTGGTGCAATGAACAAGTGTGGCCATATCTGTGTCGTACTTGGTGCAGCGATCAATTCAAGGCAAAATGAAAGAGAGGTCAGAACACACGTCTCAAATCTAATAACGTTGCTCAAAATCGAGGAGGCTCACAAATATATGCTGAGACACAACTAAGAACTTATGCAGTCAACTCAAAATCCCATGGTCGTCTAACCATACGAAATGGTGCCATAAAGAAATCTCATGTTTTATTAGCTACAAAATCGAGAAGTATTAGGCTATCTAGCTCCATCTCTTATCGAAATCTTCTCCAACACAACTAAGAACTTATGCAGTCACAAGAACTTCACCGACAAATGATCTTGGTACAAAATTGAAGTATAAGAACTTCACCAACAAATAAATTGCAGCATATGTAACCTTTCAATGATGACTTGCCTAATGGAGATGCTTTGCGAGAAGATTGGTCAAGAACCACCAATAGAGATGATGCGAAGACAGTGAGGTGCAGTACCAACTCAAGCACATATAAGAGCATGCAACTCCAATATTATTTGGCATCCATGCCAACAAAATAACTAGTGACCTTAGACCAGTACACCTTGTATTGGAAAAACAATTTCGGCTAGAAAGCTAATATATTTTGACATGTCAGAGCATCAACAAGCAAGCTGCAATGAGCTAGATATATTAGAATGTCCTAAACATGCTAATGTATCACTGATTAATCAGACAGACAACAAGCAATGCAACAGTGAGCGAGTGGACTCATGTTGAATGTTCTAAACATAGCAATTACATGAAAATCACTTAATTAAAATATGATGGTAAGGTAGTAGAGATTTTTTTTTTTTGTAGTTTTTGCCACCTCTCATTTCATTTGTAATTGAAGGCGGAAATTTTCTTTTGTTAGTGTAAAAGATGTATGCCTAGTGGTCTAACCCTTCATTTAGGATATCTAGTTAATTGTACACCATCCTTACATTCCATTTATTTTACATGTAGAAAGGGGCTTGGACGGGATCTTTCCATGCGGGGTGAAGTGTAACAATAAATGATGGTGAGGCTATCCAAGAGGAGAACACTAGTGCTGCTGCTGACCCTAATGCTTTCCAAGAGGAGAATAATAATGCTGCTGCTACTGATCCTAATGTTGTCTATGAGAACAATAGTGTTGTTGGTGCTGACCCTGCAAATGTCTAAGAGGGTATGTTTGTACTAAACTAGATGACATTAGCGTAATGGTTAGTATTCTTAGGAAATATTTTGGATTATGATGTTGACATCCATACGAACACTTAAACCATGCATCTCTATGATTCGGATGGAAGAAATTTGTCAATAGGTTAATTTCTCTGTGCGACATTTTGCAATATGTATTGGATCAATATTCATCCATATATATATGATGTAGTCATGTCAGGATGCTCCAACCTTGTACTGTGATGTGATCATGTGAATTGACCATAATATGCTTGTGATTAAATATTACGTATGAGCTTTCTTAATACATATGAGAATTGCTGGTGTTTTGCATATGGCTATAGATTTGCTGGTACATTAATGCTATTTTTGAGTTGTGAGGAAATCGTATTTTCCTCACGGGCACCTCTCAGGAAATATTATGCTGACGGTTCGCCAAATCGTCAAGGAATATTTCCTCCAGAGCTGCTACACCTGACAGTAAAATTGTTCTTCACTGGTTGTACACACATCACGGAACTTCCATCAAAATTTCTCTCTAAGGGCAATCACAATTTCCTTGATGGGGAACTACCGTCGGAAAAATTATCTCTCATGGTTAGCTGTCAGCCAAATTAAATTTCGATTGCCAGTACATGTTTGCCTCACGGTTAACCGTGAGGGAAAATATTTCTGACGGTTTTCCCTTTTTCCTTGACGTTTGAAACCGTGAGGGATACTCAGCGATGAGGTAGTGAAAATTCATCCATAGGTCAAGTTTCGTTAGTTCTTTCATCAAGTTTTATCAGGTAGTTGTGCAAGTTACATCAATACTTTTTTTTTCAAGTTCTATTAGTATATAGCCAAATTTCATTGCACTCTCAATCTTCATCTAAATTGATTACCTTTTTTCAAGTTTTATCAATAATTTTTTTTTTGTTCCAGCAGTTATATTTTCAAAGATCATTAGGATTCGGCCATATTTCACGTATATATTTACCAACACTTTGTAGTTATTTTTAAATTCTATACTTATTTTTCTATTCTAACGTCATGCGTTCCATGCTATGTTTGTCTCGCTGGAAAAATCGATGGGCGCAGCCCCACTTACTCAACGCGACTGACCGCGCAGCCCGACATGCATCTTGCTGCTGCGCGTGAGGGCGCACATCAGATTAAACGGACGTCCGCGTCACGGCGTTTTCTAAAAACAAATGTAGGAAAAGAGGAGAAGTTGAGAAAATTTTGCGGGTGTGCCTTCATGTAAAGGAAACCATGTTCTTACTCTCAAGTATAAATCAATCAATTAATCACATGGATTTTGATACACAATTTATCAATTACTTTCGCAAATACTTGCCTGTCATGTTATAGATAATTTATCAAAAAATTGTTTTGTTCGATTAGAACTAACTGCTAGCAAGCACCAATTAAACCCTTATCACTTCGTGCGACACGCCGCGCGATCGGATTTCGATCAGATGAACCTAGGTTCTCGTATTTTCCCCAGTCTGGATTTTGATCAGTTGCGTGATAATTAAAGTTATCAAGGAAACTGCCTCATGGATTTCTCATGGAAACTAGCTCGTCCTGAGAATTTTATTCCATGTCACAATTATTAATACAAATGATCAAACCACACGATGAGACACTGAAAGTACTGCTGTGCCATGAGTCTAGCCAGCAAATTTAGGACGATTACACGATTGCACAGGGGTACGCACACCAATTGCACATATATTTGAAGCATGCCATGCAAGGACATGGATGGACACGTAAAGAGCTAAACATGCTCCCATTAAGGATAGTAGTAGAAGCCAACTGCGTTAAGGTATAAGTCGGAGCGTCCATAGAAAGCAACGATCCAACCATTGGTGAAGAAGCTGAAGGATGCCCCTACGGCCGATCCAAACGGTCCGATTTGTCCTTGACGGTCTGTGACAACACCGAGCGACGTTACGATCCTGTCTCCATTGAAATCACCTGTCCTGCCAAAGATTTCGACAACGTCCTCTCCCTGCTCGAAATTGATCTGCAAAAGGAGGAGTACATATATATATCCATACATTAATCATGTGGAAACATTATCCAGCTAGCTAGCTGGGCCGGCACGTACGTACGCCTGCCTTGCTTGAAATGAAATGAAACGAGACTTGGAAGAGAAGATTCAACATACTATCTTTTTGATGCCTCCAATTCTACCCCATGGCCCAACAGTGACCGTTTCGTAGTCTGGGGTCCTGTACTGGAAGGTAAGGGCCAGGATGGCCAGGCCGTGGTAATGAATCGTCATGGAGACGAGCGTACACGGGAGCTTTTTACCGGGATTGATGTCTCGCGGGTAGCCTCCATTGCCGCCGTAGTAGGCCGACTTTTTCAGGTCTTCCTTGTTGCACTAGTGCATTCATTTGTTCGTCCATTCATCGATCAAAGTTGTAGACATTAATTAGTTGTAGGGAAATTAATTAATTAATTAATTACCTGCTGTGCCTGGGCTTTGCCAGAGCGTTCAAATCCCTCCAAGATGCTCATGATTCCACCCACGTCTTCTAGCTCCACCTGGGCATCCCATGGTAAGTGAGATCGATCGAAATGAGGGTGTCCAGGAAAATGTCGTTTTACGGAGGGTGGTATATGCAAATGTCACATACGGATGCATAAACAATAACCTAGGCAGGTAGTATCTCCATTTTTTCAGGTGGTATATATGCATATCATTTTAGGCACAGTACTCATTTTATATACGTTAGTGGCAAAAATTGCATCGAAACTCTTGGCAACTTTTCACGTGGTTCATGCATAGTATTTTAGGCACTTGTATATATACGACAAGTACGTACATGTCCTCTCCATCTTTTTCCCCCTCAATTTTTTTTATTTGTCGTTTAACTTTTAAACATATCATTTAACCATTCGTCTATTCAAAAAAATAATTTTTAGTATCAATTATTTTGTTATACTTTATTTTATGAATTAAATTTACTAATAGCATGACTTCTGTTTTTACATATTTACAATAAATTTTTAAATAAGACGAATGGTTAAAGAAAATGTCCAAAAATCAACGACGACAAATAAAAAATAACGAAGGAGTACTCCGCATGGAGAGTAACTACGCCCAGGTGTACAGAAGTGGTTTGAAAACACACATGTACACCAAATACTAATCATAGGAAAAATACCAGCTCCATGACTTGCGTCTGCACTTTGTCATAGCTTTCACGTACCTCTCTGCAAGAGGCTCTCGTTCCTTAGGCCATCGAAGTTCACCCCATGTCGAGCGACACATAATGACAAGTTACAAGTCAGGATGGCTAGAAAAGGAATTATGGGAGCAAGGAAATGGTGTTTTGAAGCCATTGCGCTCTGTGCGGGTGAATTCGCAAAGCAGCTTGCTCCATGTATTTATAGCCTTATAGGCCTCCCGCTCATGGTTTTCGGTAGCTACTTGATGTCTCCATCGAAGCCTAAGCATACACGTGATAAGGCTGTAGCCTGCATGGACCGATTTTGTGGGGTCATGACCATGACCAGTATTTGTTTCTCTTATGATTTTTGTGGGCCCATGAAATCCAAGAAGCGTACGTCCATCACCAAAATTAAACCCCCCCCCCCCTCTCTTTATTTGGTTCAGCTCAAAATTTTAGAGACCGCCAATGGTTTGTGCCGAACCAGAATGCCAGATAAGCTAAGCATATTAGTTTGGTTTGCTCACTATAGGAAACGAAATCAATGTAAACGGCCAAAAACTCAATGTCGGTGGCAAAAATCCCGACGACAGCACAATATCGACGGGCCAGCAATAAGCCGCCCACAAAAGAATATCCCGGCAAGCCGCAATCACTTATCCGCGTACGTCCGGGGATTTGAACTTCTAAGCCCACCAAACAAGTCTGTGTCGTTGGCCATATATGAGCCGACCACATTGTGTCTCCCATTGACGGACAGACAGAGTTAAGTTTGGTCCCGCTTGGAAGACAAAGGGACGTCTCTGCCATGTGGGGCCAACAAGGGAGAATGCATAGGAAGGGCAGCCAGTATATGTGTCGGCGGCTACAGCTCAGACCGCCCACTAAAGCAGACGACCACATAGACCCCAGCCCTCTCTCCAATCACCAGGCGGGTCTATGTGGTCGGCCTCTACATATGTTGCTGACATAGGTTCTCTATGTAGGCGGCCAATGCAAGGCCGCCCTCAATGGTTTGTGCAACCTAAGATTTTAGGACATGCACGACACATACAAAGTCATTCCATATAGTTGTCCCGCCCTGCGTTGCACATTCAGCACAAGTTCCTTTGTAACCCCGACTTTGTATCAGCTTCGTAGCAGGCATGTCGGGGTTATAAAGGAACTTATGCCGAAAGTGCAAGGCAGGCCAGTACAAACTCGTGGATTGACTTGTTATGTGTTGGGAATGCTCTAAAACCTAAGGTCGCATATAGCAATGCCTCGGATCAAGCCGAGGGCGGGCCGGAAAGGGGCGGGTGCTAGAAGATTATGGTGTCTATGTGGTCGGCCTAGCATTGGCCACTGACATAAGTTGTCTATGCAGGAGGCCAAATAATGCCCGCCCATACAAGTCTTCTCCACTGACTTGTGGGTCGTGCCCAGCAGTGTGACCGTTGTGAGCCCTAGGGGGATCTGTGTGGTCGGCCACAGAACAACCGACCACACAGGTCTGTGCGAATGAATTATGGTCCAGTCATAGCAGTGTCGGCGATTTGGTAAGCAGTGTCGATGGCATAGGGCCACCGATACTGGTCGTTGTATTAAAAAATAGGTGGCCCGAGCGCTACGTCCTCAGACCTAGCGCACGGGCTCACATCTCCTTGATGCGCCCTGCCTCCGCCGCCGCCACCGCACGTCGCCTCCTCTCCCGCAGCCGAGCGCCGCCGCTGCCGCCGCCGCCCCTATTGCCGCAGCCGCGCGCCTCCTCCCCCTCCCGGCACCGGCCCCTCACCGCCCACGCGACGCCGGCCCATACGTCGCCTCCCCCACGCGGCGCCAGCCCCGAGCCACCCGCGTGCTGCCGGCCCCGCGCGGCCTCTACCATCGGCTCCTCGCACCGCCTAGGCCGCTGCCTCTTCCGCCTAGGCCGACACCCCTGCGCGCTGCATTGTCCGCCACTTCCCCCGGCGCCATGCGCCACCTTTGGTCACCGCCTTCCCCGGGCCGACGACCACCCCTGGCTGTGCGCCGCCACATTCCCCCGGCTGTCGCCCCCCGCGCACACGTCGTTACCTATCCCACCCCACGCAGTCGCCACCACCCTTCAGTCGTTTTTGACACGCCGTCTTCACACATCGTGCAGGTATGTCCTTGCTCACATGTCTTAGTTTTTAATATTGTAGCTATGGTAGCTATGTCGTCTTATATAGTAAACGATGGAAGATCGACGATGGATGTACGATGGATGGAAGAAGTCTGGTCGGCACACAGATGAGTAGTTTGACAAAGTTGATGCATTCGTGGAAGATTTTTTTCCGAATATTCTCCAACAATGATGCAGCGCTTGTGCGTTGTCCTTGCGCTCTTTGGTCAAATACCGAATAAAGGTACAAGAGGGATATTAGCGAGCACCTCTATAGACATGGATTTAAGAGCCAAACTATTTTGAATGGGTATATAAAAGGTGAGAGAAAACGTCCAGCGTCGATGTGTAGCCCTGTGCATTTTGGAGAGTGTTATGATGAAGTTGAGGTGGACAGATTGGACGAGCTCATGGATGATGTGGGTAGGGCTTACGTTCTTTCCCTCGAAGAAGAGTCTAAGCCACTTGCCTAGAAATTCAAGAAACTTCCTGATTCTACCAAGAAGCTGCTGCATGTGCATACCGATATGAACGTGCTTTCGGCAGTGTCGCGTCTAATGGCGGTGAAGACCAAATACAACCTCTCTGCCAATTGCTTCAATGACTTTTGCAAATTGCTAGATAGTTTACTTCCGACTGGACACAGAATGACTCCAAATCTGTACGACTCGATGAAACTTCTTAGTGTGTTAGGCATGTCGTGCGAGAGGATAGATTATTGCTCAAAATTCTGCATGCTTAACCGAAAGGCTGATTCTTGCGCTGAGAGTCGATACATGGAAGTTAAAGGACGAGGTAGTGTAAAAAGACAGACGACGGTGGCCCAGAAAACCTTTAGTTTCTTTCCGATCTCTTAACGCCTGCAACGGCTGTACATATACAACTCCAAGGCTAGGCATATGAGGTGGCACAAAGAGGAGAAATGTAGAAAGGAGGGTGTAATGATTCATCCATTAGATGCACAAGCCTGGAGGCATTTTGACCATCTACACCCTGAGTTCGCAGCTGAGCCCAGAAATATCCGCATCGGACTCTACACCGACGGGTTCACGCCATTCAATATGACCTCGCACTGGTACTCATGTTGGCCGGTATTTGCTATCCCGTACAATCTACCACCTCAACTCTATTTGAAAGAAGAGTATATGTTCCTTTATATTATCATACCTGAGACTAAGTCTCTTGAAAAAATTTAGATTTGTTCATGCAACCATTGGTAGAAGACTTCAGCGACCTGTGCAGTAAAGGAGTCTTGACAGATGAAAGCCACAAGTGTTAGAACATTAGAATGTGAGCCACATACCTGTGATCAATACACGATTTTTCGGCGTATGACATGTTCTCGGGGTGGAGCACGCATGGACAGTTGTCGTGCACAAAATTCTTGTGTAACACTAATGCATTCGTACTTAGAAATGATGGTAAGGCTTGTTGGTTCGACTGTCACCGTCATTTTCTTTAGTCGAACCATCCATTTAGAAAACAAAGCAATCAATTTCGCAAAGGCAAAACTATGACGAAACAACGATTACCAGAATGGTTCTAGGTGCAGGATATCATCGTTTGGCATGAAGATTTGGTAAAAAGTGTTATGAGGATGAGTATGGTGAGGAGCACCATTGGACACATAAGTGCATCATTCGTAACCTCCCGTACGCAATAGACCTGAAGCAGCCTCACAACCTTGACCTGCTGCATCAAGAGAAGAATCTGTGTGAGGCAATCGTCAACACAAACTGGGACATCTCACAAAAGACAAGAGATAACAAAAAAGCTCGACTGGACTGTGCTTTAATATGTGATCGACCAAAGATGAACCTAGGGCAAAGTACTGCCTCACACGTAGGCAAATAAGGGAGATTTTAGTTTGGATTAAGGAAAAAGTGAAATTTCCAGATGGTTATACGGTTAGCCTTCGTCATGCTGTTAGTATGGACCAATGCAAGTTAAATGGAATGAAGGCCTACAACTATAAAGTCTTTATAGAGCGTCTGTTTCCGGCCGTCTGGCGTGGATATGTCGACGATGTTATTTGGAGAACACTGTCAGAGCTGAGTTTCTTCTATCGAGAGCTGTGTACAAAAGAGATATCCGCATTGAGGATGGAGGATTGGAGAAGAAGATTATTTTGCGTGTGATAAAACTCGAGAAGATTTATGTTTCTAGGTTTTTCAATTGCATGCAACATCTATTAGTCCATTTGCCATATGAAGCAAAAGTTGGGGGCCGACACAGTTCAGGTGGATGTATCCTACTGAACGGATGATGAAAAATCTTAGAGCAAAGGTGAAGAACAAAATACGAGTCGAAGGAAGTATTGCCAAGCTTGGCTAACTAAGGAAATCGCCTATTTCACGGACAAGTTTTTTGCGACAAGGAACAAGGTCCATGTGGCACAACCAACATATAGAAAGGCACGTTGTAAAAATCCTTCTAACATTGAAGTGTTTTATGACCAAGATGGATGCAACGTTGACAAAAGCACAACGCGTGACTTGGATGAAGTGGAAAAATAATGATACAATTGTACGTGTACGACAACATAGATGAAATGAAGGTGTACATCGGTGGACGAGCAACGGTGGAAGTCGAAGCAAGAGGAGAACAACCGGTGGATGCTGACCATACATGAACAGAACTTGTACATGATGTAGTACATGCAAAATGTTACCAAGATCATATACGTCGCTATCTAGGTTGTCATTTCTGGTTTAAGATACTAAGATATTATATCCACAAGTGCTCTCAGGGGCGGGGTCCTCCAGTTAGGTACATATGCCTTCTACGCCGCCACTCGTCTTCACGGCGACTCTGGAGGCCCCAACGACATAGGCCGGCACACTCCCCCCGTTCGTGCTACCGCACTGGTTCCCTATGGTACAGTTCCACCTGCTCCCGCAACTTCTTTAGGGGTAATGCATTTAATCTAGTTTTGCACAACATATTCATAACAATACACAATTGCATAAAGTTTTTGAAATTCACCGTTTTCTCCACTCTTACATATGTCCAGTTCGGTTATGCCTGCGCCTAAGATGATTGCACTGCAGGGAGGTGATGACAGTGCCACAAGGTCGTGTCCCCTCGAGCAATTCGTGACAGACTTGTTTAACCCAGATCCCAACCTCGGTGGCGGTTCGCAAAACCCATGGATGTGCTTATGTGACTTTGTAGCATTCTATTTTACCGTTTGTGACTTTGTGACATATATGTGTATGATATAGACTTCTGAACTTATTTTATTGTCAATTGTGCCTATATGTGAAAGTTGAAGTGAGATTGGTCGTTATTTATCGATAATTTTGTGTTTCGAAATGATGTGGATGTGTATGTGCTTGAAAATGTGGTATCGAGCACCTAATTATGTTTGTATGTGGTAGGGTGAATTGGGGAATGAATATATGGGGTGAATTGAGTTTTTTTTGCAGGATGAAGATGAATTTTATTAACAATTACTAGAAATTTTTATTGCTGCAAAACTATCTATGTCATCGGCCAAGGACAAAGCCGACCACACTGCTCTATCCAGGAGCGCCCCAAGGCAGCCACCGGACAGAACCAATGCCGACTGCATAGCCTAGGCCGCCGACATAGCTGGACATTTTTGTCGGTGGCATCACCATAGGCCGCGGACACAGATGGCAGCTAGGCAAACCAACGAGGTCACCTTGATGGTCATGTGTCGGCGGCCTTGGCGGGAACCGACCACATTGATCTGCCATGTGCCAGGCCAGCGTGCTCTTGTGGGTTCCACTCGTCAGAGCGCCGTCGCCCCGCGCGTTCCGTTTGGGGGAGCTTGTGTCGACGGCCCGCCTAAACCCAGGTGGCAAGCCTCGTATGCGTCTTGGACGGCGGGGCCGCCGATAATTTGAGCCTGTGTCATCGACGCTACGTCGGCGGAGCAGTGTCAGTGGCCAGCCACCGACAAATACCTATGTTGGTGGTATGGATAACTGTGTCGGGGGCTTTGTGCATTGTGCATGCTATAAATTAAACATCATCATTTTCTCACTACTATACCAAAAAAAGTCATATATCGTCACATCAGTGTAAGTTCTTAAGAAGTTGGACAAAACAAACCGACACCGTTTTATATATATTTTGGAAAATGCAAAACAAATAGCAAAAAAAAAATCAAAAATTATAAAATTTGGTACTCTAGGAGAGTTTATGGAGATGAACAAAATGTACGGTCCGGATCGAATAATTTCACCATAAATTTTGTAGAACACGCCCGACTGACAGCCGCGACTGACGGATCGCCGACTGACCCCAACCCAACTCTTGGCCGCGACTGACGGATCACCGGAGTTGGGCTGGGGTCAGTCGGCGATTCGTCAGTCGCGGCGTCAGTCGGGCGTTTTCTGCAAAATCTATGATGAAATTCTTTGATCCGAACCGTAAATTTTGTTCATCTTGATAAACTCTCCTAGTGTACCAAATTTTACAATTTTTTGATTTTTTTTTTCTATTTGTTTTGCATTTTTCAAATCAGCCCAAATGGACGCTCCAGAATACTTTGGAATGCTAGGCTGATTTTGAAAAATGCAAAACAAATAGCAAAAAAAATCAAAAAAATGTACGACAGTAAATAAACGACAGTGATGAGTATCAATATCACTACCGAGTCAGAAACCAGCAGTGGCAAGTACCCATCACTACCGGGTGGTAGCAAGCGCTGGAGTGATTATGAAATATCACTGTCGGTTTGTAGCATGAGCTAGTAGTGATAATTCACTATCACCAGGCTCATTCTTTAAACCCGGCAGTGCTAGCCAGTTATCACGGCTGGCACAAGCCGTGAGTAGGCAGTGATACCTCTCCTCTAAATAAACCAACGGGCAACTGCAATTACTGGCATTTAATCCATAAATCCAAACAGTTCTAATAATCCAATAACAAATTCAATAGAGAATTCACATAATGTTGTCCTCGTACATGTGGTACAACCATATCACTCACTCACACACACACGTATCAAATTTATAACTACCAGTATAAATTTACAACTACTAGCGTAAATATAATATAACCGCATCACTCACACATATCAAGATAAAAAATAAATACAATTTTAGTTATAAATACTGTCAAGCTTTCAAATGGATGGTTCGTCCATTATTAATTCAAATCTAGCCCCTTTTGATATACATCAACATCTTCTGGGTGTAGCCATGCCGAAGAGTAAAACTTGCCTTTTGGAATGACGACCTCGACGGGAATGAACCTAGTGAGTTGTTCCGCAATACCTTTGAGTTGATTTCCGAATAGTTCACTTGTGGATAAATTTAATTAATCTAAGCACTGTCATAAGAGGAATGTGAAGAATTAGTTGTTGAACAATTTGGGATTTAGAAAAAACTATAACCTATAAGCCAAAATAGACCTTAGGATAAAAATTTTAAGTTTCATCACTAGCGGTGAAATTCCTCATGAATTGACATACATAGTAGCCACAGAGATTGTTGCCCATTTCATGCCTATGACACTGAGGAATGTAATGTTAAATCATTTATGCATTGGACATTCTATGGGAAATGAAAAGCAGGAGTGTTTTTATATACCTTGAAGTCTATTTCGACAAAGAAAGAGGGCTGGAAAGGCATGTAGTTTGTATTCTTCCTTGTGTATCTTTTGAACGCCCTGTCCATCATTAACAATTGTAAGGAAACTTTAACACCAATAACGACCAATCAAATTGACCTATTTAGCAAGACCAGGGTGGGTTAAAAGTCTTGTTGAGGTTTCTTTTGGAGTCCAAGACAAAGATCCCACTAAACGGAAGCTAGATAAGTAGAATCTAGTGAAATATGCACATATGACATATAGCCTACTAGTGCATGTAGACATCACGCATGTTGCTAATAAAAGATTAGAACTTTAGGCTTTTTTGTACGTACTTAAAATTGTATGGTAAAAGTATGAATTTTTCCTTATTTATTTGAGCATGGCATTGAATGCATAGTCCTGGATTTCCTGAGGATTGTTCTAAACAAGCTAGTTTATGATCCTTGGGTCGAGAAATTGTACTGTGTAAATGAGCTCTTTTTTCATGTCAGAACCGCCATTCTACAAAAGAAGGTAGTTAGATGTACCATTCAATGATACAAGAGTGCACACCGTAAATTATATGCAATTGTGTACTTACAGAGTCCAGCATCGCATCAATTGTATGACGATGGCTGAAGTCTAGCCAGAAAATGTCATAACCATTTTGAAAATATTCATTCTTAACAGTAACAACGAACGTTGAGTACCTATACATTGACAGAGACTGTTTAAAGTACCATTCATGCAGTTCTCACAGTCTAGAGGACAACTTACACTTGTTAGCTGAAGCGACAAACGACTCACATAGTTTGAACGGCCATCTTACTTCTGCGGTTGGAACCAAAGCATCGTCTCTTTGTGGCAGCTCTAGTTGCAAGGCACTTGAGTAGGGATGGATTTCTCACCACTCTTCTATCTTTTCTTTATTAACTCTATGACACTTGCACTGACATCCTTTGATAAAGAACGTGGCTCCGAATCTAGAGACGCTCCTCGTCCTCACTTTGTAGACGCACCTAACCCTTGAGATGTTGTGGCGCTTGGTTTTTTTGTGTCGGTGGAGTTGGGATTTTCTTGTTGCTAGTGGATGAGTATGGACTTTTTTTGGTGCCAATGAAAGAGCAAGCATGCTCTTTGTTGGCGGTAAAGTAGGTCTTTCTTTGTTGCCGGTGGAGAAGTAGGGCTTCTCTTTGTTGCCGGTGGAGGACTAGGTTTTTTCTTTGGTGCCGGTGGAGGAGTAGAGCTTCTCTTTGTTGCCGGTGGAGGAGTTGGGCCTTTATTTGTTGTCGGTGAAGGACTAGGATTTTCTTTCGTGCTGGTTGAGGACCAGGTCTTCTTCTAGTCGGCGACCTTGGTTCTTTTTGTGGCGATTCAGGGGTTCGACATCGTCTTTTTTAATGTGAGCTAAATTGAATGTATTTCTTGCACCACGCAACGGAACAGTGAAAGTTGTCCACTAGTTTCTTGTTTCATTCTTCTTTTGGGATCTGTGGCTCAACCCATTTGTACTTATTTAAAAGTATCCTATCAATGCTGACTCTGGTAAAGCCCGATGATATTTGGCAGTTGTACAGCTAATACCCTTACTAGCATGGAAATGTTTTGCCCTCAACCACCTTTGTGGTAGAGGACAGCGTCGGGACGTATAACTTATAAGCAATTGGGTCATTGATGTCATCCATGGGGTGATGGGCGTGGTTTTCACCGAGAAGTCCACCTGACACACAACTGCTCCACCTACTGGTGCCGTCTATTCTCTTCATGAGTGGTTGTTACTCTTTCCGCTGGTAAAACAAATTTGTACTCTGCTATCCACCTCAACGCATATGCGTTGCTCCTGATCTCGATTCATTTGTTCACGTATTGTGCCATTATCTTGGCTTATTTGAACCTTTTCCTATATCAAAAATTGTAATTCTGTTGCAACATATGGAAATGCATGTAACCAAGACACCACACCAACCACTTGCATGTGACCACCGTGCTCCTTGTTTCCCAAAGCCAGGGTTAGCTGGTCCTTCTCTCTATTTACAATGAAGACCCTTGGAATGTTTCGGCATGGGCTTTTTAAAGCATTTGCTTGACTTAGTCAACTTGTTCGCTTCAAGAGGATAATGATCTGTGTCCGATAGAATAGCGCCCCTTCCATAAAGATAGTGTTTTGCACGTGTGACCTAATATGTCGTAACAGGAATAACACCCTAGAGGGCTAGTTCATCTTCCCACTTATCTGTCTCGGCCAATTTCTTTCATGTATCCACGTGTACCGAGGTTGTGTGGGTGTTGGTTGTCCTTAGCCTAACAGAATAATCTACAAATGTACGCATACCGATGTAGCTTTCACTCGGGAGTATTCCAATGTTTTGAATGCATGAGGAAGAGAAGTGGACTAGTCAAGAATCTACGTCGTTCAGACGATAGTGATAGGATGAAAGGGATAGGATGGTTTAGATGATCTTCTCGCTGGCTCACATAACTAAATAGTAGTAAAATCTAGTTCACTACTATGTCTATCTATAGAGGAGCATGGCAGTACCCGTTACCACTCAAGAATTCCATATGATTATGATAGTCCTCGAGAGGCTGTATAGAGCCACCCGAACGTTAGTGGACTGCTAAGGATAGGCAGAGCTGTCACCGCCAACTACCTACCACAGATCGAGGGGTTGAGCGCATGGTAAGGTAGTCTATGGTATAGACACCACGTATACACTACACACCACAACTTTTACTAGTTCACTCAGTTAAAGCACAACAAAATAGGAGACCTTTCTTATTCTAGCGTCAAGGAGGCACTCAACGGAGAACTGGGACCCAATGGCGTTGTACTCTAGCGGTGGTGGCAAAAAATAGAAGACCTTTCTTATTCTAGCGTCAAGAAAATAGAAGGCCTTTCTTATTCTAGCGTCAAGGAGGCACTCAACGGAGAACTGAATAGACTAAATGGTACTTGATAAATAAAAGAGTAGAGTTACAATGTTACTCGATGATAAGGAGACATTCACTCAAAGATGAGTTCAATCCCTAAAGTACAAGTCACTAAGTACCAGTAGCACCAGCACCTACCCGACACTCCTACCTCTCCTACCTCTCTCTATTTTATAGTGGCATCTATATTTCTCATTTCCTTCACTTCACCATGCCCATACCCGAGTTGAGGTGGTTTAGTTGACAGGTGGGGCCGGATGGCCTAGGGGTGGCCGGCTGACCCTTGGATCCAGCCATTCATGCCAACCAACGTGTGACATGCATAAATTTGTGTTTTCTTACATGTGAGAGGAAGTCTCCGGCTCAAGATTGACAAGTGGGGCCGGTCGGTCTAGAATGGGGCTGGCCGGCCCACTACTTCAGTTAATTTCGTCCAAAGCTCACTTTGGTTCCTGCATTCAAAATTCACCAAAGCTCATGGAACTCTGTTAGTTTAAAACTATCTGCCCTTGTGGATGTCCTGGGATTATCATTTTATCTAAAATGTTGGTGGCCAAGTCGGTACAATAATAGCCGCTAGCATTGTGTAAATATTTTTGTCCACGTTTTTATAATTCATTGTAGTCTTCCTTGTCGACAATATTTTTAGCTCCGCCAATCCTTTTCCCTTGAAGAACGACATGGAGTTCTTTGTTACTTGGGTCAAATACATAGAAGACTTGTAACATCCTTAGCTAATACGAATGATTCTTCTCTTTATACAATGCGTTTCAGGAATATAATAGTCATACCATACTGGTCATTATTGACTACCCCAGAGGTTTGGACCCATTGGCACAGAAACAGAGGGACCTGCAAAGCTCCATAGTGCAGCTCCCAAATATCTTCTATGAACCCATAGAAGATCTTCCTTTTGCCCTTGTCATTATTGTAGGCATCCATATAAACGCCACTAGTTTAGTTGGTGCTCTTGTTATATTGTCCTGTTGTACAAAATGTGTAACCTTTAATATCGTAACCTTGAAAAGTTAGAATTGTAGTTGATAGTCCATGGGCCAACGATTGCAACAAAGGACAAGTCGTCTCCATTCCAATTATGTTCCTACGTAACTAATCAACGAAAAGATTTCTTTGATCTCTCACATTTCGGTGGTATGATTTTTTGGGGTTCTCTATGCGTACATTTCTCTTGTATATATCAAATATGGCTCCACTACAATCGATGATTGTAGAATTGCGAAATGTGCTTGTGTGAATGAAACAATATCATTAGTACGCTTTGATTTCTCACCTATCGTCACTTCCCCTCTAGTCTTTCCTCATGATGTGATAGAATTATACCAATAGGTTTGACATTCATGTAATCGATGCAAAACACAACAACCTTTTCAGTTGCCCAACCTTCGACCTTGCATCCAGTTGGTAGTCGTTAACGTCTAATTTCACACGCTGACATACGCCAACTTTCCTATGATTTGGGGGAAAATTAAGATTTATACATTCATTTTATTTAAATCAATAAATTTCCAAAAGTTTTGCTAAGTTTTTGTCCTTAGTTTTTATACCCACCTAAGCCGTCCAACCCCTTTGGATCCCACTTTGGATTCTTCTTTGGATGGTGGCTAGATGACACATGTCCCATGGCGTGGCACTCTCTCATTGGTTGCGGTTGGCTATAAAAGAACCCCCTCACCTCACTTGTATCTGTAAAATCATTACGGCGACCAGGAGGGTGAATGGGAGTCTTGAAAATTTTTCATCGGACGGTGCTCCTCACACTTACAAATTTTACGAAATATAAATACTGTGACAATTATGTATACCCCAAGAGTGCAAGGATAAGACCCATGAAAATATGAGGGGATTTTGAATGACAATCCTAGTTGTCAAGTCTCCAAAGAAAAGAGAATCAATTCAAATCATGCTTTAGTAAAGCACTTTAAGCCAAATCACTAAAGCCACTTTTTGAAAAGTAAAAGCAGATTCTCCAGAATTTGTTCCCACTTGGAACAAAGAGATAGTGGCTTTCAGTTACTCCAAAACTTGTGGGAATGTTTCTCCCTTGAAACCATGAGTAGTGAAGCACTCCATAAAAAATCTCCTCAAAACACCTTGCACAAAAATTAGAAAAATTCAAATACTACATTCTGTCAGAAATCTCGTCCATAAAATTTGGGGCTCGATTTTCACATCACTGAACCCAAACCAAGAATCTCCATGACTTCAAAATTTTTGTGTTGATAGACATGGAAGTCATGGAACTTCTCCAAGTGGAATCACTCAAAAAATGATTTTTGTTAAAAAACAGACACTGACTGAGGCGCGGAGGAAAGTTTATAAACATATTTGCAACAAGTCAAGAAGTTGATCTCTAGCCTCTTATAGGGTTGGAAAGAGTGTGGCAATCATATTAGCAACCTCAATGCATCATGGACCATTAGGAACCAGCAAGAAATCACCTAGACTCATCTCTAAACAGGAGCTCCAAAAAGGGAAAACAAAAGCAAGAATAACTTGTTGAAAATCAACACAAGATGTTCATGGAGAAGAAGGATTTCATTGAATAGAAGTTGGGAGATTACAAGACACACTTCTTGTAGCCACATGCACTCTAAGTGCTATTAAAAACATACCCAACCCACCCTCTCTATTTCTAAAATTTTCAGCTCTAAGTGGATGAGACGGAGGTACTCCCCTCCCCCTCTATTTATAGCCCAAGGGTGAGATGATCTAAACCCTAGAGCTCATCTCCACCCTTCATTTGAGGATGAGTGGTGTACAACTCACACAGTACGAGACACACTCTCAAGAGGGAATATTCTCCACATATTCACTCGGAAAATGTCTTTGCCACTTCCTCGGTCGCTAGCCCACGCCTGGGCCCACCGGTTATATCAACTTTGCCACCAAGTAACCGACGCCACAGCCTCCAGCTACCTCAGATCCCTTGCCATGGTCGAAATTCTCGAGCACACCACCTCACGTGACTGCCAGGACATGGAACCCGGTCGCCTGCATGCCTCCGGATGCACCATCCTCCAGCTTTCCCCGCTAAGCGTCAGCCACGTACCCGCCGATACCTGCATCACTGAGGTGAACACACACGAAACCAACACCTTACCTCTGCTCATGCAAGGTTAACTTCACAAACACTTCAAATTCCATCTTGTCACATATATTCATCATCAAACCGGGGTACCCTTTACATGGGTCTCAACAGTATCACACAACACATACAACTCATTTTGGAGTCACTCTTTACTTGTTAGAGGAGTTAGTTTGGGAGATAGAGTTCAGTCAAGCTGAAGCTCGCTGTTCCGGAATCGTTTTTGTGAATTCGGGTAATAGCTCTTCTATCCTTTCCCATTTGAAATACTTTGCTTTTAGAAAATAAGTGTCTTTCATTATTTGAGCTGAGCATATTTACACTAAGTGTAAAGTGTGAATTATTAGAGTGGTTTATTAAGTTCATCTGGTTCAGAGTCTGGGTTCATTCCAATATGCTTAGAATAGCCTAAGTATTGAACTTCGATCAACTTCCTAGGGTCTGAGCAGGAGTGATCGGATTTAGTAGCAGAGGTGGTGTATGAGACTATCTCTGACTTGGCTCATAACCATTCCAACGTACATTTTGGTAGGTGGTTGGTGGTGACAACACTATCCATCCAAGACTTATCTCATGCGTAATCCACTGCGTTAGGAACTTTATCAGTATGGCCCAATCCAGCGTAATCATAATCATTCGGTGTTCTTAACTGATAGCGGGTGGTAGTGAATCGGCCGAGCTCCAACAAAGTTTTTAAAACAAACCTCCAGACTTATATTTGCTAGCTCAACCTGATAATTGACTGCACTATTAAGGAACTCTACACTTCTCTTTTTGTCCTCCCAACTATCTACCTAATTTACCAATTTATACTCCTCTGTGTGTGTCTCACCGGTCCTATTATATTATTATATTTATCCCTATCCCCATTAGCTAGCTGTCTGGTATCTTAAATAATATAGATAGTTAAAATTATCCTTCTCCCTCGTTCCCTGTGGATTCGATACCTTGGAACACTCTTGGGTGAAAATTACAAGCGTTATCCGTCTGCTTGAGAATTATTTCTCAAGGTGTAAGAATCGCAAACACATCCTTATGGTTGATTTCGGTTTCAAACATATTGCTTGAGATCCCACATGTACCTCAAAAGGGTACATCTGATGAAGAAACACGGGCCCAAGGATATGTATCTATGGTACAATATGGACAGTGAGATGGACCATCATGTTAAAAAATGTTGGAGGAAAATGCATCTCAAGTCTGCATAACGTGTGGATGGCATTCTGTTACAACTTGCCTAGATTGATTGGGTCGATGAGTTCTATGAAATTACGTTGAAGAAGGAACATAAATTGATGATTGGGTGTTGGACTCTTTTGGGCAAACCACCCTTATGTGCAACAGTGAGCAACTATGCCATATTATGATATAACAGTCATGAGCTTTCCTACCAATTAAATTCAAATCTTTCATATTCACTAGCATCTTGTTGCTGGTGTACTAACCGCACAAAACTATAAGTTCATTCAAGAACTCTAGGAATCTAGTTTTCTCTGCCTTGTTCCGTGTGTAGCAACCATATTCTAATTGTTTATAATGTAGCTCTTTTGCGAGTTGCGTATCTTTCAAGTCCTGTAGTGCTTCGAGAGTATCTTCTATTTTACCTGATATGTCTGATAAGAGAGCGCAATCTTTCATACACGTTCTTCTCAATGTGTATGATGTCGAGTGCATGTTGAACTATCAAATCTTTCCTATACAGTAAGTCCTAGAACAATGATCCATTTCTTTCCAAATAGAGCCACTTGGTGTAGACGTACAACCTACTCCCTTTCCAAGGACAACTTTAATATCTTTTATCATGCCCACTTGATTGCCGTTGCAAACCTCTGGAGCTGACTCTGTCTCATATGTCTCATAAAATGAGTTCTTATTCTTGCATTATGGGTGATTCTTGCGCAACTACCGTTCCTCGGCTACGATGTCAGAAAGCTTGGTGGCAATGACTAACATAATTAATCCGCAAGCGCACAGATATCACAGTATCTTTCATCCAGGAGTATTCCAAGGTATCGAGTTTTACGAGGAACGAGAAGTGCTCCAGTCTAGAATTTGGGTTGTCAAAAGGATGAGACGGATAATGAGGATAATGACAGGAGATGGGGTAAATATATCAAGGGTTAAGAGGATCTACTGGTCAAAGCTCACACAGCTAAAGATGAAAAGCCAACTCGATACTATAGTTTATCTGTGTCGGATCTCGAATGATCCGCTATCACCCACTATCAGTTGAACACTCCGGATGATTACGGTCATCCCCGATTGGGATCAACTGGTTTAACCCAAATGTGGTGTACTACGCAAGAGTTAATAGCACCCGACTAGCCGGGCTATCACCACCTACTATCTACCACACAACACCTAGGGTTAGGTGCCGATTGGGTAATTCCTAGCCCAAACACCACATCTACACTAGCAATCACTACTTTACAATGATGTCACTGATAAAGCACTTGCAAGAGAAGAAATACATTCTATCTAGAGCAATCTAGATCCCAGTAGATGAATTTAAGTACAAAATGAATTTGCTTTATAAAATAAGAGCTGAGCTTGAGTGTTACCGAACAAAAGACATGGAACTTCACACAAATCGGAGTTCCGTTACAAGGTGGAAGAGACGTCGACAGCTCCAGCTTCTCCCCAACACTCAATTCTTCTCTCTCTCTCTCTCTCTCTATTCTCTCATTATATCTGGACAGCGTAATGTCACTTTCTTCTCATCCCCCACTCTTCTCCATGTTTAGAACTTAATGAGCACCTATATTTATAGTGCAAGGAGGAGTAGAAGCCAAGACATCGGTTGGAGACGGTTACACGCGAAGGAAGGGTCTAACCAGCCTACGTGGGGTTGTCCTGTCCCTAGGATGCACCGTCTTCGTCTGGCACGGCTGAGATTGGTTAATGGAGGCGGTTCGATTACTGTCAAGGGCAGTTGCGCCTCATGGCAACAGTTGCTAGGCCGGCCAACCAAGGATGAGCCCCCCCCCACCGCCCGATGCACCGTCTTAACTCCTTCAACGTGTAGGATGCCTATACGATTGATTGGGTTGGTGAAAATATGGTTATCGATGGAGGATGCTCTTCTATATACAAGTGGCACTCCATCCGACTGTAGGTTGTACCAACTGAAGTGAGGATGGTGGATATACGTCGTAGACATGTGCTTGTTTGCATATATGTCGAAGTGCACCACATTGGGTGAGTAAGTGGGACGACTAGCCAAGGTGCCGACTTTTCTCATAGTGCCCTCTTCACCCAATTTTCTTTGTTGGGTCCTTGCAAGCACAATCTTACTAAAACTAGTGGAATTTGTGAATTTGCAACAGTTTAAGCTTGTGTTTCTGCATTTAATCGGTATGTTGAGTGTTGAAATTGCCTGAAATATTGTATAAATTGACTGTTAACACAAGCCAGTATCCTGTTTGTACTCATCCAATACTCGCCACACCATCGTTTCATAATAATTGCAGATCTTGAACCAATGGTCTTAGGTACACATCGATATTGTTGCTTGGTTGCTTCAGCCACTGGATCAACAATAGCATCATAGTTCTTTTTCTCTTCATACAAAGCCAAGATAGAAGGTTATACATATATAGTGTGTCACGGGCCAAGTGTTATGACGACTGCCGATGTTGCCGAAAGGATTCATCCAATCCGTGTTGAACCCAAACCTTACATTCCTTACATCAGAGGAAAACATATTATACTTTCTATGGTTGTTCTCCATTGGGCACCACCAACTGGGCATCAACTGGGATTAATCACTTTTACGCTCTTACGCTCTTCAGTAGGCCACGACATCAACTGGGCATGCCTTATGTTCGCAAATAATCACTTTAAATGTGGGATTAAACAGAAATACCCACACTACCTTTTCTAGGGTCTCTTATTTTTTTGCTTAACTATGATTCCCGCATGGCTATCCTTATACCATGATGTTTCACACATCAGGCAAGTTTCAAGCTACGCATACTATTTGCGATACAATATTGAATCATTTTTGTTTGCATGGATTTTTTGTACTTCAAATTCCAATGAGTAAAAAACTTGTTTGGCCTAACACGTGGTTGCAGGCAACAAGTTGCTATCTGAAAGGACATCATTAAAGATAAGTAACAACTCTTCGAAGCTCTTGTCGGACCAACAATTTCTTACCTTCAACAGAATAGTGTCAGCATGATATATAGCTTTGTGTGTTCTACTTTTCAGATTGTGTACAACGATGTTTTAGAGTCATTATCACATGCTCGAACTTTGGAAACTGTTTTCACTAATGAAATCCACCGCACCATCATAGGACATCTGATTTAGATCAATGTCGTCATCGTTGACCCACAAATCATTGTCCAAATCAGCAAGCACCTCACTGACACCGCCTTCTTCGACCGTGTGCAACGAGTGGTCATGTGTAACCTCATCATCTTCATCATACTTAATCCAATAGGTGTAGTAATTTTTGCAACCCCTTTGTAATAGGTGAGCTTGGATCTACTCTATGCAAGAAAATTGTTTTTCATTCTTACAATCCACATACGAACAACAAACTTTGTCAAGAAGATTGTTTGACTTGTACGCTTCGCTTTTGCAGTTCTTAGAAAATAATTCACACTGTAATGAACTCTACACTAGTACGGTACGCATCGTACATCCATCTTCGGTCCATTTACAATAAAATAACCAAAATTTGAATTATTTAGTTCAAATTATTTTATAATTAATGAGAAATTTAGAAATACAAATACAAATTTATCTTGATCTTTATCTAATATATCCTGCCAAAAATTTAACAAATTGTGCTTGATCATGTTCGTCTAAGCGAGCAAGCCATACAACTAAACAAAAATTGTTGTTACCTTCATCTAACACATTTAGGCATTGAACCAAAAAATCGATCGTGATTTCCATATATACAACAAAAAATGCATCTTTTTATTGATCTTCATATAGATATGCACATAACCATACAAACTACTCTCTTTACCACCTCCAAAAGCATCTAAGTGATTTATACTAAATATTTCTACAACTGAAATAAGCCCCAATGGTTTCAATGGATGAAAATCTTAATTTTTTTTATCTTATATGATATGTAGCACTATAGTAACTATATATAGTGGAGAATTGAAATGAAACATTTTATCTAACTCACTAACCTCCAAATTTAAGAAACACTTCAAACGAATTTCTATGAAAATCAAAGTTTCCACGCTAGATTGACGATAAAATGGCCACCAAGAGCTTCTCCATGCAGTACTCCAAATAGAGGTTGTCCAACTAAACTCCAAAGCACAGATCATTCTCGGGCTAGAAGACATATATTATGGCGCAATATCTCTACCGGCTCAAGCAACACGGCGGTGATACATTATCACTACCAAAATAAGGATTGAGCCGGTAGTGATAAGTCTTATCACTTTTGAGTTTATATTTCTCGCCTAATTTCCTGCCTATTGTTTTAAGCTGGAAGCAAAAGTTAATCACTGTTGGCTTGTTACACCAACCGGTAGTGATGGTTTCATTTATCACTGTCGGCCTTGTGCCACCCCGAAAGTGATAGATCAATGCCGGTTCGTCCATCGGACGGTAGTGATTCAAGTTAATGTGTGTGGCACGGGTCCCACTTCTCACTACGACTACCAGTAGGGAAAGGGCTTTTACCCAGGGTTCCCCCAACCAGGACACAAGCCCTACCCACGGTGTAGAAACCCAAGACTTGAACATGTAACCTCCTGCCACCGGGACAGCTTCTAGGGACTAAAGGTCTAAAGTCATAGGCTTTTAGTCCCGGCTCCCCCAACCGGGACACAAGCCCTACCCACAGTGTAGAAAATATCTAAAAAATATGGCGAACCCAAGACTCGAACCTGGAACCTCCTGGCACAATAGGACTTCCCACTCACTCATTGAACCAGCAAACCCAGGCACACGTATTTACGATAGTAGGATATGCGTTCCTTTTGAGGTATGCTGGAACGTGGCTTTAATCCCGTTTTGTAACATGAAACGGGTCAACCGGTACTAATGTGTGCCCGTGCCAGTTGGCATGTACTTGTCTGCCAAAGCGCTTTTCTGTCTCGGTTCGTGACATGAATATAGGCAAAAAAATCGTGCTTTTGACCCATCATTCTTAGTATGCATGAACTCGGACTATTAGTGGCAACAGTCCCGGTCCATGGCATCACGTTTTAGATTTCATCGAGACGGTCAAGATGGATATATGGACCACCTAATTTGGTGAAGAACTGCATTTGCTAGCCCTCGCCGAAGTTTGAAAGATGAACGAAGCGCCGCCATCGCCGCCATCAGTGTTCTACAATCCAAGCTGCAAACCAACGGCCGACACACACCGCCACCGCCGCCTCTATTCCCGCGCACGCGGCAGCGCTATTGTGCCTGCCATGGGCCCTCACCAGCAGCTGTCGCGTGTCACTCGCGTATGCACGTGCCGCCGCCAGCCATCCACCATCCGCCGTGTGTCCTTGTTGTGCCCTCTGTGCGCGGGCCACATGCCGCCACCACGCGTCGGGTCACCACTTGACCACGTGCTGCGCCGCCTGCCACTCATACCCTTTCAACCCGCCCACCAATCAAGCCACAACTGGTACACTTGCCCTCGCTCGATTTTCCTCTTCCAATTTTCTAAGCCCGCTGTATTTGAGTCAATTTGAAAGAGTGTAGCTTTGTGGTAAAATTCAGCGGTTTGGTTGCATAAGTTTGGACATGTGCTCGAGAATTGTGGATAACCGAATTGTTTTGAAGTAATGTATTGTGGATAAGTTAAATAAGTGGGTTGTTTTGTTCAATCCAATAAAGACAGCTTTATAATACTTAGTGAGATCATGGTAGGGACTAAATTTATGTGTGATGAATACACTACAGAAATCCGATTTAATTTCATCGCCCAAAAACCGATGAAAATAGGGGACAGACCGACGAAAATACAATAATTTCGTTGGTTTGCCGATGAAATTAACCCGACGAAATACGCTAGATGAAACTAAAAACTTTTTCGTCAGTAGCCGACGAAATTATTGTATTTTCGTCGGTTTAATATGCTAAAGGAATAAAAAACTTGATAGCCTGCAAGGCAGATAGACGGCTGATGTGGCTGATAATTTCGTCGGCTAAAGCTGATGAAATTTTCTGCCATGTCAGCCAAAAATGAAATTAGTGGAGGGGTCGGGTTGGGTTGACGTGGCACATAATTTCGTCGGATTTAGCCGATGAAATTATCTGCCCCGTCAGCCAAAATAAAAGCAGTGGAGGTGACGCCTTTGGCTGATGTGGCAAAAAATTTTGCCGACGAATATATATATATTAAAAAGACAGGGTGTTGTATTATTCATAGAAAATTCACAGATATTCGTATCATCACAAACTTGTATCCAACATCAAATTATCATCCAACACAAGATCCATAAGAGCACATAGATACAAATAATACATAATTAAGTTCAGACAACATCAGATATTGCAATGCACAAGTTTAACATCATGTCATTCAACTCAAGTTTTACATGGATATTATATAATTCATCATTAAGTTATCAAACAAGGTACGCAATGGAGCTTCTAACTCCTAGGTGAGAGGAAGCCATGACCGCTAGCTACCGCATCGCCACCTCCCTAGTTTACAAACCGATTGACCGAAGGCGTATCCGAAGAAGAAGCATCGTTGTTGCCTCTAGGCCCACCTTGAGCAGGTGGAGGTGGTGTCGCAAAGCCCTAATCAAATGAAAATAGGATTTGCGAGAGCGTACATAGAAGGAAGTTAGTAAATTGTATTACGAAGGTGTAAAAGTATTACCTGTTGTGTCTCTTGGAGTAGAAAGCCAGCCGGAGGAGGCGGAGGCCGAAACGCAGGCAATTGAATATTTGGCCCAAACTGAGAGTAGAACATTGCTTATAGTAAAAAGAACATGGAAGATGTATTAAGTTTCAGCTAATTGATACAATTTTTAACTATATGTACTTGCATTATCCAATTATCGAGCTACGAAGGAAAATGATGCCATTTTATTCCTAAATTGGTATCCAATGCAGACAAGCATTTAATAGCGATAAATAAGGTAATTCACACAAATTTGGGCCATATGCACTTTCTTCTCCAATTATCGAGCTACCTAACTTAACAATGCAATTTTGGTCCTAAATTGACATCCAATGCAACACAGGCATTTAATAGCGACAAATGAGCAAATTCACACAAATTTAGGCCATATGTACTTATCTTCTCCGATTATCGAGCTACCTAGCCTAATAATGAAATATTGGCATTAAATTGTCATACAATTGTAAGAGAGGCATTAAATAGAGAGCAATTTTACTTACTTTGAAGTGCTCTCGCTGATATGTCTGATATTCCATCACGTACTTTAGATATTTCTGTTGCTGGCTCAACTGCTGCTCAAATTGTACCTCCCGAGAGCTACGAGCACTTCTCCAGCTGCCTTGTGAGGAATGAGACGATCTTGCCTCGGCTAAGGCTTGGCTTGAATCCACCACCCCGTTGAACATGGGAAACCTCCCATGCTTTCTGCCACCACCGCTAGAGTACAACGCCATTGGGTCCACTGGTTGTTGCCTCCAATTACAGTCTTCTTCATGACAGGACACCATTTCCTCCCCATACTGAGCCTGCAAAAAATTGCAAACGTTAGTAAAAAATTTGGAAAATTTTTATTTGAAGGCGTGTACTTCTATATTACTAGGTTTTGTGTTGCTGTCTGACTGCAGAGTAGATCCGGTTGTTTGGCATTGTCTCCAAAGTGGCATCGGATATATGTGTCGATTTCACTTGGTGCATTTCCACTTTCAGCTTGCTGCATTACACATGGTGATATATATTTTAATGAGCAGCATAACAAGCAAACTATAATAAGGAATCAACAAGATCGTTCATACCATCCCTTCAGGAAAACGAACGTGACCATCGGTGCCGTATCGATGGGTTGTTCTTGGGCCCGCATTCCTACTGGTCCTTTTCTTCTCTGACTGCTCCACAAAGTCCGGGGATGCCCAGTATGCACAAAGTCCCCGAGAAGCATTAGGGCACTTTGTAAGCGAAGGGATATCCACCTAGAGGTATTCAACAGCTCAAAGGTATATTGTTAGAGCATCCACATCACCCACTTCATATCTCACCCTCCATTTGGAAATAAATACTTTTGCTCCTTCTCTCTCCTACATTAATCATCGGACCACACATCAGGCACTCCATATCTCACCCTCTGTCTTCTCTCTCCAACATAATATATTATTTCCGTCCAACTAACTTCAACCGTCATGCATACTTGTACGTACGTATTATTTCAAGTACGATTACGCAATGTGCGGTGTGCTATAGCGTTATTGATAAATTTACGCGATATATTAATTTATTAATACATTAATGTTCGTAGGGACATTAATTTTGTATAGTTTTATTGGTGTCAACATAAAATCGTGCCATATAATTTTTAAAATTATCGATTAATCCAACTATCGCATTATATTGCATATACGTTGTGCTATAGCTTTAATTATATTGCATATACGTTGTGCTATAGCTTTACATCATAAATTTAAGTGAATTATTAATTTATTACTACAGGTGTGTTCGTAGGGACATTATTTTTGTACAGCTTTATTGCGGTGAACATTAATTTTCGTAGGTGCATAAAATTATACAATATTTTAAAAAATTGTGTTATTTTCTGTACATCGAAAGTCCTAATTTACTATAACAATTTAGAGAAAAACACATAATCTCATGAGTAATGCAGTGCACGCTGTTCTTGATCTCTTGCACCGAAAGGCACCACGTGCTGGCACATAGAACATGGCTTCCAAGGCAAGGATGAGTCATGGCATGGATGGACACAACTCTATAAATAGGACCACAGGTTGCCATCCTTTGGAACTCAAGCCATTTGTTGTCTAGCACCTCGAATACGGGAAAAAAAATGAGTACGTCAAATTCTGAGTCATCGGATGAGTTGGGGGAGTATGAAGATATAGTGTCGAACTCCTCCGAGGATGACGACGGATTGGTTTTAGCACTGATCCACACGAAAAATGTGGAAGAGAGAGGAGGTAGTACTGGTCCTAGGGCTTGATGTCGATATGTCGATCGACGCTGTCATGAAGGCTATGCTCGACTTATGGCGATTATTTCTCAAATCCTCCAATTTATCACCGACGGTTTTTCCGAAGAATGTAATTTTTAGTTCATTGATTTCACCATTTTGTGTACTGCTTATTAGCTTCCCTACTGCAGAACAGTTACCAGTCCTCCCTACTGCAGAACTAGCAGTGCATTGCTGCTTGCCTCTACCCCTAGACTTTCCTCTCCCTCCCCTCTGAACGTTTGGTACCAACTCAACTACCTCATCGACATCAATGTCACCCCCTGTTTGGTCGTGGGACGTGTGTTGTTCGACAGAAACAGCGTTGGTGCATCCACTACCACTCCAAGATGGCATAGGGGTACCGAACGTGGGTTGCGACCCTCGAGGATAAGCAAAAGGAACCCCCGGCACCACCATGGGTGCTACTGGCTGCAGCATGTACATCTCTGTTGGCATGCCTTCATATGCACCTGTACAAAAGGAATGTGCTTGGGTTGTAAAATATGTTGTACAGGAGGTAGGGGGATGAGAGGTACCTGTTATACTATGAGGTCCACCCGACATGTTCAAGTGCGGATAAGGTGAGGCACGATAGTAGGATATGCGTTCCTTTTGAGGTATGCTGGAACGTGGCTTTAATCCCGTTTTGTAACATGAAACGGGTCAACCGGGACTAATGTGTGCCCGTGCCAGTTGGCATGTACTTGTCTGCCAAAGCGCTTTTCTGTCTCGGTTCGTGACATGAATATAGGCAAAAAAATCGTGCTTTTGACCCATCATTCTTAGTATGCATGAACTCGGACTATTAGTGGCAACAGTCCCGGTCCATGGCATCACGTTTTAGATTTCATCGAGACGGTCAAGATGGATATATGGACCACCTAATTTGGTGAAGAACTGCATTTGCTAGCCCTCGCCGAAGTTTGAAAGATGAACGAAGCGCCGCCATCGCCGCCATCAGTGTTCTACAATCCAAGCTGCAAACCAACGGCCGACACACACCGCCACCGCCGCCTCTATTCCCGCGCACGCGGCAGCGCTATTGTGCCTGCCATGGGCCCTCACCAGCAGCTGTCGCGTGTCACTCGCGTATGCACGTGCCGCCGCCAGCCATCCACCATCCGCCGTGTGTCCTTGTTGTGCCCTCTGTGCGCGGGCCACATGCCGCCACCACGCGTCGGGTCACCACTTGACCACGTGCTGCGCCGCCTGCCACTCATACCCTTTCAACCCGCCCACCAATCAAGCCACAACTGGTACACTTGCCCTCGCTCGATTTTCCTCTTCCAATTTTCTAAGCCCGCTGTATTTGAGTCAATTTGAAAGAGTGTAGCTTTGTGGTAAAATTCAGCGGTTTGGTTGCATAAGTTTGGACATGTGCTCGAGAATTGTGGATAACCGAATTGTTTTGAAGTAATGTATCGTGGATAAGTTAAATAAGTGGGTTGTTTTGTTCAATCCAATAATGATAGCTTTATAATGCTTAGTGAGATCATGGTAGGGACTAAATTTCTGTGTGATGAATACACCGTAGAAATCTGATTTAATTTCATCGCCCGAAAACCGATGAAAATAGGGGACAAACCGACGAAAATACAATAATTTCGTTGGTTTGCCGACGAAATTAACCCGACGAAATATGCTAGATGAAAATAAAAACTTTTTCGTCAGTAGCCGACGAAATTACTGTAATTTCGTCGGTTTAATATGCTGAAGGAATAAAAAACTTGATAGCCTGCAAGGTCGATAAACGGCTAATGTGGCTGATAATTTCGTTGGCTAAAGCTGATGAAATTTTCGGCCACATCAGCCAAAAATGACATTAGTGGAGGGGTCGGGTTGGGTTGACATGGCACATAATTTCGTCGGATTTAGCCGACGAAATTATCTGCCCCGTCAGCCAAAATTATGAAAGGCTAGCGTGCACCCTAGAGCACGGATCGCTCCGTGCTCCCAATGCGTTTTCAAAATCTGAGATGCCTAACAACTAATCCGAACCGTTGATCTTGTTTGTCTTACTGAAATGTAGCCAGTGATCAAGTTTCGTATTTTTTTAAATTTATTTACTATTTGTTTCCTATTTTCAAAAATTAGCCTTCCAATTAGTCGTGGTGCGTCCAAAAAAGACAGGTGTCGACTGGTGACTAACTGGGGGGTCACCGCCGGCAATGAATTTGTACGAGGGGACGCTAATCAAGAACCAAACCAGATGGTAGCACAAGACTGGGTTATACAGGTTCGGGCCCTCAGCACCGAGGTAATACCCTACTTCCTGTGCTCTTGGATTATATTTGATCAAGATGCGGGATGCAAAATGACCAAGATGATTATAGCGTATGCTTTTTGGGTGATTCTTATGCCTATGGCCTCTTCCCCCTCCCTTTATATAGTGTAGGGGCAGATAGAGTTACAAGGTAGCACGTGGTTCACGGTAACTAATCTTGCTATGCCGGTACATGTCATGCATGTGTTAATCTCAAATTACATGGAGATAGTTAATATCCTCGGGAACTTCCTTGGAGCTCAAGGCGTGTGTAACCCGAGTGGTCTCTATCCTTAATCTGCCGACTTGGATCGCCCCCCTTCTGCTCCCTTAAGGGCCTTCTAGAGGATACCCGGGGCCCATATAGTCCGCAGTAGCCCCCGAGTGCTTTACGATCGAGTCAGATGTCCGACCGACTGGTTTCACCGATATCTCCTGTAATCTGAAAAGAGATTGTAAAGAACCCAAGAAATCTTAAGTTTTTGTGTTGAAGCAACGCCTGGATTGCTAGTACCAAACTCCAGCCTCTCTCGGCCCATTGGGCACATCACCTCGACAGATGAATTGGGCTATTTGGCACCTACTCTTGCGTTGCAAAAGCAGCAATTGACCCATCATGGGGCATGCCTTAAGCCACTCTATTACAACTTCTGTCTTGCAGCATGCTGTAATTTAAGCGTTTCAAGATGTATCAGCTTCAGGCGCCTGGTCTTAACCTTGTAAGAATCAGCACTCGGCCCAGCATGGGGCGCACCTTTCAGCCGAGTGGTACCTGTCCCAACCAGAGGGATCAGCATAGGCCCCTAGGGGCGTACCGATTGGATTCAGTTTGGCCGAGAAGTACTTACATCCGGGTAGCGGTATACAACTGGCGACCTTAGAAAAGGCGTACCTCCGAAACTGTACCCAAATTTCACCAACACCCAACCTCGAGAATGCGAAGTTAGCTAGTGACCCAACATGGGGTATGCCGTGAAATACTTTTAATTTTGGCGCTTCCGGTCATATGCCCTCCAGGGTGTACCGAGGCCGAATTAGGCTCGATTTTAACACATTGCCACCGTTAGCGGCGTGTTAAGAAAGCCTGTTAAGGGGATCGCCTTTTGCAATTTTTAGCCCAAGCCCAATAATGGGAGGCGAAGCATTTTCGCCCCCTTTTCTCACACAGCCGGAACGACACGCGCTTCCGCCGGGAAACATATCCGTATCCACTTCCATCCCATCGCCATGATGGTGTTACTGTGTTTGAAATGGATTACAAGGCGCGCCCTTTGAACTTCTCCTGTGTATAAAGGAAACCCAAAGGCAGTGTACTACTTCATATCCAGCCTGCGAGTTCTCGAGTCCTCCTTTTCTCGGCGAAACCCAAAAATCCACCACCTTCTTCTTCTTCTTCGAGATCAATGGCAAATCAGGTCGAAATGGTAGATGAGTGGGTCGCCGAGGCTGCCACAGAAGCCGAGGCCCAAGCCGCTGCCAAAGGCGGCATGGACGAGTTCTGGCAGGAGTACGCCCAGGTCACTGCGGAAATCCGCGAGGAGGAATCCATCAGGGTTCTTATCCACGGGTTTCCACAACTCTACAAGGTGCGCATCCCACTAAGGGACGCACTGACCACAGCTCTCCTCGACGACGAGTGGTTCTGAAGTGGCTTTGGCAAGCGCTTCACCTTCCCGCCGGGGGATCGAGCTTCTTTTGCTTCTCCGTGAGCCAGCGACGAGCCCTAGCTCGATGTGCTGCGCCGCGGAAATATGTGTAATCAGGCTTAAGAGACGTTTTAATGGAAATCTTTTGGGGAATCCGCATGTCTCCATTCAGTTTCTTGCTTTGATCTTGAATCCGCAACGATCTTGCTTCATCCGAGTAGTTAGGACTGCACGCTCCCAGATCGGTGCCCAACGCGTACGCGAACCTCTCGAAAAAAATTACTCGGCCACCCGAGTGGTTATCCGAGCCTTTCTCGAAAAGGCCGCATCCAGCGCTAGACTAAGGCCCGGCCAAGAATGCGAAACGCTGCCTGTTGCGATAAATTAGGAACAGGGGAACGAAATTAGTTCACCTCGCCCATTTTTCGCGCCAGCCTTCTAGTCCTTCCCAGCGAACTCCGTCGCTAGGGTTCTTCTCCGTCGCATCCTCCGCCGCCACCGTCTCCGATCTGCAATGGCTCCTCCATCTCCCGCCGCCCCAAAGATAGCCAAGAGTGGCAAGGAGTGGATGAAGTCCATCACGACTGAACGGAGGCTACAGAAGCTTGTCTCCATCGGCGTGCTTCGCACTGAAGAATTCATCGCGTGGTGTCCTGCCGTTGGCGAGTCCTGCCCCACACCTCGCTCCGACGAGGTAGTGGCCTTTGAGTCCTTTTTCCTCCGCGGCTTCGGCCTCCCTTGCTCTCCTTTCTTTCGGGGATTGCTGCACTTTTACGGGATCGAGGTCTCTCATCTGAACCCCAATTCCATCTTCCAAATTGCTATTTTCATCCATATCTGTGAGGATTATCTGAGGATCGCTCCTCACTTTGACCTCTTCAGATATCTTTACCTTCTCAAACCTTTTCCCAACAAGAACTCTCCCAGAGCCACCGGCGGCGCAGGATTTCAATTGCGGGAAGGGGCCAAGAAATCTTATTTTGATCTTCCTCTTAGAACCTCCAACAAGGGTTGGCACTCGGAATGGTTTTACTGCATCAATTCTCCTGCAGTCCTGCCCTCGTTCTCTGGAGAGTGCCCCACGGTTCATCCCTCCTGGTCTTCTCCTCTCGCAGATGGCGAAGGAAGCCAAGTAAAGGAGCTCCTTGTTCTCCTCCACAGACTGAAGTCTGCTGGGTTGACCGGCATCGGTGTGGTTTGGAATTACACCTAGCGCCGTGTCCAGCCCATAAAGGAAAGGGTGCATCTCGCCTTCGAGTACTCGGGGCCCCAAGATGCCACTCAGGAAACTGAAGACCCGATTTCGTAGAAGGAAATTGTCAGCCGAATGGCTGAACTCTTCGCCCCTGGCTCAGAAATAGTCCACACAGACTGCCCGAGTGCATACCGCCTGTCATATCCACCACCAGCGGTAAGGAAATGATTCATCTCAACTCAACCGCGGCTTTTCGAAATGACATTGGAATTGATCTAATCTGATATACACGCAGGGACGCGCGGCCTTCTTCTCCACCTATCCGGTCCCAGAAGCCCCACAACACAAGGAGGCAACGCGCAAGCGTCCCGCGAGGGAATCGGCTGATGCTCCTCCAGCCAAGAAAGGCAAGGGGGTCACTTCGGGGGACTCGGACTCGGACGATGATGAAGACAACGTCCTGCTCCTGCGCCGTCGCCATCCAACAGCGAGACCGTCTTCGGCTCCGACGAGACAGCCACAAAGCCCTCCGTCTCCCCAATCCGCTGGCCCAGCGGCCACGGGCGAAAAAGCCCTCCAGCTCCAGCCCGAGTGATTCAGGCATCTGATTTGGATTCAAGTTTGTTTCATCGCAAAGGTATTCCCTCGCGACGTTGTCCCTTCATGACTTGTAAAAGAATTTGTGTCTTGAAAAGTCTTCAAATGCTCTCAAAAAATCTGTCGTGGATGATGATGACACGCCAAGCTCGCATGGCAGCAAGGTGCCAGCTTCGGCGCCTCCAAGGTCCGATCTCCAAGCCGAGACCCAATCAGCAGAGGACTCGACTCAGCACGCCGCACCTCGCCAAGACTCTGGTCCGTCTTCTGCCACTCGCCAATCCTCGCCAGCGAAAGGGAAAATCCCAGCCCCAGCCCCAGAGAGCTCAGAACCAGAAATCGACAAAATTCCTCGCCCCTCCGCCAAAGCTCACACTCCACCCCTCCGATTGAAGTGGAGGAAAGAGATGGAGGGCTACGAGGTCGATGACGAGAAGGAAGCCGAAGAATGGGAAGTATTGGAGAATATGGCAAAAGCTCAACCTGAGGTATACAGGGTAAAGCCCTTGTACACCTTGAATCCCTACTTTGCACGAGTGAGTCCCACTAATCTTCCCCCCTTTTTCCACGCAGTGCATGAAAGAGAGGTCGAGACAAAAGTCCCTGTGCATGCAGAGAACAGTGGGCGAGCTAAAGTCTCGCGATGAGTTCGACAACGCGCTATATGCCGTTAAGTCGCAATATCGCGGTAGGATCGAGGAGCTTCAGTGAGAGGTCACTGAACTCCGATTCCGCCACGTAGAAGAATCCAATACCATTCAAGGTTTAAATCATCGAACAATACTAAACCTTTATGAAAAGAATGCTCCTTGGATGACAGTCTCTGAGACTTGCCTTTGAATGTACCATTGGAGACGAGGCAAAAGGCCCTGGAGGAAACATCGGAGGCGAGGCAGAAGGCCTTGGAGGATGAAGTCTTCCAAGCCAACACTCAAGCCGAGAAATTGGTTAAAGAGCTGGAAGGTAACTTTCCGCCATGGACTCTCCCTGGCTCAGCCACACTGCAGTCCGACTGATTTGTCACGCCCGATTGGTTGTACAGAGTATCGGCAGAAGACCAAGGCGCAATTCCAGGTTCTTGATGAAAAAGTAAAATCCGCCTACGAGCTTCGTAACCGTGCTCTGGTAGGAATAGCTCCAACGCTCCAGTACCTTTACCCAAAAGAAGAGCTACCGTCTGATGCCGGCATCCTCGTGGCCTGCCTTGATGATATTCCTGCGCGCGGGAGGCAGCGATAACATGCACCAGTCAAGGCCTCGCAATCGCGAAGTCAAACTTCCCCCGCCTAGACTACGAGGCCGTAAAGGAAGGATTTGCATGCACCGAGGAAAAGGCCTGCGCCTTACTGAAAGAAGTTCGCCCGACTGCGGCCCATCTGGTCAAACATTTAGATTTGTAGATATATTTGTCATCCGAATGATTAATTGATCCTCGATACTTGTGATCTTATTTATCCGAGTATTTAGCTTTATCCCCTTTCATGAAACGCAATTGCTGACTGGTCCAGCCCCCGAGTGCCAGGAATTAGCACTTGGCTTTCTCCCCATGCACCAACGGAGTAGCTAAACATTGTCTTTGACAAGTACGAGCGCCATTACTTGAGAATTTTTATAATACCCGAATTTGATCAAGACATGTAAAGAGAAAACAACTTTTATTGATAAAATTGGGTGCGGCTGACTCCGCACACTATTTAGTGTAGCCCCCGACTTACTGTTTAGTCGTTTACGGCTAGGTAGCAAGTCAGAAAAGGAGACTAATTACACGATGCTTGAATTCAAGACTTTAACAGTAAAAACGACGTAGCTGCTCGATGTTCTAGGTATTAGGCACTTCGGATCCGTCTTCGCGTTTTAGCCGGTAAGCCCCCGGGCGGGTCACTTCATCGATCACATAGGAGCCTTCCCAAAGTGGGGAGAGTTTATGCTCGTGCTTCTGATTCCTTCGAAGGACCAGATGTCCCTTGGAGAACGCACGACCCCGTACGTTGCGTTGATGGTAGCGACGCAAGCCCTGTTGGTACTTTGCCGACTGGATCATTGCTGCTTCCCTGGCTTCCTCGAGCCGATCGAGGTCTTCATGTCTCATCTCATCTGACTGGTTATCGTCGAAACCGGCGACCCGAGGGGACCGAAACTTCAATTCAGTCGGCAGGACCGTCTCTGAGCCATAGACTAGGAAAAAGGTTGTCTGCCTGGTCGCTCGACTTGGGGTTGTTCTGAGCCCCCAGAGCACCGAAGGCAACTCCTTAACCCAGCACGTAGCATAAGGCTTTAGGTGATCGAAGATTTGGGCTTTTCTGCCCTTGTAGCACCAATCCGTTGGCACGCTCAACCTGCCCGTTGCTCCTTGGATGGGCCACCGAAGCGTAGCAGATCTTGATACCCAACTCCTCGCCCCAATCTTGAAATTCGCTGCTTTTGAACTGAACACCATTGTCGGTGATGATGCGATTGGGTACGCCAAAACGTACGACGATGTCCCGGAAGAACTCGCGTGCTTTGGCCGCCGTAATTACAGCAACCGGCTTTGCTTCAATCCATTTAGTAAACTTGTCGATGGCGGCGAAGAGATGGGTGAATCCGCCTTGTGCTCGCTTGAGGGGGCCTACCATGTCTAGATTCCAGACGGCGAAGGGCCAAGAGATTGGAATTGTTTGTAGATCCTGAGCCGGCATGTGAATCTACCGTGCAAAGAATTGACACCCGTCACACCTGCGTACTATGTCTTCCGCGTCGGTAACAGCAGTCAGCCAGAAGAATCCTTGCCGATAGGCCTTTCCTACCAGGGTGCTGGCCGCCGCGTGGTCACCGCACTCTCCCGAGTGGATGTCGTTGAGTAGATCCCTGCCTTCTTGCTTGGACATGCAATGCCTTTTTACCCCGGAACTATTTTTTCTGAAAACCTCGTCCCCGACTACCTTGTAGCTCTTGCTTCGGCGTGTAATGCACTCGACGAGGCTTCGATCCTCAGGCAGCTCATCACGAAGAAGATAGTCTAAGTAAGGCAGCGTCCACCCGGGGTTAATTGCTAATACCTCCGCATCGGGCTCTGGTTGCTTCTCTTGATCTTCTCCCGGTGCAGGCGGTAGCTTGATGGATGGCGCGCGTAGTTCTTGGACGAAAACACCAGTCGGCACTTGCGCCCGAGTGGATCCCATCCGCGCTAACTCGTCTGCTACTTCATTATCTCGGCGGAGCACGTGTGTCAGCTCCAGTTCGTCAAACTTGTCTTCTAACCTTCGTACCTCCTGACAGTATGCCGCCATGCTGTCGCCAATACAAGACCACTCCTTTTGAACTTGGTTAACCACGATCTGGGAGTCGCCGCGCAGCATTAACCGCCTCACGCCGAGTAATATGGCGATGCGTAGCCCATGGATAAGTGCCTCGTACTCGGTGGCGTTGTTGCTGACAGAAAACAGTATCTGGAGGACGTAGCGTAGCTTCTTTCCAGTCGGCGATATGAGCAAAATCCCAGCTCCCGCGCCGCTGAGCATGAGGGAACCATCAAAGTACATTGTCCAATACTCGAGATTCTCCTTTACTGCTGGGGTCTGAGCCTCTGTCCATTCCGCGACGAAATCGGCCAGTGCTTGAGATTTGATGGCTACTCGAGGCCTGAACTTATTTCAAAGGCTCCAAGCTCGACTGCCCACTTCGCAATCCTCCCAATGGCTTTCCAATTATGAAGTCTGTCTCCAAGCGGGAAGGAGGTGACCACCGAAATTTCATGCTCTTGAAAATAATGCTTAAGCTTCCGCGATGTGAGTAACACAGCATATAGAAGATTTTGAACTTGTGGGTACCTTACTTTGGATTCGCCCAATACCTCGCTTACGAAGTAGACCGGACGTTGTACCTTCTGGAGGGAGCCCCGCTCGTCCCGTTCAACCACCAGGGCACTGCTTATGACGTGAGTCGTGACGCCGATGTAGAATAAGAGGGGCTCCTAGGGCATGGGAGGGACCAACACCGAAGGCGTGGTGAGGAACCTCTTTAGATCTTCGAAGGCTTCTTGTGCTTCCGCTATCCACTGAAAATCGTCTTGTCGGCGTAAGATCCTAAAGAATGGCATGCCTCGCTCCCCGAGTCGGGAAACGAATCTGCTGAGTGCCACGATGCATCCAGCAAGCTTCTGCACATCCTTCTGACTGGTCGGGGGCTTCATCTTAATGATGGCTTTGACCTTCTCTGGATTGGCTTCGATCCCCCGGTGGGAGATGATGAATCCGAATAGTTTACCAGACGGAACCCCAAAAACGCACTTCTCGGGATTTAGCTTCATCCGGTATGCCCGGCGGTGGAATCCACCACTTGATGGATGCGGGGGAGCCCAAAAGGATCCTTAGGACACGCTTTGTTGAGATTGGTGTAGTCGACACACATCCGCCATGTCTTGTTCTTCTTCTGCACCAAGACTGGATTCGCAAGCCACTTGGGATGATACACCTCCTTGATGAACCGTTCTGCCAGCAATTTGGTAATTCTTCCCGTATGGCGTCTTTCCGATCTGGTGCAAATCTTCATAGGTGCTGCTTGATTGGCTTCGCCTTTTCGTCGACGTGGAGAGAGTGCTCGACCAGCTCCCTCGGAACACCAGGCATGTCCGAAGGCTTCCAAGCGAACACATCCTGGTTGGCCCGGACGAAAGTGACGAGCGCGTCTTCCTATTTGCTGTCGAGCCCTATCCCAGTCACGGCTGTCTTGGCCGGATTAGATGGGTCCAACAATATCTTCTTAGTTTCTTCGGTTGCTTGGATGGATGTTTTGTCCTGCTTCTTGGCGGGGATGTCCCCTTCCGCCTGAAGGGATGCGACCTCCAGTCGGATTTTTTCCATCTCAGCAGATGAGTCCAATGCCTGTGCCATCTCGTAGCTCTCGCCGTCACAAAGTAGGGACTGTTTAACGTCACCAGGGAGGGAGATTACTCCGTTGGGACCTGGCATCTTTAAGACGAGGTAAGTGTAGTTGGGAACAGCCATGAATATGGCAATCCCCGGCCTTCCCAAAATGGCATGGTATGCTGTCTCGAAATCAGCAACTTCAAAACTCAGACTCTCGGTTCAGTAATTATCCTTAGTCTCGAACGTGACGGGCAGAGAGATCTGTCCGAGTGGTATTGCGGACGTCCCGGGGATTACCCCGTGGAAAAGAGATGATCCCTGCCGTAGCTCGGAACGAGGAGTATTCATCTGGTCCAGGGTCTTGATGAAAAGGACATTAATCCCGCTCTCGCCATCGACCAGAACCCTGTTCAATTTGCTTCCTCGCACGACCGGATCTAATACCAGTGGATACCTCCCAGGGAAGGCGATCCGATCCGGGTGATCCAATCGGTCGAAGGTGATGGGCACCTCGGACCAGCGCAAGTATTTTGGGGTCGCGGGCATGATAGCGTTGATCTCCCGAGTGGTAAGCTTTAGCTTCCGCTTGGACTCATACGCGTCGGAGCCCCTGAATATGTAGCTAACCTCGCGCTCGGCGTCCTAGTAATCTCCATCAGGTTTCTTGCCTTGACCGCCCTTGGCCGCCGACTGCTTCGAGTTCTCGGTGAATTTCTACAGAATAAGACAGTCCTTGGCAGAGTGCTTTCCTTGTGGGTAAAAGGGACATACCGAGTCCATGACTTTGTTGTTGTCGTTGTCGTTGAGGGGCTTTGGCCGATTGCGCTCCATGTTGGCGACCATCTCGTCCCCCTTCCGCTTCTTATCCTTGGGCTTTCCCTGCTCGTCATTAGGCTTCTTCTTGGGGCCTCCGTCGTTACCACCACGATGATTCATGATGGCCTCGTCGGCTTCGGCCTCCTGGTTCGCCATAGTGAACATGGCCTTGAGATTACGCGGGGGGTTCCAGGTCATCTACCTGATTAACTACTCGGATTTGTAGCCGGCGTAGAAGGCATCAATGACCGTTTGCTCCGAAATGTTCCGGATCACCTTCTCATTCTTGGTGAAGCGCTTGATGAACTCACGAAGAGTCTTGTTCTTGCGCCGGTGCAACTGTCCAATCTCCCATCTCTCCGCGGGCCTTTCATAGGTCCCTTGGAAATTGGCGATGAACTGCTCCTGTAGGTCGTCCCAAGACTCAATCGAGTTCTCCGGGAGTCCCGTTAGCCAGGTCTGGGCTGTTGGGGTCAAAGCGACTGGCAAGTAATTCGGCCTGACGTTCTGATCACCTCCTGCCGCGCGGACTGCCAAGGCGTAAACCTACAGCCAGTTCTTTGGGTCCCTCTCGCCATCGAACTTGTCGATGCCTTTGAGGTTAAAACCATCCGGCCAAACTACTCGGCGAAGATAAGGGGTAAAGGCCCGAATCTCCTCCAGTGGTCGTGGCCGCCTCTGCCTCGGGGATCTACTACGATGCTCCCGCCGCGGGTCTTGACGACGCTCCTGACAGTGTTCGCGCCGGCTGCCAGTGCTCTCGGCCTGATCATCAACGCGCCGGCTGTGATGGCTACGAGAGTTTTGCTCGCCGTCAATGCGCTCCCTCCGTTTGGCTCCTATGTCTTGATGATGATCATGGGCAGGTGACTGGCGGGAATCGCCAGCCGCGTTAGCACGAGCCCTGTTCCGATTGCGCGTAGAACGACTGCGAGTTGAAGCGGCCGGAGCGGCGAGCGCCTCGTTTTGTTGAATGGCAGCCATCTCCACCATGGCCGTCGCTCGAGCGAGGGTCTGGGCAAACAGGCTGTCTTCTGGAAGTTGCGGCGCGATAGTCTCAAGAAGAGTCTTCGAAGCGACGATGTTTGCCTGAGGAGTCGTGTAGACGTCTTGATCCCTTAGCTTCATCGCGCGAAGCTCGTTCTGTACGTCGCGGCCGTGGGCGCGAAGATGTCGTATGCGATCTCGGTCCTCCTCTCGGCGCGAGTCTAGGTCGGCCGCGCCAGTGGCGGTCTCCTCGTACCCGACAAGAGGGGAGGTAGAGTGATGATCATCCGCGCCTAGAACGAAAACCTCTCGGTAATTACGGACCTCAGCGCTAGACTCGGAGTCAGAAACGGAGAGGCTGACTTGTTCGCCCTGTCCAATGGGTTGGCTTGTATTGATGACACCCACGAACATAGATGGATCTGATCGGACTAACCCGACTGGATGTGATGCACTCGCCAACTGGTTATCTCCTGTCCAAATCTCAGAGAAAATCCCGCCGCAGGTCGTAGCGGAATTCACATGTCCGGAGGGAAATCCAGCCAAGGGCATTGAGTTGTTGTAGAATCCATGCCCATGCGGTCGAACCCGCCGAGTCCTTTTTGTCTTCCTCGGGAGGAGGTGTGAAGTCGAACAGCGAGTAGGTCAATCTGCCGAAGGTGCTTGCTGAATTCTTCAAGCCAAAGGGCAATGGGTCCCATTGATTGCGCGTACCTTCTTTCGAAGAGATCTCTCCAGGAGGAGAGAGGTGAAGATTGTCGACGCCGTCGGCGATGAAGTCCAGGGTGCCGAAACGAAGAGATTGCCCTGCCTCATAGCGACGTGCGGCGATCTCGAAAAAGCCATCTAGCTTGGGGAACGATCTTGACGCTGCCCCCTACCTATCGCGCCAACTGTTGACTGGTGACTAACTGTGGGATCACCGCCGGCAATGAATTTGTACGAGGGGGCGCTAATCAACAACCAAACCAGATGGTAGCACAAGACCGGGTTATACAGGTTCAGGCCCTCAGCACCGAGGTAATACCCTACTTCCCGTGCTCTGGGATTATATTTGATCAAGATGCGGCATGCAAGATGACCAAGATGATTACAGCGTATGCTCTACGAGGTGATTCTTATGCCTATGGCCACTTCCCCCCTCCCTTTATATAGTGTAGGGGGAGATAGAGTTACAAGGCAGCACGTGATTCATGGTACCTAATCTTGCTATGCCGGTACATGTCATGCATGTGTTAATCTCCTAATTACATGGAGATAGATCATATTCTCGGGAACTTCCTTGGAGCTCAAGGCGCGTGTAACCCAAGTGGTCTCTATCCTTAATCGGCCGACATGGATCGCCCCCCATCTGCTCCTTTATGGGCCTTCTAGAGGATACCCAGGGCCCATATAGTCCACAACAGAGTGCTGTATTATTCACAGAAAATTCACAGATATTCATATCATCACAAACTTGTATCCAACACAAGATCCATAAGAGCACATAGATACAAATAATACATAATTAAGTTCATACAACATCACATATCGCAATGCACAAGTTTAACATCATGTCATTCAACTAAAGTTTTACATGGATATTATATAATTCATCATTAAGTTATCCAACAAGGTACACAATGGAGCTTCTAACTCCCAGGTGAGAGGGAGCCATGACCGCTAACTACCGCATCGCCACCTCCCTAGTTTACAAACCGATTGACCGAAGGCGTATCCGAAGAAGAAGCGTCAAATGAAAATAGGATTTGTGAGAGCGTACATAGAAGGAAGTTAGTAAATTGTATTACGAAGGTGTAAAATTATTACTTGTTGTGTCTCTTGGAATATAAAGCCAGTCGGAGGAGGCGGAGGCCGAAACGCAGGCAATTGAATATTTGGCCCAAACTGAAAGTAGAACATTGCTTATAGTAAAAAGAACATGGATGATGTATTAAGTTTGAGCTAATTCATACAATTTTTAACTATATGTACTTGCATTATCCAATTATCGAGCTAGGAAGGAAAATAATGCCATTTTATTCCTAAATTGGTATCCAATGCAGACAAGCATTTAATAGCAACAAATAAGGTAATTCAAACAAATTTGGGCCACATGCACTTTCTTCTCCAATTATCGAGCTACCTAACTTAACAATGCAATTTTGGTCCTAAATTGACATGCAATGCAACACAGGCATTTAATAGCGACAAATGAGCAAATCCACACAAATTTAGGCCATATGTACTTATCTTCTCTGATTATCGAGCTACCTAGCCTAATAATGAAATCTTGGCATTAAATTGTCATACAATTGCAGGAGAGGCATTAAATAGAGAGCAATTTTACTTACTTTGAAGTGCTCTCGCTAATATGTCTGATATTCCATCACGTACTTCAGATATTCCTGTTGCTGGCTCAACTGCTGCTCCAACTGTACCTCCCGAGAGCTACGAGCACTTCTCCAGCTGCCTTGTGAGGAATGAGACGACCTTGCCTCGTTTAAGGCTTGGCTTGAATCCACCACCCCGTTGAACATGGGAAACCTCCCATGCTTTCTGCCACCACCGCTAGAGTACAACGCCATTGGGTCCACTGGTTGTTGCCTCCAATTACAGTCTTCTTGACGGGCCACCATTTCCTCTCCATACTTAGCCTGCAAAAAATTGCAAACATTAGTGAAAAATTTGGAAAATTTTTATTTGAAGGTGTGTACTTCTATATTACTAGGTTTTGTGTTGCTGTCTGACTGCAGAGTAGATCCGGTTGTTCGGCATTGTCTCCAAAGTGGCATCGGATATATGTGTCGATTTCACTTGGTGCATTTCCACTTTCAGCTTGCTGCATTACACACGGTGATATATGTTTTAATGAGCAGCATAACAAGCAAACTATAATAAGGAATCAATAAGACCGTTCATACCATCCTTTTAGCTAAACGAACGTGACCATCGGTGCCGTATCGATGGGTTGTTCTTGGGCCCGCATTGCTATTGGTCCTTTTCTTCCCTGACTGCTCCACAAAGCCCGGGGACGCCCAGTATGCACAAAGTGCCCGAGAACCATCAGGGCACTTTGTAAGCCAAGGGATATCCACCTAGAGGTATTCAACAGCTCGAAGGTATATTGTTAAAGCGCCTAACTTCCTATTCATTTTTTCATTCTTATGCTGCTTATAGTACAAGCACACAGCCGAGATACGCTCATTGGACATCATGTCCTTCACCACCTTCAATTAATACATAGAATAATGTGAAGTTAGTATAATAATCTATTTGGTTGACCAGCGGAGGTATGAGAAAAAATGAAGAGTTACCATCTTCGCAGCATCTTTCTCAAACACATATTTGGCCTTGGCCTCCAATGCCCTCTCCTGTCCTTCTGGCAAACGATATCTCTCCTAATAATAATTATATGATTAAGTTAACAACCATGATTTTGCAATTAACAAAGGACATAAACAATGAAGGCATGAGTTTATATTGATCGAAGAGTATATATCTATATTACCCAAAAGTCAATCTAGACCCAGTGTGAAACAGTGCCATGTTGGCCATCTATAGCCAACTTATAGTGTTCCCACTATGTAGCCGGCTGAGAAACACCTTGCAGCACTACCATCCCTGGATAGTGATACCGAAGAAGATTCCCCAATTGGCCGTTCACCGGCGGCAGCCTATTCTTGCCACTCCATGCAAGATCCTCCCATTACTTGCAAAATTTAAAGACATGAAATGCATGTATATAACATGAAAGATATAAAATACATCCAAAATTCTCTTATTTCTTCAACGACATCCTCTCCCTCTTCACCACCCTCTCCCTCTAATTCACCTCTTCACCATCCTCTCCCTCCTCACCATCCTCTCCCTCTAACTCACCTCCCACCTCACCAACTCCTCCCTCTTGAGCATTTCATACCTCTTCAACGGCCTCCATTTCAGCATCTTTTGGAGGACAAGTCTCCAATTGAACTTGTTGAAGGCAATTTGCCAACTCTCTTCGGTGGCTTTGCTGAGAACTGCTGCCCCTGAAGAAAGAAATAACTAAACCTGCTGCCCTTGAGGTCTTCAAAGATGAAAAGTCTTCCCTTCATTGTCCCATCGAAGAGCAATCTTCTGTTCCCTTTCCTTTATTACGATGTGAAAACATCCTATTTAAGAAAATGTACAAAAACATAATTAGATAGATAACAAAATAATTAAATGGATAAAACATAATTAAATAAATACGAAAATAACTAAATGGACAAGAACATAATTATATATACAAGTAATTACTGTTTAGAAGTCATCAAGGTGTGGAAGTTTATCAGTAACTCTTTGTACAGTAGAACGTCGCCTTGTTTTGCGAACAACAGGTGAAACATTGATGGCACGACGGGGTTGTTTTTTATTCTGCTTTTTCGTGGAACTTTTTCAGCAATAATATCAGTCGGGTCACCAACTAATTCATCAAGGGATATTTCAACTTCTACTTCAAATGAGCGTGGCATACCACCTTCTTGGTAGGCCTCGTGGACAGTATTGTCTATCTCAACTTCTGTGTGTTCATCGTCTCCAGGAATCGCTAACCTCCCTGGGGGGTTTACCTTTTGAACAATCCACCATGACTTCAAGCTCTCAACTTTGGTACATGGATAAGGCAATTAATACACCTGTTCAACTTGGTGCGCAAGAACAAATGGATGGTATCCCGAAAGGCGTGATGAATGATTCACTTCGATCAAACCAATTTTATTATTATGTTTGGTGCCTGTGTTAGGATCAAACCAAACACAATGAAATATTTTGATATCACCCACAGGAGTTTCATCACTTGTGCGGTACCGAGGCAAATAAATGTTAATGTTGTGTTCATATGCAAAATATGTGCTCACGTAGTACGATATTTCCTTTAGATAATATGCTTTAGCGATGCATCATACAACTCTTGCTTTGTTACGCACAGTTGCCCTAATATTTTTAAGGCTTCTTTATATTGGATACATCCATCGATATTGTACGGGCCCGGCAACCTCCACTTCATAAGGCAAATGCACTAAAAGATGTATGACATTCATAAAACCTGGTATAAATAACTTTTCCAACTCACAAACAAGCACATGTATATCTTTCTTCAATTTTTCATCATATTTACAAACAAGCACATGTATATCTTTCTTCAATTTTTCATCATATTTTTATTTATCTCCTTTGAACATAGCTGCCTATAGAAAAAACTAACCTCAGCTAACATTGTCCAGATTTCATCTTTGAAATAACCAGGAAGCATCACAGGAAGCAGTCTTTCTATTATAGTATGATAATCATGACTCTTGAGGCCACTGATCTTCCCGGTGTTTATGTTCACCGCACGTCTGAGATTAGCAGCATGACTGTCAGGAAATTTAATATTCTTCAGCCATAAGGGCACCTCCTTTTTTTCAGCCAGTTAAAGACAGTATGCAGCTCGTGGCTTCCTAGTGCTTCCATCTTGATCCTGTAATAATTCAAGGGTAGGTCGAGCAGAGATGTCAGCCATATCTTTAACATCTACATTGTGACGGTGAATTAGGTGGATAGAATAAGGGAGGTTCCAAATGGAGGATATGTGAGTCAAATTATGTGTCTCATTAAAATCTTTGTATCCATCCTCTGTCATGATTAATTTGTTATGCCAATAAACAATTTCACGTGCCGTCACAAGCTTACGTGGACCCTTAGTTATGATTGTGTCTTTTCAAAATGCATCGCTCTGCGTCCTAAATGAATGATTGGCGGAGTGAAACGTCGATCACAATTAAAGAAGCAAAATTTATCACCATGATTCAAGCGAAATGTATCCGAATCACCCATGCAAAGAGGACAATATAGTCGACCGTGTGTGCTCCAACCCGAAAACATTCCGTATGCCAAAAATCATTAATGGACCAAAGGTATGCTTCATGCATATTGAAGTACTCTTTTCTGTTGATGTCATATGTCCTGACTCCATCCCACAGTTGTTTTAATTCTTCTATTAATGGCTGGAGGAACATATTTTGATGTTTTTCAGGATGTTCAGGTCCTGGTATGACAAGGGTGAGGAACATGTACTCATGTTTCATGCATAATGCCGGGGAAAGACTGTATGGGATCGCAAAAACTGGCTAGCATGTGTATGACGACGCATATGTGTTGAATGGCGAGAACCCATCCGTTGCCAACCCAATTCACACATTTCTAGGATCTTTAGCGAAATCTTTATCACATCGATCCAATGCCTTCCATGCATCACTATCCGAAGGATTACACATCATTCCCTTATTAAAACGAAGACCGTAGAGGATACCCGGGGTCCATGTAGTCCACAAGAATCATTGCACCTTTATTGGCACTTTCGTTCGCTGCACATTACCATCTTCATTGGCAAACTCTATGTACCTGGACTTGCCACAAATTAATCAACGGTCCTCCTTCTCATTTTCCCTCCAGAATAACATGCAATTCTTCTCTGAGACATCAATCTTTTCATACCGCATCCCTAAGTTGCTTAGTAGCTTTCGGGATGGATAGAATCTCTTTGGCATCTTATTAGGTTTCGGCAGGATGTCACATATTAATTCGACGATGCCATTAAAGAAAGGTACAGAGAAGTTGTACTTGAACCTTATTGCCATCAACCTTCTGACGGCTACAAGTTGGGTGACATATGTGGAATCATGCAACAGATCTTGAAACACCTAGAAAAGATTAAAGAAATTCTTCGTGTATAATAGTTCGGCATGAAGCCGTACTTGCACAGGTGATGCGCCATGTTAACCTTCAGCTTTCGTGAGAAATATCGACACATTGAGCAAGGACACTTGGCTAAGCCACCACCAGGATTCGAGGCATAAACAAGGTTCATGAAATCTTGAGTCTTTACCCTCCATTCACTTGTCGGCGCCTCATTGTATCTCTAACCCTCATACATCCATCTTCGATCTACTTCCATTTGATGTTGCTACATGAATGACTTAGTGTGAACATGTGTTTGAAGTCCTACCAAGTGTATTAGGCAAGGATAGGTCCTAAAGCCACCCAAGAATGGTCGGTGATAGCGCGGTATGTATGAGATGTCGTACGATCCAAACAAAATTTCGGCAGCATAACCCCGCTGTTCTCCGAATACACGTCATGTTGTTGTGCATCGGAGAACACAGAGATATGCTGTCGAAATTTCGTTCGGATGCTTTAACTGAGTGCACTAGTAAAAGTTGTGGTGTGTAGTGTATACGTGGTGTCTATACCATAGACTACCTTACCATGCGCTCAACCCCTCGATCTGTGGTAGGTAGTTGGCGGTGACAGCTCTGCCTATCCTTAGCAGTCCACTAACGTTCGGGTGGCTCTATACAGCCTCTCGAGGACTATCATAATCATCCGGAATTCTTGAGTGATAACGGGTACTGCCATGCTCCTCTATAGATAGACATAGTAGTGAATTAGATTTTACTACTATTTAGTTACATGAGCCAGAGAAAAGATCATCTAAACCATCTTATGCCTTTCATCCTATCACTACCGTCTGAATGACGTAGATTCTTGACTAGTCCACTTCTCTTCCTCATGGATTCAAAACATTGGAATACTCTCGGGTGAAAGCTACATCGGTATGCGTACATTTGTAGATTATTCTGTTAGGCTAAGGACAACCAACACCCACACAACCTCAGTACACGTGGATACATGAAGAAATTGGCCGAGACAGATAAGTGGGAAGATGAACTAGCCCTCTAGGGTGTTATTCCTATTACGGCATATTAGGTCACACGTGCAAAACACTATCTTTATGGAAGGGGCGCTATTCTATCGGACACAGATCATTATCCTCTTGAAGCGAACAAGTTGACTAAGTCAAGCAAATGCTTTAAGAAGCCCATGCCGAAACATTCCAAGGGTCATCATTGTAAATAGTGAGAAGGACCAGCTAACCCTGGCTTTGCGAAACAAGTAGCACGGTGATCACATGCAAGGGGTTGGTGTGGTGTCTTGGTTACATGCATTTCCATATGTTGCAACAGAATTACAATCCTCGATATAGGAAAAGGTTCAAATAAGCCAAGATAATGACACAATACGTGAATAGATGAATCGAGATCAGGAGCAACGCATATGCGTTGAGGTGGATAGTAGAGTACAAATTTGTTTTACTAGCGGCAAGAGTAACAACCACTCATGAAGAGAACAGACGGCATCAGTAGGCGGAGCAGTTGTGTGTCAGGTGGACTTCTCGGTGAAAACAACGCCCATCACCCCGTGGATGACATCAATGACCCAATTGCTTATAAGTTATACGTCCCGACGCTGTCCTCTACCACAAAGGTGGTTGAGGGAAAAACATTTCCATGCTAGTAAGGGTATTAGCTATACAACTGCCAAATATCGTCGAGCTTTACCAGAGTCAGCACTGATAGGATACTTTTAAATAAGTACAAATGGGTTGAGCCATAGATCCCTAAAGAAGAATGAACCAAGAAACTAGTGGACAACTTTCACTGTTTCATTGCGTGGTGCAAGAAATACATTCAATTTAGCTCACATTCAAAAGACAATGTTGAACCCCTGAATCGCCACAAAGAGAACCAAGGTCACCGACTAGAAGAAGACCTGGTCCTCAACTGGCACGAAAGAAAATCCTAGTCCTTCACCGACAACAAATAAAGGCCCAGCTCCTCCACCGGCAAAAAAGAGAAGCTCTACTCCTCCATCGGCAGCAAAGAAAAAAACCTACTCCTCCACCGGCAGCAAAGAGAAGCCCTACTTCTCCACCGGCAACAAAGAAAGACCTACTTTACTGCCAACAAAGAGCAGCCTTGCTCTTTCATTGGCACCAAAAAAAGTCCATACTTATCCACTAGCAACAAAGAAAATCCCAACTCCGCCGACACCAAAAAACCAAGCGCCGCAACATCTCAAGGGTTAGGTGCGTCTACAAAGTGAGGACGAGGAGCGTCTCAAGATTCGGAGCCACGTTCTTTGTCAAAAGATGTCAGTGCAAGTGTCATAGAGTTAATAAAGAAAAGATAGAAGAGTGGTGAGAAATCCATCCCTACTCAAGTGCCTTGCAACTAGAGCTGCCACAAAGAGACGATGCTTTGGTTCCAACCGCAGAAGTAAGATGGCCGTTCAAACTAGGTGAGCCGTTTGTCGCTTCGGCTAACATGTGTAAGTTGTCCGCTAGACTGTGAGAACTGCATGAATGGTACTTTAAACAGTCTCTGTGAATGTATAGGTACTCAACGTTCGTTGTTACTGTTAAGAGTGAATATTTTCAAAATGGTGATGACATTTTCTGGCTGGACTTCAGCAAATTGTATCAAGTGTACCACAAAGATGCCATCGTCGTACAATTGATGCGATGCTGGACTCTGTAAGTGCACAATTGCATATAATTTACGGTGTGCACTCTTGTATCATTGAATGGTACATCTAACTAACTTCTTTTGTACAATGGCGGCTTTGACATGAAAAAAGAGCTCATTTACACAGTACAATTTCTCGACCCAAGGATCATAAACTACCTTGTTTAGAACAATCCTCAGGAAATCTAGGACTATGCATTCAATGCCATGCTCAAATAAATAAGAAAAAATTCATACTTTTACCATACAATTTTAAGTACGCACAAAAAAAGCCTAAAGTTCTAATCTTTTATTAGCAACATGCGTGATGTCTACATGCACTAGTAGGCTATATGTCATATGTGCATATTTCACTAGATTCTACTTATCTAGCTTCCGTTTAGTGGGATCTCTGTCTTGGACTCCAAAAGAAACCTCAACAAGACTTTTAACCCACCCTGGTCTTGCTAAATAGGTCAATTTGATTGGTCGTTATTGGTGTTAAAGTTTCCTTACAATTGTTAATGATGGACAGGGCGTTCGAAAGATACACAACGAAGAGTACAAACTACATGCCTTTCCAGCCCTCTTTCTCTGTCGAAATAGACTTCAAGGTATATAAAAAACACTCCTGCTTTTCATTTCCCATAGAATGTCCAACGCATAAATGATTTAACATTACATTCCTTAGTGTCATAGGCATGAAATGGGCAACAATCTTTGTGGCTACTATGTATGTCAATTCATGAGGAATTTCACCGCTAGTGATGAAACTTAAAATTTTGATCCTAAGGTTTGTTTTGGCTTATAGGTTATAGTTTTTTGTAAATCCCAAATTGTTCAACAACTAATTCTTCACATTCCTCTTACGACAGTGCTTAGATTAATTAAATTTATCCACAAGTGAACTATTCGGAAATCAACTCAAAGGTATTGCGGAACAACTCACTAGGTTCATTCCCGTCGAGGTCGTCATTCCAAAAGGCAAGTTTTACTTTTCGACATGGCTACACCCAGAAGATGTTGATGCATATCAAAAGGGGCTAGATTTGAATTAATAATGGACGAACCATCCATTTGAAAGCTTGACAGTATTTATAACTAAACTGTATTTGTTTTTTATCTTGATATGTGTGAGTGATGCGGTTATATTATATTTACGCTAGTAGTTGTAAATTTATACTTGTAGTTATAAATTTGATACGTGTGTGTGTGAGTGAGTGATATGGTTGTACCACATGTACGAGGACAGCATTATGTGAATTCTCTATTGAATTTGTTATTGGATTATCAGAAATGTTTGGATTTATGGATTAAATGCTAGTAATTGCAGTCGCCCGTTGGTTTATTTAGAGGGGAGGTATCACTACCTACTCACGGCTTGTGCCAGCCGTGATAACTGGCTAGCACAGTCGGGCTTAGAGAATGAGCCTGCAGTGATAGTGAATTATCACTACTGGCTCATGCTACAAACCGACAGTGATATTTCATAATCACTCCGGCGCTTGCTACCACCTGGTAGTGATGGGTACTTGCCATTGCCGGTTTCTGTCTTGGTAGAGATATTGATACTCATCACTGTCGTTTATTTACTATCGGAGTCAAAACCGACAGTGAAGCCTGTTTCGGTACAACTTTGATGTGGTGTCGACCTATAATGACGGGTTTTTGAAATCCGAGATGTCTAATGACCGATCCAAACCATTGATCTTGTTCGTCATGTCAAAACATAGCCACCAACCAAGTTTCGTATTTTTTCAAATTTGTTTGCTATTTGTTTTCTAATTTTGAAAATCAGCTTTTTTGGACGCTCCACGACTATTTAGAAGGCTGATTTTCAAAATTAGAAAACAAATAGCAAAAAAATTCAAAAAAATACGAAACTTGGTTGGTGGCTACCTTTTGACATGACGAACAAGATCAACGGTTTGGATCGATCACTAAAGTTCTCAAATTTCAAAAACCTATAGGAAAACGGAATGGGACTCCATGGAGTCAGAGCTCCTTTCCTTGTTGTCGTTGGATTTCATCAAGATTCGTGCACACAAAGTAAATACATGCAAAACATTACCATTTAAAGGTGTGAATGCAATAAATACACGGTTAATTGTTTCCAAACTAGGTACGGAGCACAGGCTCCATGGAGTCCCAAGTATTTTTACTATATAAACCGGTGTCGGTTTGTTTTGTCCAACTTCTTAAGAACATACACTGATGTGACGATATATGACTTTTTTTGGTATAGTAGTGAGAAAATGATGATGTTTAATTTATAGCATGCACAATGCACAAAGCCCCCGACACAGTTATCCATACCACCAACATAGGTATTTGTCGGTGGCTGGCCACTGACACTGCTCCGCCGACGTAGCGTCGATGACACAGGCTCAAATTATCGGCGGCCCCGCCGTCCAAGACGCATACGAGGCTTGCCACCTGGGTTTAGGCGGGCCGCCAACACAAGCTCCCCCAAACAGAACGCACGGGGTGACGGCGCTCTGACGAGTGGAACCCACAAGAGAACGCTGGCCTAGCACATGGCAGATCAATGTGGTCGGTTCCCACCAAGGCCGCCGACACAGGACCATCAAGGTGGCCTCGCTAGTTTGCCTAGCTGCCATCTGTGTCGACGGCCTAGGGTGATGCCACCGACAAAAATGTCTAGCTACGTCGGCGGCCTAGGCTATGCAGTCGGCATTGGTTCTGTCCTGTGGCCGCCCTGGGGCGCTCCTGGATAGAGTAGTGTGGTCGGCTTTGTCCTTGGCCGATGACATAGATAGTTTTACAGAAATAAAAATTTCTAGTAATTGTTAATAAAGTTCATCTTCATCCTCCAAAAAAACCCAATTCACCCCATATATTCATTCCCCAATTCACCCTACCACATACACACATAATTAGGTGCTCGATACCACATTTTCAGGCACATACACATCCACATCATTTCAAAACACAAAATTACCGATAAATAACGACCAATCTCACATCAACTTTCACATATAGGCACAATTGACAATAAAATAAGTTCAGAAGTCTATATCATACACATATATGTCGCAAAGTCACAAACGGTAAAATAGAATGATACAAAGTCACATAAGCACATCCATGGGTTTTGCAAACCGCCACCGAGGTCAGGATCTGGGTTAAACAAGTCCGTCACGAATTGCTCGAGGGGACACGACCTTGTGGCACTGTCATCACCTCCCTACAGTGCAATCATCATAGGCGCAGGCGTAACCGAACTAGACATATGTAAGAGTGGAGAAAACAGTGAATTTCAAAAACTTTATGCAATTGTGTATCGTTATGAATATGTTGTGCAAAACTGGATTAAATACATTACCCCTGAAGAAGCAACGGGAGCAGGTGGAAACTGTACCATAGGGAACCAGTGCGGCAGCACGAACGGGGGGAGTGTGCCGGCCTATGTCGTCGGGGCCTCCGACGTCGCCGTGAAGACGAGTGGCGGCGTAGAAGGCATATGTACCTGACTGGAGGACCCCGCCCCTGAGAACACTTGCGGATATAATATCTTAGTATCTTAAACCAGAAATGACAACCTAGATAGCTACGTATACGATCTTAGTTACATTTTGCATGTACTACATCATGTACAAGTTCTGTTCCTGTATGGCCAGCATCCACCGGTTGTTCTCCTCTTGCTCCGACTTCCACTGTCGCTCGTCCACCGATGTACACCTTCATTTCATCCATGTTGTCGTACACGTACAATTGTAGCGTAATTTTTTCCACTTCATCCAAGTCACGAGTTGAGCTTTTGTCAACTTTGCATCCAGCTTGGTCATAAAACACTTCAATGTTGGAAGGACTTTTACAACGTGCCTTTTTATATGTCGGTTGTTGGACTTTGTTCCTTGTCGCAAAATACTTGTCCGTGAGATAAACGATTTCCTTAGTTAGCCAAGCTTGGCAATACTTTCTTCGACTCATGCTTTGTTCTTCACCTTCGCTCTAAGATTTTTCATCATCCGTTCAACAGGATACATCCACCTGAACTGCGCCGGCCCCCTAACTTTTGCTTCATATGGCAAATGGACAAATAGATGTTGCATGCGATTGAAAAACCTAGAAACCTAAATCTTCTCGAGTTTTATCACAAGCAAAACAATCTTCTTCTCCAATTCCTCCATCCTCAATGCGGATATCTCTTTTGTACACAACTCTCGATAGAAGAAACTCAACTCTGACAGTGTTCTCCAAATAACGTCGTCGACATATCCATGCCAGACGGCCGGAAACAGACGCTCTATAAAGACTTTATATTTGTGGGCCTTCATTCCATTTAACTTGCATTGGTCCATACTAACGGCATAACGATGGCTAACCGTATAACCATCAGGGAATTTCACTTTTTCCTTAATCCAAACTGAAATCTCCCTTATTTGCCCACGTGTGAAATCTCTGGTCGATCACATATTAAAGCACTGTCCAGTCGAGCTTTTTTGTTATCTCTTGTCTTTTGTGGGATGTTCCAGTTTGTGTTGACGATTGCCTCACACATATTCTTCTCTTGATGCATCAGGTCGAGGTTGTGTGGCTGCTTCAAGTCTGTTGCGTACAGGAGGTTATGAATGCTGCACTTATGTGTCCAATGGTGCTCCTCACCATACTCATCCTTGTAACCCTTTTTTACCAAATCTTCATGCCAAACGATGATATCCTGCACCTAGAACCATTCTGGTGGTCGTTGTTACGTCATAATTTTGCCTTTGCGAATTGCATTGCTTTGCTTTCTAAATGGATGGTTCGACTAAAGAAAATGACGGTGACAGTCAAACCAACAAGCCTTACCACCTTTTATAAGTATGAATGCATCAGTGTTACACAAGCATTTTGTGCACAACAATTGTCCATGCGTGCTCCACCCCGAGAACATGTCATACGCCGGAAAATCGTGTATTGACCACAAGTATGCGGCTCACATTCTAAAGTTCTAACCCTTGTGGCTTTCATCTGTCAAGACTCCTTTACTGCACAGGTCGCTGAACTCTTCTACCAATGGTTGCATGAACAAATCTAAATTTTTTCTAAGAGACTTAGTCTCAGGTATGATAACATAAAGGAACATATACACTTCTTTCAAACAGAGTTGAGGTGGTAGATTGTACGGGATAGAAAATACCGGCCAACATGAGTATGGGGTGTGAGGTCATATTGAATGGCGTGAACCCGTCGGTGGAGAGTCCGATGCGGACATTTCTAGGCTCAGCTGCGAACTCAGGGTGTAGATGGTCAAAATGCCTCCAGGCTTGTGCATCTAATGGATGAATCATTACACCCTCCTTTCTACATTTTCCCTCTTTGTGCCTCCTCATATGCCTAGCCTTGGACTTACATGTACAGCCGTTGCAGGCGTTAAGAGATCGAAAAGAAACGAAAGGTTTTCTGGGCCACCGTCGTCTGTCTCTTTACACCACCTCGTCCTTCAACTTCCATGTAGCGACTCTCACTGCAATACATACAATGAGTGAGTCCAGAATCAGCCTTTCGGTTAAGCATGCAGAATTTTGAGCAATAATCTATCCTTTCGCACGACATGTCTAACACACTAAGAAGTTTCTTCGACTCGTAAAGATTTGAAGTCATTATGTGTCCAGTCGGAAGTAGACTATCTAGCAATTTGCAAAGGTCATTGAAGCAATTAGCGGAGAGGTTGTATTTGGTCTTCACCGCCATTAGATGCGACACTGCCGAGAGCACGTTCATATCGGTATGCTCATGCAGCGGCTACTTGGCAGAATCAAGAAGCTTCTTGAATTTCTGGGCAAATGGCTTGGACTCTTCTTTGAGGGAAAGAACGTAAGCCCTACCGACATCATCCGTGAGCTCGTCCAATTTATCCACCTCAACTTCGTCGTAACACTCTCCAAAATCCACAGGGTTAAACATCGGCGCCGGACATTTTCTCTCACCTTTGATATACCCATTCAAAATAGTTTGGCTTAAATCCATGCCTACAGATGTGCTTGCTAATATTCCTCTTGTACCTTTTTTGATATTTGAGCAGAGAGCGCAAGGACAACGCACGAGCGCTGCATCAGGGTTGGAGAATATTCGGGAAAAATCTTCCACGAATGCATCAACTTTGTCAAACCACTCATCTGTGCGCCGACCAGACTTATTCCACCCATCGTACATCCACCGTCGATCTTCCATCGTTTACTATATAAGACGACATAGCTACCATAGCTACAATATTATAAAATAAGACATGTGAGCTAGGACATACCTGCACGATGTGTGAAGACGGCGTGTCAAAAACGACCGAAGGGTGGTGGCGACAGCGTGGGGTGGGATAGGTAACGGCGTGTGCGCGGGGGGCGACGGCGAAGGGAAGGTGGCGGCGTACAGCCAGGGGTGGCGGCCGGGGGCGGCCAGGGGTGGCCGTCGGCCGGGGGAGGCGGTGACCAAAGGTGGCGCGTGGTGCCGGGTGTTGACGGTCCTTATTTGTAATATTTTATACCTTTGACCGTCAACGTATCTACAAAATAAAGGAATTCAAACTACATTGAGGCTAACGTTAATGAGTTCCACGAGTTTTGGTGTAGTCTTATGTTTTGCAAGCATACACAAGAAAAGACGATTTACCGGCCTTATGTAAATCGGACAAAAGATGGAGTTCAAATTAAACATGTTTTGAAAAGTCATCAAATGGCAAAATGGACTGCACCATGATGAAGAGCTCGTCGAGACGATCGAAACGCATATATAATTTGCTATATTTGGACATCGGATGAGGGAGAAATGAGCTCCGAAAGACGACGGACCAGACCGGACCCAAACCTTGTGCCGGCCGACCCAAGTTAGGTCGGCCGGTCCTTTGTTTTGGTCAATTTGCCTCCGTTTCTTCCCCACACGTCAAGCAACACACCTAGAGGCCATCCCAACCATCCACGCAAGTCAGTTTGATCCAGAACATGGAGTATTTCACAAGACATGCATAGGATTCTAAAGGAACCCAATGCTACCGGTCTCCAACTGCCAAACCAACTTGGGAAGATGATCTACACCGTTGATGAAGCATCCCATGCAAATTTGGTGGCTAGATGATGAAAAAGGTGGGCCGGCCGACCCACCTATGCCGGCCGACCCACCCCCTGGCTCGCCTTGGATTCTCCTTCGGAGGGGGCTGAGTGACACTTGTCCCAACACGTGGCACTCACTCACTAGCTTCGGAACACTATAAAAGGAGGTGTTCACCCTCATTTGAGATCATGGAGAAGTGGAGAAGAGAAGAAAGCAGCTCTATGCTGTCCACTTAGAAATATAGAAGTAGGGAGAGAGGAGAGTTGAGTGTTGAGGAGATGCCGGAGGTGTCGGCTCTCTTACACTTCGTGCTCCGGAGCCGACTCGGGTGCGAGTTCAGCTTCGCTCTAATGTTCGGTAACACTTAGCTCAATCCTTTATTGAATAAAGCAAAGTTCTTTCATATACTTGTTACTCTGTTGGTTTTAGGCCCGTACTATTCTTGAGTGCTAAGATCTTTGTGCTTAATTGTCCACCTAGAGATTAGTATAAGAGGTAGTAGGGGTGCGTATCGAAGTAACGTTCTTGGTACGTATTACTGCTAGGTACAAACGTGGTGTTTGGACTAGTTAGTAGCCGGTAGGCACCTGCTTCAACGGACGTGTGGTAGGTAATAGGTGGTGACAGCCCTATTATCCGGCTTAGACTTTGTGAAATCCGCCCCGTTAGTTGCAGACCAGTTGAGCCAAATCAGGACGATCATAATCATTCGGGATTCCAATTCAGGATAGCGGGTGGTAGTGAGTGCCTGAGCTCCGATACAGAGTAGCAATTGTGTGTCAGTGATTTTGTATCTTTGGCTAAGTAAGAAACCGTAGAGCCTCTCAACCCGAAATATCTTATCCCACTCCCATCATTACTGTCATTACCACCATTATCCATCCGGTCAAGTTAGATTCTATACTAAAGCACTTCTCGTTCCTCGTGGAAATCGATACCTTGGAATACTCCCGGGTGAAAGCTACAGTGATATCCGTGCACTTGCGGATTAACTCCAAAAGGCATAAGAATCGCCAACACTTGGCCAAATTTAAAATTTTGAATCTTATCAAATTTTAAATTTTGTAACTGTCGTGTGAACCCATGTTGTTATATATATGACGCCAAGGGTTTTTTGGGGCGTTATAGATGTTGCTAACGATAAAAACTAATGGACATGATGGCAATGATTTGGAAAATAATATTGGGCTAACTGCAATGGCACATAAAATGTCGCCAACTAAGTGATGGCATATATAATAGACTGCTCTGCAATGGCAGCTATGATATTTTTTCTTAAACATCTCCAAAAATAAAAAGACTTGAAGAGCTCATGTCCCTTCTTCATGTGAACATCTCCACCATGGATACGACTGCTGCCTCTCCTTGTTCAACGGCCATTTATGCTGCTACGATTGTTGCTCCTTCCACCTTCCAGATGCCTTATTCCACATGCTCGCCCTTTCAAGCCCATCTTATAATACCAGCCCCTTAGGTGCACTCCTCAAAGACGGTGCATACCCAAAGGAAGGCCCAGGTTCAAGCCCATGTCATTGCCGAGTCCGGTTTGGCTCTCCAGGAGAAACAGTACTTCAAATGGACGCTCCGGCCACATCCGAAGCCCGTTTTCGATATGTGCAACCGATCTTTGGAAAGTTTATAAGATAAGGTTTCCAATGGATCCAACCCCACGGCCAGATTCATCCAGGAGCGATGGGAATTCAGAGGAAAACAACTCGGGTTAGAAACTTAGGGTGTTGCGTCATCTCTCTTTTGGGCCCAAGGCCCATGTATCTTTATGGTTTGGTGGAGCTACCCGCTGCCCATGTGTTGGGCTCCCCTCTGGCTGCCGACATCCTTCTATATGTGGCCGCCACCTCTTTACGTTGTTCTTTAGGTTTTGTTGTGTTTGGTAGACCACGTGTGTGTACCTCCTTAATATTGCACGGCTGATTTTCAAAATTAGAAAACAAATAGCAAAAAAATTCAAAAAAATACGAATCGTATAACTTCGTATAATGTATGCTATACGAAGTTATTACGGTGCATATTTCACTAGATTCTGCTTATCTAGCTTCCGTTTAGTGGGATCTTTGTCTTGGACTCCAAAAGAAACCTCAACAAGACTTTTAACCCACCCTGGTCTTGCTAAATAGGTCAATTTGATTGGTCGTTGTTGGTGTTAAAGTTTCCTTACAATTGTTAATGATGGACAGGGCGTTCAAAAGATACACAAGGAAGAGTACAAACTACATGCCTTTCCAGCCCTCTTTCTTTGTCGAAATAGACTTCAAGGTATATAAAAAACACTCCTGCTTTTCATTTCCCATAGAATGTCCAATGCATAAATGATTTAACATTACATTCCTCAGTGTCATAGGCATGAAATGGGCAACAATCTCTATGGCTACTATGTATGTCAATTCATGAGGAATTTCACCGCTAGTGATGAGATTTTGATCCTAAGGTTTGTTTTGGCTTATAGGTTATAGTTTTTTGTAAATCCCAAATTGTTCAACAACTAATTCTTCACATTCCTCTTATGACAGTGCTTAGATTAATTAAATTTGTCCACAAGTGAACTATTCGGAAATCAACTCAAAGGTATTGCGGAACAACTCACTAGGTTCATTCCCGTCGAGGTCGTCATACCAAAAGGCAAGTTTTACTCTTCGGCATGGCTACACCCGGAAGATGTTGATGCATATCAAAAGGGGCTACAATGGAATTAATAATGGACGAACCATCCATTTGAAAGCTTGATAGTATTTATAACTAAAACTGTATTTGTTTTTTATCTTGATATGTGTGAGTGATGCGGTTATATTATATTTATGCTAGTAGTTGTAAATTTATACTGGTAGTTATAAATTTGATACGTGTGTGTGTGAGTGAGTGATATGATTGTACCACATGCACGAGGACAACATTATGTGAATTCTCTATTGAATTTGTTATTGGATTATCAGAACTGTTTGGATTTATGGATTAAATGCTAGTAATTGCAGTTGCCCATTGGTTTATTTAGAGGGGAGGTATCACTGCCTACTCACGGCTTGTGCCAGCCGTGATAACTGGCTAGCACTGCCGGGTTTAAAGAATGAGCCTGGTGATAGTGAATTATCACTACTAGCTCATGCTACAAACCGACAGTGATATTTCATAATCACTCGGGCGCTTGCTACCACCCAGTAGTGATGGGTACTTGCCACTGCCGGTTTCTGACTCGGTAGTGACATTGATACTCATCACTGTCGTTTATTTACTGTCGGAGACAAAACCGACAGTGAAGCCTATTTCGGTACAACATTGATGTGCTGTCGACCTATAATAGTGATACATACATACATATATATACATATATATATAAACCGGTGTTTTGTCCAACTTCTTAAGAACTTACACTGATGTGACGATATATGACTTTTTTTTGGTATAGTAGTGAGAAAATGATGATGTTTAATTTATAGCATGCGCAATGCACAAAGCCGCCGACACAGGTATCCATACCACCAACATAGGTATTTGTCGGTGGATGGCCGCGAATACTGCTCCGCCGACGTAGCCTCGATGACACAAGCTCAAATTATCGGCGACCCCACCGTCCAAGATGCATACGAGGCTTGCCACCTGGGTTTAGGCCGGCAGTCGACACAAGCTCCCCCAAACGGAACGCACGGGGTGACGGCGCTCTGATGAGTGGAACCCACAAGAGAACGCTGGCCTGGCACATGGCAGATCAATGTGGTCGGTTCCCGCCAAGGCCGCCGACACATGACCATCAAGGTGACCTCGTTGGTTTGCCTAGCTGCCATCTGTGTCCGCGGCCTATGGTGATGCCACCGACAAAAATGTCCAGCTATGTCGGCGGCCTAGGCTATGCAGTCGGCATTGGTTCTATCCGGTGGCCGCCCTGGGGCGCTCCTGGATAGAGCAGTGTGGTCGGCTTTGTCCTTGGCCGATGACATAGATAGTTTTGCAGAAATGAAAATGTATAGTAATTGTTAATAAAGTTCATCTTCATCCTGCAAAAAACCCAATTCACCCCATATATTCATTCCCCAATTCACCCTACCACATACACACATAATTAGGTGCTCGATACCACATTTTCAAGCACATACATATCCACATCATTTCAAAACACAAAATTATCGATAAATAACGACCATTCTCACTTCAACTTTCACATATAGGCACCATTGACAATAAAATAAGTTCAGAAGTCTATATCGTACACATATATGTCGCAAAGTCACAAACGGTAAAATAGAATGCTACAAAGTCACATAAGCACATCCATGGGTTTTGCGAACCGCCACCGAGGTCGGGATCTGGGTTAAACAAGTCCGTCACGAATTGCTCGAGGGGACACGACCTTGTGGCACTGTCATCACCTCCCTGCAGTGCAATCATCATAGGCGCAGGCGTAACCGAACTGGACATATGCAAGAGTGGAGAAAAAGGTGAATTTCGAAAACATTATGCAATTGTGTATTGTTATGAATATGTTGTGCAAAACTGGATTAAATGCATTATCCCTGGAGAAGCTGCGGGAGCAGGTGGAAATTGTACCATAGGGAACCAGTGCCGCAGCACGAACGGGGGAGTGTGCCGGCCTATGTCGTCAGGGCCTCCGATGTCGCCGTGAAGACGAGTGGCGGCGTAGAAGGCATATGTGCCTGACTGGAGGACCCTGCCCCTGAGAACACTTGCGGATATAATATCTTAGTATCTTAAACCAGAAATGACAACCCAGATATCTACGTATACGATCTTAGTTACATTTTGCATGTACTGCATCATGTACAAGTTCTGTTCCTGTATGGCCACCATCCACCGGTTGTTCTCCTCTTGAATTGCTCCGACTTCCACCGTTGGTCCACCGATGTACACCTTCATTTCATCCATGTTGTCGTACACGTACAATTGTATCATAATTTTTTCCACTTCATCTAAGTCACGCATTGTGCTTTCGTCAACGTTGCATTCAGCTTGGTCATAAAACACTTCAATGTTGGAAGGACTTTTACAACGTGCCTTTTTATATGTCGGTTGTGTCACATGGACCTTGTTCCTTGTCGCAAAATACTTGTCCGTGAAATAGGCGATTTTCTTAGTTAACCAAGCTTGGCAATACTTCCTTCGACTCGTGCTTTGTTCTTCACCTTCGCTCTAAGATTTTTCATCATCCGTTCAATAGGATACATCCACCTGAACTGCGCTGGCCCCCAACTTTTTCTTTATATGGCAAATGGACTAATAGATGTTGGATGAAATTGAAAAACCTAGAAACATAAATATTCTCGAGTTTTATCACAAGCAAAACAACCTTCTCCAATTCCTCCATCCTCAATGCGGATATCTCTTTTGTACACAACTCTCGATAGAAGAAACTCAGCTCTGACAGTGTTCACCAAATAACGTCGTCGACATATCCACACTAGACGGCCGGAAATAGACGCTCTATAAAGACTTTATAGTTGTGGGCCTTCATTCCATTTAACTTACACTGGTCCATATTAACGGCATGACGAAGGCTAACCATATAACCATCCAAGAATTTCACTTTTTCCTTAATTGAGACTAAAATCTCCCTTATTTGCCCACGTGTGAGGCAGTACTTTGCCCTAGGTTCATCTCTGGTCGATCACATATTAAAACACAGTCCAGTCGAGCTTTTTTTGTTATCTCTTGTCTTTTGTGGGATGTCCCAGATTGTGTTGACGATTGCCTCACACATATTCTTCTCTTGATGCATCAGGTCGAGGTTGTGAGGCTGCTTCAGCTCTGTTGCGTACGGGAGGTTATGAATGCTGCACTTATATGTCCAATGGTGCTCCTCACCATACTCATCCTCGTAACCCTTTTTTACCAAATCTTCATGCCAAACGATGATATCCTGCACCTAGAACCATTCTGGTGGTCGTTGTTACGTCATAATTTTGCCTTTGCGAATTGCATTGCTTTGCTTTCTAAATGGATGGTTCGACTAAAGAAAATGACAGTGACAGTCGAACCAACAAGCCTTACCACCTTTTATAAGTATGAACGTATCAGTGTTATACAAGCATTTTGTGCACGACAACTGTCCATGCGTGCTCCACCACGAGAACATGTCATATGCCGAAAAATCGTGTATTGACCACAAGTATGCGGCTCACATTCTAAAGTTCTAACCCTTGTGGCTTTCATCTATCAAGACTCCTTTACTGCACAGGTCGCTGAACTCTTCTACCAATGGTTGCAAGAATAAATCTAAATTTTTTCCAAGAGACTTAGTCTGAGGTATGATAACATAAAGGAACATATACTCTTCTTTCAAACAAAGTTGAGGTGGTAGATTGTACGGGATAGCAAATACTGGCAAACATGAGTACGGGTGCGAGGTCATATTGACTGGCGTGAACCCGTCGGTGGAGAGTCTGATGCGGACATTTCTGGGCTCAGCTGTGAACTCGGGGTGTAGATGGTCAAAATGCATCCAGGCTTGTGCATCTAATGGATGAATCATTACACCCTCCTTTCTACATTTCCCCTCTTTGTGCCACCTCATATACCTAGCCTTGGACTTGTACATGTACAACCGTTGCAGGCGTTAAGAGATCGGAAAGAAATGAAAGGTTTTCTAGGCCACCGTTGTCTGTCTCTTTACACCACCTCGTCCTTTAACTTCCATGTACCGACTCTCACCGCAATACATAGAATGAGTCAGTCCAGAATCAGCCTTTCGGTTAAGCATGCAGAATTTTGAGCAATAATCTATCCTCTCGCACGACATGCCTAACACACTAAGAAGTTTCTTCGACTCGTACAGATTTGGAGTCATTCTGTGTCAAGTCGGAAGTAGACTATCTAGCAATTTGCAAAGGTCATTGAAGCAATTGGTGGAGAGATTGTATTTTGTCTTCACCGCCATTGGACGCGACACTGTCGAGAGCACGTTCATATCGGTATGCTCATGCAGCGTTTTCTTGGCAGAATCAAGAAGCTTCTTGAATTTCTGGGCAAGTGGCTTGGACTCTTCTTCGAGGGAAAGAACGTAAGCCCTACCCACATCATCCGTGAGCACGTCCAATCTGTCCACCTTAACTTCGTCGTAACACTCTCCAAAATCCACAGGGCTACACATCGGCATCGGACGTTCTCTCTCACCTTTGATATACCCATTCAAAATAGTTTGGCTTAAATCCATGCCTACAGAGGTGCTCGTTAATATCCCCGTTGTACCTTTTTTCGGTATTTGAGCAGAGAGCGCAAGGACAACGCACGAGTGCTGCATCAGGGTTGGAGAATATTCGGAAAAATCTTCCACGAATGCATCAACTTTGTCAAACCACTCATCTGTGTGCCGACTAGACTTCTTCCATCCATCGTCGATCTTCCATCGTTTACTATATAAGACGACATAGCTACCATAGCTACAATATTAAAAACTAAGACCTGTGAGCTAGGACATACCTTCACGATGTGTGAAGACGGCGTGTCAAAAACGACCGAAGGGTGGTAGCGACTGCATGGGGTGGGATAGGTAACGGTGTGTGCGCGGGGGGCATCGGCCGGGGGAAGGTGGCGGCGCACGGCCAGGGCTGGCGGCCAGGGGTGGCCGTCGGCCGGGGGAGGCGGTGACCAAAGGTGGCGCATGGCACCGGGGGAAGCGGCAGACAAGGCGGCGCGCAGGAGCGTCGGCCTAGGCGGAAGAGGCGGCGCGAGGTGCAGGCGGCAGAGGCGGCGCGGGGCCGCAGCACGCGGGTGGCCCGGGGCTGGCGCCGTGTGAGGGAGGCGACGTTTGGGCCGGCGTGGCGTGGGCGGCGCGGGGCCGGTGCCGCGAGGGGGTGGCGGCGCGTGGCTGCGGCGATGGGTGCGGCAGCGGCAGCGCTCGGCTGCGAGAGAGGAGGCGACGTGCGGCGGCGGCGGCGGAGGCAGGGCGCAGGAGGGAGATGTGAGCCCGTGCGCTAGGTCTGAGGACTTAGCGCACGGGCCACCTATTTTTTAGAACAACGACCAGTGTCGGCAGCCCTATACCACCGACACTGCTTACCAAATCACCAACACTGCTATGACTGGACTATAATTCATTTGCACAGACCTGTGCGGTCGGTTGTTCTGTGGCCGACCACACAGATCCTCCTTGGGCTCACAACGGTCACACTGCTGGACAAGAACCACAAGTCAGTGGAAAAGACTTGTATGGGCGGGCATTATTTGGCCGCCTACATAGACAACTTATGTCAGTGGCCAATGCTAGGCCGACCACATAGACCCCATAATCCTCTGGCACCCGCCCCTTTCTGGCCCACCCTCCGCTTGATCCAAGGCATTGCTATATGCGACCTTAGGTTTTAGAGCATTCCCAACACATAACAAGTCAATCCACGAGTTTGTACTGGCCTGCCTTGCACTTTCGGCATAAGTTCCTTTATAACCCCGACATGCCTACTACGAAGCTGATACAAAGTCGGGGTTACAAAGGAACTTGTGCCGAAAGTGCAACCTAGGGCGGGACAACTATATGGAATGACTTTGTATGTGTCGTGCATGTCCTAAAATCTTAGGTTGCACAAACCATTGTGGGCGGCATTACATTGGCCGCCTACATAGAGAACCTATGTCAGCAGCATATGTAGAGGCCGACCATATAAACTCGCCTGGTGATTGGAGAGAGGGATCTATGTGGTAGTCTGCTTGAGTGGGCGGTCTGAGCTGTAGCCGCCGACACAGATACTGACTGCCCTTCCTATGCATTCTCCTTTGTTGGCCCCACATGGTAGAGACGTCCCTTTGTCTTCCAAGCGGGACCAAACTTAACTCTGTCTATCCGTCAATGGGAGACACAATGTGGTCGGCTCGTATAAGGCCAACGTCACAGACTTCTTTGGCGCGCTCAGAAATTCAAATTCCCGGACGTGCGGATAAGTGATTGCGGCTTGCCGGGATATTCTTTTGTGGGCGGCTTATTGCTGGCCCATCGATATTGTGCTGTCGTCGGGGTTTTTGCCACCGACATTGAGTTTTTGGCCGTCCATACTGATTTCGTTTCCTATAGTGGGCAAACCAAACTAATATGCTTAGCTTATCTAGCATTCTGATTCGGCACAAACCATTGCAGTCTGTCCGTCAATGGGAGACACAATGTGGTCGGCTCGTATATGGCCAACGACACAGACTTCTTTGGCGGGCTCAGAAATTCAAATTCCCGGACGTGCGGATAAGTGATTGCGGCTTGCCGGGATATTCTTTTGTGGGCGGCTTATTGCTGGTCCGTCGATATTGTGGTGTCGTCGGGATTTTTACCACCGACATTGAGTTTTTGGCCGTCCACACTGATTTTGTTTCCTATAGTGGGCAAACCAAACTAATATGCTTAGCTTATCTGGTATTCTGGTTCGGCACAAACCATTGGAGGTCTCTACATGCGCATGTGAGAGGATGAGTCGCATCAAAATTTTGAGCTGAACCAATAGAGAGAGAGAGAGAGAGAGAGGGAGGGGGGGGTTTAATTTTGGTGATGGACGTACGCTTCTTGGATTTCATGGGCCCACAAAAATCATAAGAGAAACAAATACTGGTCATGGTCATGACCCCACAAAATCGGTCCATGCAGGCTACAGCCTTATCACGTGTATGCTTAGGCTTCGATGGAGACATCAAGTAGCTACCGAAAACCATGAGCTGCGGGAGGCCTATAAGGCTATAAATACATGGAGCAAGCTGCTTTGCGAATTCACCCGCACAGAGCGCAATGGCTTCAAAACACCATTTCCTTGCTCCCATAATTCCTTTTCTAGCCATCCTGACTTGTAACTTGTCATTATGTGTCGCTCGACATGGGGTGAACTTGGATGGCCTAAGGAACGAGAGCCTCTTGCAGAGAGGTGAAAGCTATGACAAAGTGCAGACGCAAGTCACGGAGCTGGTATTTTTCCTATGATTAGTATTTGGTTTGTGTGTTTTCAAACCACTTCTGTACACCTGGGCGTAGTTACTCTCCCTGCGGAGTACTCCTTCGTTATTTTTTATTCGTCGTCGTTGATTTTTGAACATTTTCTTTAACCATTCGTCTTATTTAAAATTTTATTGTAAATATGTAAAAACAGAAGTCATGCTAAAAGTAACTTTAATTGATAAAATAAAGCATAACAAAATAATTGATACTAAAAGTTATTTTTTTGAATAGACGAATGGTTCAATGACATTTTAAAAGTCAAGAGACAAATAAAAAAAATTGAGGGAGAAAAAGAAGGAGAGGACATGTACATACTTGTCGTATACAAGTGCCTAGAATACTATGCATGAACCACGTGAAAAGTTGCCAAGAGTTTCGATGCAATTTTTGCCACAAACGTATATAAAATGAGTACTGTGCCTAAAATGATATGCATATATACCACCTGAAAAAATGGAGATACTACCTGCCTAGGTTATTGTTTATGCATCCGTATGTGACATTTGCATATACCACCCTCCGTAAAACGACATTTTCCTGGACACCCTCATTTCGATCGATCTCACTTACCATGGGCCGCCCAGGTGGAGCTAGAAGACGTGGGTGGAATCATGAGCATCTTGGAGGGATTTGAACGCTCTGGCAAAGCCCAAGCACACGAGGTAATTAAAATTCCATAAAATTAATTTCCACAATTTGTGCGCGGTCTCTGCGATCAATTAATGGACGAACAAATGAATGCACTAGTGCAACGCGGAAAACCTGAAAAAGTCGAACTACTACGGCGGCAATGGAGGCCACCCGCGAGACATCAATCCCGGTAAAAGGCTCCCGTGCACGCTGATCTCCATGACAATTCATTACCACGGCCTGGCCATCCTGGCCCTTACCTTCCAGTACAGGACCCCAGACTACGAAACGGTCACTGTTGGGCCATGGGGTAGAATTGGAGGCATTAAACAGATAGTATGTTGAATCTTCTCTTCCAAGTCTCGTTTCATTTCATTTCGAGCAAGGCAGGCGTACGTACGTGCCGGCCCAGCTAGCTAGCTGGATAATGTTTCCACACGATTAATGTATGGATATGTGTACTCCTCCTTTTGCAGATCAATTTCGAGCAGGGAGAGGACGTTTTCGAAATCTTTGGCAGGACAGGTGATTACAATGGAGACAGGATCGTAACGTCGCTCGGTGTTGTCACAAACCGTCAACGACAAATCGGACCGTTTGGATCGGCCGTAGGTGGATCCTTCAGCTTCTTCACCACTGGTTGGATCGTTGCTTTCTATGGACGCTCCAACTTATACCTTAACGCACTTGGCTTCTACTACTATCCTTAATGGGAGCATGTTTAGCTCTTTACGTGTCCATCCATGTCCTTGCATGGCATGCTTCAAATATATGCGCAATTGGTGTGCGTACCCCTGTGCAATCGTGTAATTGTCCTAAATTTGCTGGCTAGACTCATGGCACAGCAGTACTTTCAGTGTCTCATCGTGTGGTTTGATCATTTGTATTAATAATTGTGACATGGAATAAAATTCTCAGGACGAGCTAGTTTCCATGAGAAATCCATGAGCTAGTTTCCTTGATAACTTTAATTATATCACGCAACTGATCAAAATCCAGACTTGGGAAAATACGAAAACCTAGGTTCATCTGATCAAAATCCGATCGGCGTGGCGCACGAAGTGATAAGGTTTTAATTGGTGCTTGCTAGCAGTTAGCTCTAATCGAACAAAACAATTTTTGATAAATTATCTATAACACGAAAGGCAAGTATTTGCGAAAGTAATTGATCAATTGTGTATCGAAATCCATGTGATTAATTGATTGATTTATACTTGAGAGTAAGAACATGGTTTCCTTTACATATGAAGGCACACCCACAAAATTTTCTCAACTTCTCTTTTCCTACATTTGTTTTTGGAAAACGCCGTGACGCGGACGTCTGTTTAATCGGACACGCTCGCGCGACGCGCCCCCTCACGCGCAGCGGCCAGGTGCACGTCGGGCTACGCGGTCAGTCGCGTCGCGAGTGTGTGGGGCCGCGCCAATCGATTTTTCTGCAAGACAAAAATATCATGTACTTTGTATGGAAAGCATGACATCAGAATAGAAAAATAACTATAGAATTTTAAAAAAAAACTACGAAGTGTTGGTAAATATATACGTGAAATATGGCTGAATCCTAACGATCCTTGAAAATATAACTGCCAGAACAAAAACAAATATTGATAAAACTTGAAAAAAGGTAATCAATTTAGATGAAGATTGAGAGTGTAATGAAATTTGGCTATATACTAATAGAACCCGAAAAAAAGTACTGATGTAACTTGCACAGCTACCTGATAAAACTTGACGAAAGAACTAACGAAACTTGACCTACGGATGAATTTTCACTACCTCATTGTTGAGTATCCCTCACGGTTTCAAACGTCAGGGAAAAAAGGGAAATCCGTCAGAAATATTTTCCCTCACGGTTAACCGTGAGGCAAACATGTACAGGCAATCGAAATTTAATTTGGCTGACAGCTAACCATGAGAGATAATTTTTTTGACGGTAGTTCTCGTCAAGGAAATTGTGATTGCCCTTAGAGAGAAAACCTATCAAGAATATTTTCCCTGACGTGTGTACAACCCGTGAAGAAAAATTTTACTGTCAGGTGTAGTAGCTCTGGAGGAAATATGCCTTGACGAGTTGGTGAACTGTCAGCATAATATTTCCTGAGAGGTGCCCATGAGGAAAATACGATTTCCTCACAACTCAAAAATAGCATTAATGTAACAGCAAATCTATAGCCATATGCAAATCTCTAGCAATTCTCATATGTATTAAGAAAGCTCATACGTAGTATTTAATCAGAAACATATTATGGTCAATTCACATCACAGTACAAGGTTGGAGCATCCTGACATGACCACATCATATATATATGGATGAATATCGATCCAATACATATTACAAAATGTCGCATAGAGAAATTAACCATATGACAAATTTCTTCCATCCGAATCATAGAGATGCATGGTTTAAGTGTTCGTATGCATGTCAACATCATAATCCAAAATATTTCCTAATAATAGTAACTGTTACGCTAATGTCATCTAGTTTAGTACCAACATACCCTCTTAGACATTAGCAGGGTCAGCACCAACAACACTATTGTTCTCATGGACAATATTAGGGTCAGTAGCAGCAGCACAATTATTCTCCTCTTGGAAAGCATTAGGGTCAGCAGCAACACTAGTGTTCTCTTGGACAGCCTCACCATCATTGTTTGTTAGACGTGACCCAGCATGGAAAGATCCAGTCCAAGCCCCTTGCTACACGTAAAATAAATGGAATGTAAGGATGGTGTACAATTAAATAGATATCCTAAATGAAGGGTTAGACCACTAGGCATATATCTTTTATACTAACAAAAAAAAAATTTCTCCTTCAATTCCAAATGAAATGAGAGGTGGCAAAAACTACAAAAAAAATTTCTCTACCACCTTACCATCATATTTTAATTAAGTGATATTCATGTAAGGGCCATGTTTAGAACATTCAACATGAGTCTACTTGCTCACTGTTGCATTGCTTATTGTCTGTCTGATCAACCAATGATACATTAGCATGTTTAGGACATTCTAATATAACTAGCTCATTGCAGCCCTGCTTGTTGATGCTCTGACATGTCAAAATATATTAGTTTTCTAGCCCAAATGGTTTTTCCAATGCAAGGTGTACTGTTCTAAGGTCACTAGGTATTTTGTTGACATGGATGTTTTAAGAAACGAATTCACCTTTTGTCCAAGGCGTCGTGTACGGGATCGTGTCATTGGACCTTGCATGCTAATTGAGTCTTCTTCGTGTGTGCTAATGACGTCCTCGTCATATGCTGCAATTTAGTTGTCGGTTAAGTTGTTATACTTCAATTTTGTACCAAGATCATTTGTCGGTGAAGTTCTTGTGACTGCATAAGTTCTTAGTTGCGTTGGAGAAAGATTTCGATAAGAGATGGAGTTAGATGGCCTAATACTTCTCGATTGAGAATTCATTATGGCACCATTTCATATAGTTAGACGACCATGGGCAAGCCACCATTTATATTGTACAATATGCTTCCATCAAGTGGGCTTTGCTCCTAATAATGTGGATATTTATCCCTTGCAGCAACACTGTATTCATCCTAACGAAAAAATAATTCAACGAATTAGCATAGTATTAAACAAAGGGATCATGTTAATATATGCAGTTCAAAGTATATTTCATCACAATCATCATGTAATATTAACTTACAATATTCTTTTCTTTTAGGCTGCTAATTTCACCACTACTACTACTGCTATCCACATTTTTAATCCCTGACTTCATTATAGCATATGTGTTCAAATCAATAGCCTTCTTGTCGACGGTTGAGATATCGATCTCAAGTCAACCAAGGTTCTTTGGAAGTGAGATAGGAGACACGCCGAACAACCACGAAAAGCAACGAACAGGAGACAGGGGTTTTTATCCTGGTTCAGGCCTCTCGGGAGAGATAATAGCCCTACGTCCAGCCTTTCTTTATATCAAAGAGAATTACAAGGTGGAACTCGACGAGAAGAACAAGTCTCGGCGAGTCGTATGCGACAATCCAAAAGCTCTAAGCCTCAGGGCCCCCCCACACGCCGTAGGGGCCCTGTTTATATAGTACGGAGCAAAACGACCTACCGAGGAATATCGGGCCGGGCTAACTATGAGATCGTAACGAACTCATACATGCCAAATACAACCTACGGTAGATAAGGTAATCTCCTAATCTTGGGGATCACGACTCCTAATCCAATCCGGGAAACCAACGTCCGGGTCTTCACGTAGTCGTGCAGAACTCTTGTTCGAGCCGGACTCGAACACGAAGCCTAGGCCATCACGCACCGTACCAGCCAAGAGGCTGTCCGGCAGAGCGCATATGGGCCAGATAGAACCTTCCAGGGAGCTGGGCCCTGGCAGGCTGTTCGACTGGGCCGTCAGGGAGTGGGCCATGGCAATGGGCCGTAATTTTATCCCCGACAGCTAGCCCCCGAGACTCAAGTGGAAGGACTCACTAGAGTGGGGTCTTCCTCTTGAGACTCCAAGTCACGAAGAGGGAAATTTTGCTGCTACAGAGACGTGTAACAGGCGACCGAACAGGTTATGGTTCAACCGAGCAAGACCTGCTCGGGACCGAACAAACCTGATCAGTGCCGAGCAACTCTGTTGCGTTGAACAGGGAATCACATCCGT
>SPJY01023245.1:638251-727076 GCA_005191435.1 Raddia distichophylla
GAGGCTGTGACATCTCAAGTCTTCGGATGCCAAAATTCTAAAATTCAGTTTCAATATAAATCAAATTTTTTACTCCGAACCAAAATTTAATTTTATATTCAAATTCTGAAAATTTGGAGAAAATCTCCTTGATTCTTTTTCCTATCCTTGATTACTTTCCTTCTCCTATCTCCATCTCTTTCCTATAGGTTGCCATATCCAAAATGACTAGGTTTCATCTCTACCAAAACAGAGAATTGCTCATGGCAAAAATTCTCTTTCCATATCAAACCCGTCACTTGATCTCCAAGCCATGCTCAGTTCGTAATAACTTCGTATAGCATACATTATACGAAGTTATACGAATAGATCAGCAGGAATGGTCGAAACAATATTGCGACCAGAATCTGCCGGGATCTGTCGGGCGCTGCGCCGCTCCACTTTGGGCCCATGGCCCATGTACCCTAGGGGCTGCGCCCCAAACCCTAGCCGTCGCTATAAATTCAGTAGCCGTCGCTATTTTAGACTTGGGTTTTGCTTAGATTGTTCTGCCGTTGCAGCTTCGCCGTTTACCGGTTTGCGGAACCCCAACTCGTGTGCTTAATCGGTATTCTGTAATATTGAGATTGCATCTACCGTGTTCTTGCTTGTGTTCTCGATTCGCTTGCAGGAACTAGCCTTCGTGGTGAGGTCAACCGCGTCTTGGCGTGGTTGATAACGAACGGAGACAGTGGTGTAGCGATTGCAGGCTTAGATCTGTTCTGATTAGAAGTTGGATCGTCAACGTCGAGTTCTCCACCAATCGTGTTTATCCTACCTGTCGAAGATCGGGACTCCGTCCCCATCACACGCTATACCAATCAAGCTCAAAGGGAGATGGCCATGCACTTCCTTATCCATCCACACCAACGGGCCAGAGGTATTTATCTAGGAGGGTCAAATTCCATCGTGATATATAATCACACCCCAGGCAATGCTTCGTGGCATACCCAGTAGTCACATTTATAACTACTCGTTTACGGTGTAGCATTTGATGACACCAAAGCATACGAGTCCACATGTTGGACATCCATGACGATCTTAAATCTAACGACCATATAGGTGTACCACTCGAGACTATACGCTAATGGCACTTTAAGAGATAACGATCTCACAGCGTCTCGGAAGTGGGTCTGTCTAACCACCCATGTTCTTCAACATGTGTTCACATTGTTGATTTGATATCTTCATATCAATGATTCGGGAACATTATCATCAATCAATACATGTGCTGATCTTTGGATCATAATGGTTCAAGTTATGATACGATCAGTGACCCATTTAGAATAACATCTTATAGAGAAAGAGTTACACGAACAAATTGTACTTGTTGATCGATACCGATGATGCTATTCAAGAAACCATAAGATAACAATTTATCTATCATAAAAGTGATATAGTCTTCTACAAGACCAACTAATCGGCTCATCACATATCTTTTCTATATATTAAGCGTACTAAGGAATCCTGCCCTCCCCCGTGCGTCCACGTTCGCGCCTCCCCTGCTCGCCACGTCCCCGCACAGTCCCATACAGTTTTGCAAAGAAACCCACAAAGTATTGTCTTTTCCACAGCCGTCCCTACGTCTTCGCAGCTGTGCCCTTGTGTTTCGTACTCAAGGCTATACGATTTTGAGTTGCAGTCCTCCATCTTTTTTCGTTCTCAGCCCGCCGTCCTTCCGCCAATCCGCACGAGCCCTAGCCCTTCCTGCCCCTGCCCCTGCCCCTGCGCCCGCAGCCCCTACCCCGTCGTCTCCCCTCCCCTTCCCCGCTCTCGTCCGATCGCCCCCTCCTCGTCTCATGCCCTGCAAGGACAGGGGGGCCCTAGCCGCTCTACCGCAGCTGCCGGAGCGTCCTCCTTCCTCAGGCCGCTGCCATTGCTGCTGCCGCTCCCTCCCCATGCCCTCATCTCGTGTGCTCCCCGCTGCCGTCGGCTCTCCCCCTCTTCAAGGACCCTTCCATATCAGGGCTACATCCGAAGGGATGGCCGGATCCGGTGCCGGTGGTCCCATGCTGGGCGGATCTATCGATAGCGGCCACCGAGCCGGCCACAACCTCCTCCCAAGCAGGCTGGACCGTCGCCTCGTTCTTCGGCTTACCACGCCCGCCTCGGACCTTCTTTCGCTATGGGATCACCGGATCTGGCCGAGGCGAGGTCTGGGATGGCCAGATCCAGTGTCAGGTCGGTGCCTTCTCTGCCTTTTGCATCCTTCCTTTTCTACTGTATTTGTCCGCACATACATCGGCCCTGATGATGCTGGATCAATGCTTCACCCTGATGACTCAGCCGGCCTGCCGCTCGGCACCGTTCACCTCTCCAGTGCCCAGATCCGGCGCTGCCGCCACCGTCCCTGCCGGATCCGTCGCCAGCGGCCACGGTGCTGCGCCGCCGCTTCGCCCACCCAAGGTGCGCCTGCTCCCGCCTCAGCCTTCCCCGTGTCAGAGCGCCGCCGCATCCGCCTCTTGAGTCGAGCCTGTCCAGGGCCAAGGCGAGCCCACCGCCGACGTACAGGCTCTTCATCGGAGGTTGCATCCTGCCCACCCCTTCGCATCCATTCGTCCCCACCCACTCGCGCGTCCCAATCCACGCTGCATCTCCATTGCGACAGTTCTATGTCCCTCTCTCCCGCATATTGCTTTTTTTGCTATGTGTGTAGTCTACTTCTATTGTTTAGCTGGCTTTAGTCAAATGACAAATATTTCAAGGAAATAAATGTTTTAGGAAACTATTAAATGTCGCGTTGAACAACAGTATGGATAAGTACACATTCTGCATATCTTTAATTTTTCTATCTCAAAACTACAAGTACGCATTCTATCAGATACAATTTATGATGTTGCACGGTAGACTTCAATAGGATTGAAGTCAGCTAATTGTGGTGGTATACATTTCTATGGGTTTTAGTACGAAAGGAAAATCACTATGCCTAGATTTTTCAGCAAGTGTGGGGATTTTGCTGGGCCTTTTGCACTGAACTACGACGGTGTGTTGTTAAGTGCACTTACGACGCTAATTTCAGTTGTCATTATGGTTCACGTTGTGCGTTTGTGGTTGCGAGAAGGGATGATTCCCTTATACAGGTTTTCCAGATTTGGAGAATTGCCTACAAAGGTAAATGCGTTTCTTGCTTCCATTGAATGTATTTGTTTTACGCCCTTATGAGGTTCATAGGCTGTGATTACGGCAGCAGTTTGGATGATATCTGATTTGGCTGCATCTTCTGCAGTCTGCAGTGTTTAACGACAATGATGAACGCACAGTCGTTAAGATATTTCTCATTTAGGTACTAATACTTCGCTTTAAGTAAATGTGGATGTGCATGCAGTACTTATTCATTGTGTGCCTGTGCGACAAAAGTTATTATGTTATGGATTTTTTATATATAGTTACATTTATTTATTGCCCTGCAGGATTGGAGCCTTTTTGGCAAATCTGAAGACTAATTGGCCTTCTGTGTGAAGCAATGCTTGCAAGGGTGCCTACAGGTGTGTGTTCCATGGTTGTTAACTTCTGCTATGTTGCTGTGAGCCATACCGACTCAACCATCCATTTTTCCTTTCCTTCTATTAATTAGTGTATATTTATATATATCTATATTTGTTTATCGACCTACAGAACTAGACCCTTTTTGGCAAATCTAAAGACTAATTTGGTCCTTTGTGCGAACCGGTGATGGTAAGTGTGTCTGCAGGTGTGCGTTTCTTGGTTCTTACTTTCTACTATGTTACTGTCTGCCATACCGTATTTTTCATTTCCCGCTGTTAATTACTACAAATATTGAATAATGATTGTTATCCATGTTTATATGATGTTATATCAATATTAGTTTTAGATATAATCTCTTAAGAAGAGGTGCTTTGCTTCTCTAACATCCTGATCGACGAATCATATGCATGATGCACTGTTATACTTATGTCAGAATGGTTATCTTTACTTCCATCCATTTTTTGGTCTTGCCTTTGTAACAGTTTTCTTATTAGTCTTTGCTTTCTTACTTGGTGTACGTCTATCTACATGGCGATGGATCTCGGTCTGCTGTTGTGAAAATGGGGTGTGACCCGCAGTTAGGATTGGTAAAAAGTCTTGGTGCATCTTGGAAGGTCAGCATCCTTTATGTCTTCAGCAATTTTTATTCGTCGTCTTTCTTCCCCTCTACCCTATGAGTTTTTTATTTACACGAGAGATGGGTCTTCGTAGACAGCACTTTCGTATTATAGAGGTTTTTAAAAAAAGATTGTTGTTTCTTTTTTTACAATTTGTTAGTTAAAAAAGGTCTCCTAATGAAGTAGTGTGCTATAGCATTCATTTGTTAGTTTAAATACAGTTAAGTATTGTTTTATTTGTTAAAAAACGATTTAGGCTAACCAAACACATGCCTTCCTAGGTTTATTTCTCTGCATCTCAATGTGCTTGTTCTTTTTGGATGTTCAGATTAATCATTCTTGGAGGCTATCCGTGTCTATTTCTCTATAGGTTTAGTACATGTTTAGTTTTTGTGTGCACGCTACCTTTTCATAGGCTGCGAATTACCAAAAAAAGGAATGATTTCCTGTGTACGTTACAGTCATTTTTCAGTATTTATTTACTGAGTGTTTTCTTCTTCATTAGGTTGACAACGAAAGAGTATGGCTAGGGTTTTTTTCCCCTTCATCAAGTTTAGTTTTCGTCTGCAAACTATTTTTATTGCCATTTATGATTGCCAGATCTATATCTCCTGCCCAGCATGCCTCATCCTTTCTCAGTATCTCAGGTTTTTACTACTTCGGTCCAGTTCTTTCGATGTAATCATAATCAAATGAAATGAAGTGTTCTACATATGATTTTCAAAAACAGTGGAATATCGTGGAAACAATTTTGTTTGTGTAAATTTCTTCAAAATTAATGTCGCTCTTAGCGCGCCACAGGCGCGCCATCTCCACTAGTGTTCTTCAAAAGGAGAAGGATCACATTGAGGGATTTGCACCTGACGTGTGCTTTATTCTTCTTGGTCTTTATGCTTCCCTTCATCATTTTTTTGGTTTAATTCTGCTATTTGGACTGTTGAACTATGGAAGTAACTTCTTTTGAAAATATAGCAGTGGAAAGAATAAGAAATCCTACATGGAATAGTGCATGTCTCTTTTTTTGGGGTGGGGTGGGGTGGGGTGGACACTCATAATATTTCCTTTTCTTATGTGAGACAGTCCACAAAATCCTATCTTCCCTCCCTTTTGGTTATGACCAGGGTAATTGGCCTGAATCAGTAGTGCTGTTGTGTTAGGAATGTTTTGTATTAGATGGATACCTTAAATTTGTCCTAATGAAAAGATACTACCCCTTTGTAGAAGGCAAAAAAAAGGAATAGACAATGTGCCTTGTTGATCTTTCTGAACCTCAAACTATTTTCTTGCTGGCTATGCAGCGAATGTTGATGAGGTCATCCTTTTTCTCATACAGCTTACATGTTGGCCTTACCAGACCAATGAAAATTGAGTAGCTGTTTGTTGCTGGCAGCTGGAACTTTTTTTTCATAGTTTCTGGAATAGTTTTATGCGTGGTGGAGTGTATATGATCAGAGGGCAATTTCGAAAATATCCTTGTGTCTTTTTTGTTCAAGTTGTTTGTGAGTTCTGTCTCCAGCGATGCAAGAATTATTGTTTTTTCATCCCAAGCACTTCATCACATAAAACAAAAGTTTCATGTGCGACCAGTGTATATGATCAGAGGGCAATTTCGAAGCTCTTTTGGCAAATGAAAGAGGAGTTGTGCCGACCACAAGATTATGTTAGATGGTTTGTTTCCAAAAGGTTTCTTTCAGATGATTGTTATTTTTTTGTATGTCTGATCAATTATACTCTCAAATTATGTGTGATAAGTCATGAATACCTCTTTCATGGCCATGTCATTCGTTTTCAGTGCATAATCTGTCAAACATGGTTTCCATCATTCTTTAGTTTAGACGGTCCTTTTTCGGCATGTTATCGGCACCTCTTTCATGCTTCCACATTTGGAAATTGCATCTCTTTTCAAGTGCTAACATATATGTTGCTTCTCTCTAGGTACTGATGGTTTAGTAATGTTAACTGTTAAGAAGGGTTATAGAAGATAAAGGTATATCCTATGAAGTGCTCATTTTATGTTGCAAGATTTATTTGTTTGTATCGACAGTTTGGTATTCACAAGCTGATAGAATATAAGTAGCTATGGAATACTTTTTTTTGTTATGATATTTATATTATGGAATGATATTTTCCTTTTTGAACTGGTTCAGCATTTATTTGTATTTCCCCCCTCAATTGTTTCCCTCCGATTTCTATCTTAAGGAGAGTGGATTTTGTATGCCAAATCATGTTCTGATTGGAGGCATATTTTTCGGCCTCTTTCTATATTGACATTCTATATTTTTTAGAGACCGTAGTGATTTTTTGGAAGACTACGTGGTGCATATACATGAATGAAAGATCTCAAAAAACGTGGCTCCCTTTTCATAGTGGCATGATACAAAATCTTTAGGTTGTTTGCCAGATCTTAGCAGAGCAAAATTCCCATAAGATAGTTTTTAGTCAACTGGGAAAATATAGCTTTTCGGAAATGCTGCATGCATCCACATGAAGTATGCACTATCGTTCTACATGCACCTGCACAACCCATTTTTTTATACTGTGTACGATACCACACACCCTAGCACATTGTCTTATTTTTTTTGTTGAATTCCAAGAAACTTCGTGTTTTAGCCTTACAGATTTGAGGTATTGATTGATTATACGGTAAATGCTTAGTTCTTACACAATTGCATTACTGTTGGTATGTGGTGAACTGTATATTATTTTCATTTGTATTACCTGTTTCCCCTGATTTATGTTGTATTCATGCTTTTCTGTTCTGTTTTCATGAAAGCACTACAAAGGGTCAGCTTCTGAGAAAAATTCCTTTGTTTGGCCCCGGAAGAATGCATGGTCCATCCATCTTAATGTAGCAAGCTCAAAAAAAAAATCTCATGGCCACTGGAAAGCTTAGATGCTTTGAACCATTAATGATTGATTTCCATTCTGAAATGCTATGTCATTTTTTATGTTTACCGATTGCCGTGCATTTAACCCGGAAGTATTTTAGAACTATAGACTAAAACATGTCTGAATAAAAAAACTCAGGTGCTAGGCTTTCAACCAATAATGATTGATGCACGGCTTTGGAAAGCTTAGATGCTTTGAACCAGTAATGATTGATTTTCATTCTGAAATGCTATGTCATTTTTTATGTTTACCGATTGCCGTGCATTTAACCCGGAAGTATTTTAGAACTATAGACTAAAACATGTCTGAATAAAAAAACTCAGGTGCTAGGCTATATGTCTGAGATGTAGCTTGCTTGAGGATTGTTGCAAAAACGGGTCTTATTTGTTTACCTAGGCAATGAGATCAAGTAGATATCATCATCCTTCGTTTTGTATTTTTCTACTAAAAAACTTTTTGTTTTGTTGCTTATGCCTTCTTACACCAATCTGGGTATAGGAGCATGGTAGATTAATCCGTCTTATCCCTTCTCTTTGCATGTAGTCAACTTAGCCTTTAGCAAGCTCCTTACCAATATAATTAGTGTCCTTCAATTTAGAACTGTTCGATTTAAACCAACTCCTTGTTCCACTGTTTCTTCCATACAACGTCATCTAGGAAGGTTTATATTGGAATCACCTGTTTTTTTATAAACTGTCATATTTGCGATGGGAGGATCCACATAGGTAAATCATGCATGCGAAAATGGAAAGGCTGTCTAAACCATTTATGCTTAATCCAGCTGTATAAATTTCTCTGATCCCTAGTGTACCGAAAAATATTAAAAAAATAACTAATTCAAACATGGCAACAACATCCATATTACCGACACATGCGTGCATGGGCGCGCAATCACTGCTAGTATTTCATCCATGTGCACCAGAGCTTACTGACCTAATATCCAATATCCAATACTCATGTGCGCCTTTCATAAATGTTGTGCTAATATTTGTCTAGATTAAAACCTTTTCAACTTCTGAACCTTTATTAAGTACTGGTTTGGAAACTAGTGCGCGATGTAACCTTCACATGCCACATTTCCTCACCTCCAAAGAACACATTGACTATACTTTAAAAGTATCTTAGAATGTTTCTTACCATCCAGTGACGTTCACTCGGATTAGATTGATATCTGCATGTTCGGTGGCATTCACCATGATGCACAGGGCATGAAAAGCCCTTCTTTGGCAATTACTAAGCTCATCAAATATCTAATACTGAATCTAGCTCTCAAATGTGACATACATAGTAACAAATTCCTAGTTAAACTATTCAACACCATGTCACGTATAGGTCTAATGCAATTAGCCTTTCAGATCTATCCCTGTAGACCCTCATGCCAAAATCATGGAATATTATTTGCGATCAACAATATGTCATACATATATAAGATCAGGAAAATCAGTGCTCTCCCACTTGCCCTTGATGAACTAGCCAACCAATTTGACTTTTCATCAAAACAAATATTCAACTCTGATATGCTTGTTTTAGAAACTTGTATATTCTAGCACTTCTTGAATCATCAAAATCTTGAGGCTGTGTAAAGACACATTCTCACTTAGGTCTCCTCACGAGAGAGCCGTTTTGATATACATATTATATATCGAATATGCAATAGTAGCTAGTTGAATCCAGATAACACCAAGCAAACCAATCAAGTAAAAAACTTAATCAATTGTTACACATATTTCGTCATATATTCATCTTTCAAAGCATAGGCCCATCACACATCATTAAGCTCATCACAGTCCGACAACAATTGTCTTCCCAATCATATAGGCGACTAATGTGGCTTTATAACTAATGCAGGGCTGGTTCTTTTATTAAACATAACGTGCTCCCACTAAATATTTTGGGAGAAACGATTTCTCCAAAATAAAACCACTCTGAGCAACAAACAATTTGCAACACTTACCATTCTATATATGTACAAACACTTTGTACCTCACAAAGAAACATTTATCTCAGTCGAGTATGAGCTTATCAAACGTTAGATGTCTTACACAAGCCCTACATTCCAAACTTCAATAAAACAGTACGGAACACTTTCCGATCAATATCATATACAGTATTTTATTTTGTAACTAGATGGAACATATCAAATGAGTGTAATTATTTCTAAAGTTTAACATAATATGGATAATAGAAGACAATGGCATCACAAATCCTCAGAATTAATAACACATATCCATTCACTAATGGAGCATGAACATAAGACAAATCAATCTCCCACTCAAAATAAACAGAAATATTGAATTTTTTATGCACGGTATTTAATCCCGACTATGATCCTTCAGGTTGAGCAGCTGAAAGTATGTCAACGTCAAACGAGACAACTTCTACCCTATCTGGGTAGCGCTAATGTTTGACTTCACAAGTCTAGATTTCATGCATGACTCGGTCTCCTTCAGAAGTCGACCAATCTTACGAACCATCACATGATTAAAGCTATCTTAATGCTTTCTGATTCTAATATGCATCATATGCATCATGACCATTGATTTCTCCAAGCTGGTTCATCAGAATGAAAAGCAATCGTAAATCACATCAATAGCTAACCTTCAGCAAAAAGGAAAATCAAAATTCTTCAATGCACAATGTAATCAATCATATTGCCTACATGATGGCTGACCAAATTTTCTTATGTTAACTTGTACGTAGACAATAACTTATGGATCAAATCCATTAGCTCTTTTTTGGTTTTCAAACCCTCCAAATCCACAATCATATTACAGACTTCCATGATTTCATATTGCTATAAAAGCTCAGATTTTACAGTGGCAAGAAAGAGATAGTCATCACAAAGAAAATCATCATAGTGCTTCACATAACACTTTTCAGCAAACATAACATTTCAAGCTGGTTCATAAGGTTTACTCTTTAGAACAAATATTCTTGAATAACTAGAGAACAATTATCAAAATTTGATATCAATCATTGTGTATATATCAAGATTCTCTAATCAAAAAAATAGCTCAAAAGTAAAGCATTAGGTATAACAACAAATATTAAATTACGTTTACGTGTGTATCTCATTTAACAATTTTGTGATGATGCTCCCACTCGTCACATTCCCCATAATGAATCGCGGTGGGACAAGATTCATAGTCATTCAATGTACTAGTGCGCGGAGGCGACTCCTAGAACTAAGTGACATAAATAGGCAACCCATTGTCAATTACATCGTATGTGACTCTTGTATGTTGGGTGGCATCCAATGTCCCGGCTCCCAACACCGACGCCCCGAGGCCCAAAACCAGTTTGATAGCCTCGATAAGTAAACTAACACTATGTGTGTGAACTCCGACTTCACCCCATTGGTCAAGAAAGTTAGTGGCACCCTGCTGTATGCTGAAACTGCCAATTAACGTATAGGACGTTTATGGGTGTAGCTTTTGGAAGGGCATCAAACTCTTAATTGTTTGAGGGAAACTATTTTATCATATGAAAATCACATCCGCCAAATATGAAATATGAAGTAATAGCATGACAGGTATCATCAAAAACAATCATATTGACTTCTGAAATAGTATGGCCCATGGAGTTTCGATCTCCATCATCGCACTTCATGTCCACTGGGTCATCTACGTGATTTTAGTCAAGCATCATAAATTAATATAAGCCTTCCTAAGAACACACACATGCATCATATACAAGAGTGTCAAATTATTCACATCCAACTGCATATAATCAAATTCTATTAGATAATGTGAACTCATAACAATTATGAAAAGATACAGAAATAATTTGTGTGGTGGAAACAATTTTTCAATAATAAATCATGTTCATAAAATTTAGCCCACGAAAAATTCTAGTAGATTAATCATATTAACCCGCTCCGGACCAATCATATTGACCAGGTCAGCCTACTAACAAATTAGCCGGTAGGGTTTGAACCGTGAATTCTATTCACAATCTTACCCGTGACAATTTGATGGAATTAATCATATTAATCCAATATCGAACTACCCATTAGCCCTACAGCACTAACCAACCATCAAGGCACCATGGCAGTAGGGAAAGCTCACCAAACAACCAGTGCTCGAGGCGGTTGGCGTCGGCGCCGTCCTACAACTCTATGAACCATTGACAGCGTGGTTATACCGCTGCTCGGGATCCGAATCCCAACAAGCGGTGGGGCTCTCCGACTAGCTCTCCGACCAACTCAAGTTCCTTCGAGCAGTTTCGAGTAGCGCCGAGCAGCCTTCGAACGACTTGAGCAGTCCCGACCAGCTAGCGAGCAGCGTCGAGCAGTGCCGAACAGTATCAACTTATCCGAGCAATAATTTTGCCAGTCATCGAGCAGTCCAGGCAGCGATGATCAGCATCCCGAGAAACAATTTGATCGATACAGATCGATCTATGCACAAACACGCACATCAACAAGATTTCCAGTAGCAAGGACGACCAACGTTGGCCTTTCATCGTGATCGAGATTATTATTAACACGTGCAACTATTGCACGGTAACCATTACTCAATGACCATCTAACCGATCTAATCGGCTAGACCACCTGTTAATCTGACCGACATTTAGATGTTCTAATCATATTAGCCCAACTGATCAAATCATGTGCTCACATGCAGAACGAAAATGAGATTAATCATATTAATCGAGCTGTTGAATAGACTAATCTAATTAGCTAGTCAACTCGGCCACACTCACAATGCGGTAGCGGCAACGGTTGCTGCAGCGACGACCCGACGACAGTTAGACAATCTAATTAACCCTACACCACTCGATCTCATCGAGCGAAGGCTTGCGCGAAGGCAACCAATACGGTTGATCTTATCAACCCGGCGTAAAATTAATCAAAAGTGTACGGAGTAGATCAAATCTACTAATACTCTCATCAACACATGGTCACATGTTGATCTCTTGAAACAGATCGATCTCATCGAGCCGAATCATAAGAACCATGAATCACATCAAACAAAGGACATATCGAGCAATCTTAGCCCGCTGTTAATCTCATCAACCAAGTGCTACCAAAACTAAATCGATTAGTGTTACATTGATTTCAACAACTCACTGTCGATTATCATATAAACAACAAGGCAGTAACATTCTAATTGATCCGCTGTGAGTATCATTGATCACATCAACAAGAACATTGAACCGTTCTAAATTAAGAACTAAACAGGATGGCTCCGATACCACTGAAGGGAAAATGTGGGATTGCTAAGCTAGCAATAAATCAAATATCTACCGTGGAAACTCAGGAACACCCTACAAGTAATTGATCATAAATTAAGATTACCTTACGACGAGCAATGCAGAAGAACACGAGTCGAAGCCAGTTCACCGATCTGCACGTGGTCGTACGGAAGTAGTCGTTCATGGTGATCCGATCGCCTTCTCCTCGCTGGTTCTCAACGTTCCACAAGGTTCGCCATGGCCGATCCTCACGCCATGGCCGCCATCGACGAGCATTACGAGCTCGTCGGGATTCACGACTTTCCCGAGCATTCTGACTTCAAACGTACGCCGCGGCCACATCCGTGCTCCGTTTTTGACGTTCTACCACTCGTTGGAAAGCTAACGAAATTATTTTTCCAACGAATCTAGTCTCACCCCGAAATTACTTCTGGATCAACGGAAATCGACAAAATAACATCGTGTCAGAATCTGTTCGCGAGCAAATTTCATGGACAGTGTGCAAGCATCGACGCACAGAGCCTGGGAGAGATGACAGCTAGGGTTTGGTGGAGAGGGAGAACTTGCGCGCAGGAATGTGTCGGCCTCTCCACCAGCTTCCTTTGTATAGCAACGCCCACTATTGGGACCTCTAAGCTAGAGGCCCAATTATGTCCAGGTCCACATCATATGTAGTTCGCGCTATCCATAAGCCTGCATCATATGCGACTCATAATTTTCATTGGGCATATCCCAATAGTTATCTCTTCTAAGATCATTAGAGTTGTAAAGTAGAAGTCATCTCCTAAATCAACTACCAATGTGCCTTGCAAACCATCCTCTTGATAGAATGATATTTCTTGGGCTCCTTCATCGAGAGGGTTTGACACATCACCACTGTTATTTGGTGGCAAACACCCTTGTCGAGTGGTATAGTACACAACCCACCATTCTAACAAATCTGGATTAGCGGTGCATGCGTAAGGCATATAATAGACTTGTTTTGCTTGACTTGCTAGCACAAATGGATCATAATCTGAAAGTCTAGATGCATGCTTCACCTCCACAATACCAAAATTTTCATTATGCTTAACTCCACTAGGTGTTGGGTTAAACCATTCACGATCAAACAAAACTAATTCAAGGTGCATACTTCCTTCCCAAGTAGTTTTTATGATGTCTTTAATGATATCATAATACTCAAACACTGACACACATACACCACTGTTAGTTGTGGCCAATCCAGGTTTATCCCTCTCATACTTTGATGAACGGAGCCTATATCCTTTGATATCATATATTCCATAAGTAGTAACTCTTGTGAGAAAGTCATAAGACATTTGGCGCAAGGCAACATGAATGTTAGAACACTTCATGCACTGTAAGTAGACAAGATCAATTACTTTATTGTTATCTTAAGAGTTTTTTAATAGATATTTTCTTAGGATGTTGAAATTATATTGTCCAAGATTATTACTTGACTTCTAAACCAGTCGAAGAAGCTAGGCCCATGATTAGCATGGCCTGATTTCCATCCATTTAACCTTAGGTCCAGAAGTTGTTCTTTACATTGTCTTATTCGACTCTTCCAATGTTCCTTGTTAAATTTACTACATAGATGAGATTAATAAAAAAAAGATGAAATAATCATAAAGGAACAATCTTATAATATGTAAGGATAGTTTAAGCACATACTCAAACAAATCATCCATCTCTGTCAAATTTGTTAATATGTACAGGAAAGCAACCTTGTACTATTGCATGGTGACATCACGACATCCCCGAGGACAAATGCATCGACCAGGGTATTGAAAAATGTCCAATTCACATGAATTTTGGAATACGGAGGCACCATCATCATATCGAGGTGCCTTGTTTATAATTTATCGAACTTTCAGATTAAAATATAATGATGGAAAATGTGTATCCTCCTCAGCTAGGTAGGCCTCAACAATAGAACCCTCAACTCAGGACTTATTTCAAACTTTTTTCCTAAGCCTTTGTATACACCTACATAAAGTAGTACGATGAATTAGAAAAAAAAAGTCTATAAAGAAAAATTATGTACCTACTTATCTTTACCTCGCAAATGAGTACATCCAACGAGCTTGGACAGGTCCTACCAATAATGCTTGCTCAGGAAGCTGTATGATGAGATGTTGCATGGGATTAAAAAAACCAGGAGGAAATATTTTCTCTAATTTGCAAAGAAGAGCTGCAACATTATGTTGTAATGATTGTACAACATTCCTAGTAAGCTCCCTAGCACACAATTGTCTATAAAAAAAATGCTAAGCTCAGCTCCTATGTGGTCATTTTGACCTGAGATCTTTATTGATCTTCAGCATGTGTAGTTGTACACTTCAGGGATATTAAACACTTCGTCGTAACAGCGATATGCTATGGAACATGATATGGGGTATAGGAGATCAAGATGGAATTTGCCTCTCCTTGATAACGAGAGAGAGATCTCCGAGCTCCTCGGTGTGGATGGATGAGGAATTGTGTGGCAATTCTAATGTGATTAAAGAATCGCATTATATTTATATCACATTGACTCGTGAATGGGCCAAGCAATAAGGTGCAGGCGGATCCAGTAAAACAAGTTACCGGGGTTGTCGGGTCATTTTAATCCTAAATCACAATCTTTTAGCTTCAAATTATATATTTATATGTATATATGCAAATAAGGTAGCACTCGAGAACAAGGGACATCGCGGTCGCTTGACACCGACCCTGCCACACTAGATCCACCTCGGTGGCGCATATCTTTCTTTGAGTTTGAATGGTATCACATGAAAAAAGGATCGGTATATGAGTATATCAAGGTTCAACCGATATGATCACTTTGTGTATTTGGGGGTCAATGTGTCCTTTTAGGAACCGTTGTTGACTTGTGGCCAGGAAAAAGGGTTTCCATGGCCATGGCCACTTGCGCATGCATATAACGGATCACACGTTTAACGGGTTTGGAACGTACATGTCCAATGGATTGATAATGGGTTTTTGCGGATATGGATCTGCAGAGATGAGAATCTAAATGGGATTCTATTGTAGAAGGTTCATTAGTGCATGTTCTATGAAAGGAGGCGTGGGGCGGTGTGCCCGTACGAGTCTCCCCACCATAAGCCCTAGCCACCACCGTAGTCCACTGCTCTCCTCAAAACCTAGCCATCGGGCACACGGTTCTAGCGCACCAATGCCCGGCGTTCCACGTCTAAACGTGTGGATACCATGGAGGAGTCTAAACGGCTACTTCCTCTACAGCCACACATATGAGGATCGAGGAGGAGATGTTTAGCCACATCGAGTACGACTACTAACAATACTTTGAAGCACACAGGGAGGCTTCATAAACTCTTTTTCCGTTGCTAACGTGCTCTAAAGGTAACAGTGTATGATTCCATACTCGTATATTTTCTAGATGATCATATAGAAAATTTTATTTTCAGATATCATAGCCTGCACGTTCTCTTTCAACATGTTGCTAAGTTATCTATGAAATAACACCCCCATGGCAAATGACGCGTTTGAATCAGGAAAGATCACACATATGGCATATGGGCACGAGCACTAGAGACTCTAGAAAATGCATTAAAATGAACTTTCACCAAACAAAATCTAAGCTACTATGAATTCCTTATATTAATAGTTGTTCTACGATACACACTGGATCAATTGTCATGGACAATTTGGATGCATGTTAGAAATCTCCGAACAACAAATCGATAACTAATTTGAACCATACCCCCAACCCCCTGGTTCAAATATAAACTTTTTGATGGGTAAAATAATAGTGAAGGTGGCCAGGTCCTAATATAAATTGAAAGTCCTTAGTCTTATTTTTGCTTTCTTATTGATTATTCATGGTTAATGAAACAAAAACTCGCCAAAGCATTGTTAATCACCAAAACCGAATGCTTTTGACGAACTTTAATTTGGATGAAAATGCTTTTACACGTACTCATCGAGGCTGAAGACTTGAAGCAGTACAGTACATTAATTAGCTTTTTCGTTGTGTGCTTAGTCCAATTTCTGCTTCAGAAGTCCATTTCGTTCCATCATATCCTGTGCTGGAAATTCTCCTCCAATTGACCGAAGAAACCCGCTGCTAGCCAATATTCCGCCCTATTTGGCTACTTGCAAGTTTCGATCCATGCTGAGTCAGTAAACACAGTGCACTTACGTTAGAGCATCCTCAGCTCAACCCTGCAAACTACTGTGCATACATTAAATTTTTTCCCGTCCAAGGCATTTATGCACTGTTGTCTGCCTGACGTTTGAATTTTCAGCGTGCACAGTAGTTTGCCGGCCGGTTGATGCGGAGTGAGCTGGGGATGCTCTTGGCGTTATTTGATTTTTGACTAGAATGTCATTAGAATCATACTAAACTCGTATTGTATGTCTCGGCGATCAAAGTCCAGCACAGGCGACAACACGTAAGTACTTGGATGCCACCTTGATCCTCACAAGGTAGCCTGATGTGATATGATTGACACGCCGATAGGACATGGAAAATGAGGCAAAATCAATTCTTACTTGATAAAACTTGAACAAACACGGATCAAAGTCCACTTAAATTACTTGATATCCATTTCTTAACTTTTTTTGCCACATGTATATGTATATATGAGAATTTGAGTTGTTAATGTGCTGAAGATATGCATTGCCTTTGCAAACAGTCAATGAGGGGTTTATTTGGTTTATCACGTTCACAAATGGCCTGCTCGATTGAATTGTTCTGTCGGGGGCTCAGAACGACCCCGAGTCGAGCAACCGGGTAGACACCCTTTTTCCTAGTCTATGGCGCAGAAGCGGTTCTCCCGACTGAATTGAAGTTCCGGTCCCCTCGGGTTGCCGGTTACGACGATAATCAGTCGGATGAAGCAAGACGTGAAGACCTCGATCGGCTCGAGGAAGCCAGGGAAGCAGCATTGATCCAGTCGGCAAAGTACCAACAGGGCCTGCGTCGCTACCATCAGCGCAATGTACCGGGCCGTGCGTTCTCCAAGGGAGATCTGGTCCTCCGAAGGAATCAGAAGCACGAGCATAAGTTCTCCCCGCTCTGGGAAGGCCCCTATGCGATCGCTGAGGTGACCCGCCCGGGGGCTTACCGGCTACAACGTCAAGATGGATCTGAAGTGCCCAATACCTGGAACATCGAGCAGCTACGTCGTTTTTACTCTTAATTTTAGTGCTCAAGCAGCATAATGTAATTAGTCCTTTCTTTTGACTTGCTACTTGGCCGTAAACAATCAAGCAGTAAGTCGGGGGCTACACTAAATAGTGTGCGGAGTCAACCGCACCCTATCAATAAAAGTTATTTTTCCTTTACATGTGTTAATCAAATTCGGGTGTTACAAAAATTCTTGAGTAATGGCGCTTTTATATCCATAGCCGCAATGTTTAGCTACTAAGTAATGGCGCTTTTATATCCATAGCCGCAATGTTTAGCAACTCCGTAGCTGCACGGGAAGAAAGCCAAGTGCTATTTCCTGGCACTCGGGGACTGGGCCAGTCGGCGGATGCGTTTCATGAAAAAGGATAAAGCGTATTATCCGGATAAACCAGATTACTAGTATCGGGGATCAACAAATTCTTCCCATTACAAACACATTTACAGGTCCAATTGTTCAACTATCTGGACGGCAGTCGGCCAAACTTCTTCCAGCAAAGCAGCGGTCTTCTCCTCCGTACAAGCAAACCCGTCTTTCACGACTTCGCAGTCTAGACGGGGGAAGTTCGGCTTTGCGATGGCGAGGCCCTGGCTGGCACATGTTATGGCGGCCTCCCGAGTGAAGGCCTTGGTCTCCTCGAGGAGGGTGTCGAGGTGGGCCACCAAGAGGTCAGGATCGTTTGGCGGCTCTTCATCCGGGTAAAAACATCGAAGCACCGGCGTTATCCCCACCGAAACTGGGCGGCGAAGCTCTGCGAAATCAGTCGGGTGGGGTGCATTAGTCGGGCTCTGTTGAGGTTGAGTCAGGGAGAGCCAATGGGGAAAATGACCTTCCAACTCTCTGGCAGACTTATCTGCTCGAGTGTTGGCTCGGTGGACTTCATCTTCCAAGGCCTTTTGCCTCGCCTCCAGAGCTGCATTTGAAGACAAAGATCGGAGATCATTTTCCAAGAAACATTCTTTATAGAGATTTAGCACAGAAAGAGGTCACCTTGGATAGTGTTGGACTCTTCCACGTGGCGGAATCGGAGCTCGGTGACTTCGCGGTGGAGTTCGTCGATCCGGCCGCGGTACTGCGACTTGACGGCATACAGCGCGTTGTCAAACTCGTCGCGTGTTTTCAGCTCGCCTACCGTCTTCTCCATGCATTCGGTCTTCTGCTTCGACCTCTCCTTCATGCGCTGCATGGAGAAGTGAGGGAGATTAGTGGGACTCTCCTATGCTGGGTAAGGATTCACCGTGGGAAAGAGCTTTACCTCATATATCTTGGCTCGAATGGCATTCACCTGCTCCAGCACCTCCCATTCTTCGGCCTCCTGCCCGTCGTCGACCTCGTAGCCCTCCATCTCCTTCCTCCATTTCAGTCGAAAGGGTGGAGCGTGAGCTTTGGGGGAGGGGCGAGGAATCTCCTCGATTTCTGGTTCTGAGCTCTCTGGAGCCGGAGCTGGGATTTTCCCCTTCGCCGGCGAGGATTGGCGACTGGTAGAGGATGGGCCGGAGTCTTGGTGGGGCGCGGCGGGCTGAGCCGAGGCTGGCATTCCCTTGCCACATGAACTCGGCGGTTCATCATCATCGACCGGTTTCCTGAAAGCATTCGGAGACCTATCAAGAGACACATTTCTGTGAATGGTGAAGTTACAGCGTCGCAAAGGAATACCTATGTGATGGGAAGTACTTCATCTTGAATCGACCGCCCGAACCACTCGGGCGAGTTCTAGAGGGTTTTGTCCCCCCTGACGCGGCTGTTGGGCCGGCTGTCTGGGGAGACGGAGGGCTTGGAGGCGGCTCGGTCGGAGCCGGAGACGGCTTTGGAGCTGAGCGGCGGCGAAGCCGAAGCGGGACGTCATCTTCATCGTCATCCTCATCCAAGTCCCTTGAAGCGACCCCCTTGCCTTTTTTGGCTGGAGGAGCACTCGTCGAGCCCTCAGCGGGGTGCTTGCGCGGTGCCTCCTTGGGATGCGGATCTTCCGGGACCGGAGGGGTAGAAAAGAAGGTCTCGCGCCCATGCGGCGTGATAGATTACATTAGCTACGGCTATACATTCAAAAAAGGCTGCGGTTGAGTTGAGGAGGATCTTCTCCTTACCGCTGGTGGCAGATACCCCAAATGGTATGGAGCTAGGCAGTCTGCGCGAGCCATTTCCGAGCCCGGAGCAAAGAGCTCGGCCACTCGGCTAATGATTTCCTTTTGCAAAAGGTTTTCGTTGGATTCCCGAGTGGCATCCTGGGCCCCTGAGTATTCGAAGGCAAGATGCACCCTGTCCTTTATGGGCTGGATACGGCGTTGGGTGTAGCTCCACACCACACCAATGCCGGTCAACCCAGCAGACTTAGCTCTGTGGAGAAGGACACGAAGTTCCTTTGCTTGGCCTCCCTCGTCATCGGTGAGAGGAGAGTACCAGGAGGGACGGACCGTGGGGCATTCGCCGGAGAAGGAAGGGAGGACCGGAAGAGAATTGGCGCAGTAGAACCACTCCGAATGCCAGCCTTTGTTGGAGGTTCTTAAAGGAAGATCGAAATAGTATTTTCGGACTCCTTCCCACAATTGGAACCCCGCGCCGCCGCCGGCTTTGGGGGATTCCTTGTTGGGATAGGGTTTGAGAAGGAAAAGAAATCTGAAAAGGTCGAAATGAGGAGCAATTTCCAAATAGGCCTCACAGACATGGACAAAAATCGCAATCTGAAAGATGGAATTGGGGTTCAAATGCGAAACATCGATCCCGTAAAAGTGCAGCAATCCCCGAAAGAAAGGAGAACAAGGAAGGCCGAAGCCGCGAAGAAAGAAGGATTCGAAGACCACTACCTTGTCTGGGCGAGGGGTAGGGCAGGATTCGCCGGCGGCGGCGCGCCAAGATACAAAATCTTCGGAAGGGAGCACGCCAAGGGAGACCAGCTTCTGTAGCCTCCGTTCGGTCGTGATGGACTTCATCCATTTCTTTCCGCTCTTGGCAGCCTTAGGGGTGGAGGGAGATGGCGGAGCCATTACGGTCGGAGACGCGTGGTGGCGGAGGCGGCGACGGAGACGAACCCTAGTGGCGGAGCTTGCTGGAGAAGCTAACTGACTGGCGCGAAAAGGGAGCGGGGTGGACTAATTTCGTTCTCCTGTTCCTAACTTATAGCAACGGGCAGAGTTTCGCATTCTGGGCCGGGCCTTAGTCTAAGCTCTGGATGCGGCCCCTTTTGAGGAGGATTTGCAAAATCACTCGGCTGCCCGAGTGGTTCCTCCCGAGAGGCTTGCGTGCGGGTGGCTCTAATTACTCGGATGAAGCGACATTGAGGATTCAAGATCAAATCAAGCACGAGCAGTGTTGTAGATTCAAGATTGAAATAGAGACAAAGACATCTGATTCTCCAAAAGATCTTCATTAAAAAGGCACTTAGGCCTGATTACATATTTTTTGCGGCACAGCACATCGAGCTAGGGCTCGTCGCTGGCTCGCGGAGGAACAAATGAAGAAGCCCCCCGGTGGGAGGGCTTCAGTACCCTCCGTCGGCGCGGAGGGCTGCGACCAGTGCGTCCTTGAGGGGGAAGCTCACTTTGTGGAGCTGCGGGAATCCGCGGATCAGAACCCTAATGGATTCCTCCGCGTGGACCTTCGCCTTCGCTAGGGCGAAGTCCTCCCAGAGCTCATCTTCGAAGGCTTTGGCGGCGGCCTTGGCAGCGGCTTCCTCCTTCTCCCTCGCGCGGGCCTCATCGATCCACATCTCGATCATCTCCATGATGTTCGCCATTGCTCTCGAAAGAGAGGAGGTGGGGATTTGCGGTGTCGCCGAGAAGATGAGTACTTGAAAACTCAAAGGCCGGTGGTGAAGTAGTACTCTGCCCCTGGGATTTCTTTTATACACAGAGGAAGTTCAAGGGTCGCGCCTTGTAATCCGTTTCAAACACAGTAAAACCATCATGGCGATGGGACGGAAGTGGGAACGAATACGGTTTCTGGCGGAAACACGTACCTCTTCGGCTGTGTGAGAAAAGGGCGCGAAAATGCTTCGCCTCCCCCTAATTGGGCTTGGGCTAAAACTGCAAAGGGCAACCCCCTTAACAGGCTTTCTTAACACGCCGCTGACAGTGGCAATGTGTTAAAATCGAGCCTAATTCGGCCTCGGTGCACCCTGGAGGGCATATCACCGGCAGCGCCAAAGTTAAAAATATTTCACGGCATACCCCATGTTGGGTCACTAGCCAACTTTGCATGTTTAAGGTTGGGTGTTGGTGAAATTTGGATTCAATTTCTTGAGGTATGCCTTTATAAGGTCGCCGGTTGTATACCGCTATCCGGATACAAATACCTCTTGGCAAAATTGCGTCCAATTGGTACGCCCTGAGGGGCCTATGCTGATCCCTTCCCTGGTGGGGACATGTACCGCCTGGCTGAAGGGTGCGTCCCATGTTGGGCCAAGTGCTGGTTCTTACAAGTTGAGACCGGGCGCCTGATGCTGATATTTTTTGAAACGCTAAGGTTACAGCATGCTGCAAGACAGAAGCTGTAATGGCGTGGCTTAAGGCATGCCCCATATGCTCTTGTATTGCAAGAGTGGGTACCCAGGAGCCGAATACTCTTGTTGAGATAATGTGCCCAACGGGTCGAGTAAGCTGGAGTTTGGTATTGCCAATCTAGGCGTTGTTTCAACACAAAAACTTAAGATTTCTTGAATTCTTTACCATCTCTTTTCAGATTGCTGGAGATATGGGCGAAAGCAGTCGGCCAAGCATCTGACTCCATCGTAAAGCACTCGGGGGATGGGCCCCGGGTATCCTCTAGAAGGCCCATAAGGGAACAGATGGGGGGCGATCCAAGTCTGTTGATTAGGGATAAAGACTACTCGGGTCACATGCGCCTTGCACCGTAAGAAAGGATCCGAGGATATGGTATATCTCCATGTAATTTGCAGATCAATGCATACATTCCATGTAACATCATAACAGAAATAGTTGCCATATACCTCGCTACGTTCGGTAACTCTATCCCCCCTGCACTATATAAAGGGAGGGGGTAGAGGCCATCGGTAGATATAGAGAGACAGAGATATAGAGTCATCGAATAGGAGCATCATCTTGCATCCCGCATCTTGATCCACCATATAATCGTAGAACACAGGAAGTAGGGTATTACCTCCTCCGTTTTGGGCCTGAACCTGTATAACCCTATCTTGTGTTACCCATCTGGCCTAGTTCTTGATTAGCGTCCCCTCGTACAAATTCAATGCCGGCGGTGACCCCCCAGTTAGTCACCAGTCGACACCTACTCTCGGGCCGCCTTGGATTCTCCTTTGGAGGGGGGTTGAGTGACACTTGTCCCAACACGTGGCACTCGCTCACTCGCTCCGGCACACTATAAAAGGAGGTGTTCACCTTCATTTGAGAGTATGGTGAAGAGAAGGATCTAGTTCCACATTGTAATTAGAGTAGGAAGAGAGGTGAGGTCAGAGTGTTGGAGATGAACCGGAGGCCCCGGCTCTCTCCTACTTGTACATCGGGAATAAAGCTCGGCTTCGAGTGAAGTTCTCATCTTCAGTCTGGTAACACTATAACCATGCTCTTTTATTTATAAAGTATTTCCAGTTCAATGCTAGTTTATGTACTGAGAACCCCGTTTGCAACTGGTGAGATAAACTTTGCCTTTTGAGAATACTTTACTCGGTGCACTAGTAAAGTAGTAATTGTTAGTGTAGACGCGGTGTATAGACTAGTAATTACCTTGGTTGATGCCCAGACCCAACGGGCTGTTGTGGATGGTAGCAGGTGGTGACAGCCCTGTCTATCCTTTGTAACATTCCACCATGTTAGGGTTGGCTCTGTAGGGCCCTTCGGGGGTGACCGTAACTCTCCAGGCTTCTTAAGTGAAGGTGGGCGGGTAGCGGACCTGCCGTGCTCCGACGTAAATAAAGACAGCATAGAACTGAGTGCTCACTCTTAGGCCAGTGTGACCTAAACCAGAAGACCCTCTCGATCTTCCTAATTGTTCTCTCTCCCATCTAGATAAGATTATTTCAAGGCTGGTAGCTTCTTGTTCCATGTGGATTCGATACCCCGGAATACTCTAGGGTGAAAGGCTTCAACGATATCCGTGCGTTCGCGGATTAATTTCTTTGGGCGTAACTATCGCCAACAGGTGTGTCGCCGAATAGCGTGTCGCCGAGCCGTACATTTGGAGGCGTAGGCATGTAGCCGTACCGGGCACTCGTGGCGCGCGATGGCGTATAGCCGAGCTGAATAGTTGGCCGCTCGTGACGCGGGCGTAGGCGCGTAGCCGAGTGGCATGTCGCCAAGCCGAAGACTTGAAGGTCTAGCCGTGTAGCTGTACCAGGCGCTCGTGGCATGGGATGGCGTATAGCCGAGCCGTAGACTTGGTGGCGTAGGCGTGTAGCCGAGGGGCTTGTCGCCGCACTGTAGAGTTGGAGTTTTAGGCGTGTAGCCATACCGGGCACTTGTGGCGCGCGATGGCGTAAAGCCGAGCTGTAGACTTGGGCGCTCGTGGCGCGGGCGTTGACGCGTAGCCGAGTAGCATGTCGCCGAGCCATAGACTTGGAAGCGTAGGCGTGTAGCCATACTGGGCACTCATGGTGCGCGATACCGTACAGCCGAGCTGAAAACTTGGGTGCTCGTGACCCGGGCGTTGGCGTGTGGCCGAGTTGCATGTCGCCGAACCGTAGACTTGAAACCGCAGGCGTAGATGTGTAGCTGAGTAGAGCAAGTAGTCATTCAAATCTCGATCAACACCGAGCAGCACAAGCCGTGGTCGGCGTTGAACAGCACATGCTCGCTGAGGTCTCGCCCGTGGTCGGCGATGTCGGCCATAGTCGTAAATGATCTCCACGTGGTGGGTGTAGCTTGATGAAAGTTGATGAATGTCCTCGTTGGTCTTCAACATCCCACAAGATGTGGCACGACCAATCCTCATGCCGTGGCCGACACCAAAGAGCTTTACAAGCTCGTCGAAATTCGTGATCTCTCTGCGCAGTCTGTCTTCAAACAGGCGCCACGGTCGCATCCAAACTCAGATTTAGACGTTCTTGGATTCATTGTAAAGATCACGAGATAAGATTTCCAATGCATCTTACATGACCCCGAAACTCCTCCCGAGTCAACGGGAAATCGTGATCTAATTTACGTTCAAATTATGAATGATAGCAGGTCGTATCTTCTTCTCACGTTTGCCTCGCGGTTGATGAAGCCGGCGTCGTACGATGGACACCATAATCGTCATGTCCAAGTGATTTGCTGCTGATGACTGTCCCCACCTGAGATTCGTTCTCCATCATGACCTCACCGTATCTAAGTCGGGAATTAAGTCCCCGGCGCACTACGCATCGATAGGTGGCAGTGGCGTTCCCCAACACGACTGGGAGTCTGAGTGAAGCGCTGTTGAATTCCATCCCAGATTGGATCTTATCAATTCCATGAGAGTATATATTGACGTGTTGATGATGTCTCTCCTAGATCGAATCTGAAGAGGTGTCTGGGCCGGTCGTTGCAGAAGTTGCCCTTAGATCGGATCTAATCCGAGTCCAAAGGCATGATCTTGTCGAAGTTTGCCAGTGACGAACTCGATGCTTACGAAGCAAGAAGCCTTGCCGAGGTTGAAGGCGAAGATAACTCTGTTAATCGTTGTGGTAGTCATGGCCACCACCCGAGAATCTTTGTTCTGAGTCTCTCTGTATCCAAGTTGGGAACCAATTCATGCGTTAGTAGCAGCAGTGTTCCATAACCTAACCGGAAGCCCGAGCGAAGCGATGTCGATTCCTTCCGCAGATTGGATCATGTCCGAACTCGTGAAAGTGTTGTAGAGGTCCTTGATTAAGTTCTAACCGTATCCGAGTCAGGAATTGAGCCACCGGCACACCACTCGGGAGTAGGTTACGACGGCGTTTCTCGACCCGAGCAGAAGTTCAGACGAAGCGATGTCGATATTCTCCTCAGGCTAGATCGGATCCGAGTACGGAAGAAGTGTCGGTCATCGATTGTTTTGAGAAGCTCCTTACTGATCCATGATGTCCTTGGAGGTATGCCACTGCCTATCCACATGCCGCAGCCTCCGCACATGAGCTTTACGAGCTTGATGAGATTCGCGACCTTTCCGCGCAGTCTACCTTCAAACGGACGCCCCGGACATATCCGGACTGCGTTTTGGGCATTCCTGGGCTTCACGGAAAGCTGGCGAAATTATCTTTCGAACACATCTAGTCTCATCCCGAAATTCCTACTGGACCAATGGGAATTGAAGAAACAAGATCACGTCCAGAATCTGTCTTCGAGCCGTCGCCATATCTGAGTCGGGAATTGAGGCCTTGGCGTACTACTCTTGAGTAGATGGCCGTGGCCTTCACCAACCTGAGTGGGAGGCGTTGTTGTAGGTCCCCCCAGATTGAATCTTATCCGAATCCGAGAGGTGAAATTCGCCGAAGTCGTTGCTGATGCAGTCGGCTCCCGAACCGGAAAATCTAGCCGAGGGCGAGGACGACGGCGACTATGTTGATCTATGCCATCGAGCTTGATGGGATTGATCTTGACGCTGCCCCTACCTGGCGCCCCAACTGTCGACGGGTAGCTAACCGGGGGTTATCGTCGGTGAAAGTGCATCTAGGCACTAAGTGATTTTGGTGATTAATGAGTAACAATTATAGAGCTAATATTTCTTTTGGAGAATTGTGCACAGATGTTATACAGGTTAATTTCATGAGGTACATGTTTACATGTGATGGTGTATCCCTCAAATGTGGATTTATTGCAAGAAGGCATCAAGACTAGTATTTATGTGTAAATCTTTATTTATTGAGTCCTAGGGATGCCGTACTATAAAGAGGGATGAAATGGAGAAGCTTATAAAGGTTTCTAAGTGCTCAAAATAGGTATCTCGAAGTTCGTGTGAGTTTTCCACTCAAAATACACCTCATACAGAACCTATGCCATCAGAACATCCGACGTGGGTCGGAACATCCGATGGTGAGCCAGCCTGCCAGTTTTCAGAGCTATCCAGTAAAGGGTCCATCGGAACTTCCATCGGAACATCCGACGCGGGTCGGAACATCCGACGGGGGATCAGAACATCCGATGCGGGATTAACTGCACAACGGCTAGTTTTCGGGATTCCCTATTTAAAGCCGTCTCTAATACCTTCCAAAGGCTGCTGACACTGTTTACAACCTGATTTGAGCCTAATTCGTACTGTTCATCATCTCTCTCAAAAACCTAGCCTTTCTCTCTCTTGTTCATCTTGTGAGATCTAGATCTAGAGAGATCAAGGCAACCCAAGTGCTCCGTGAATTAGAGTTCCTATTCTTGAGCACTTAGCGATTCTATTTTCTTCATCGCATTTGTTACTCTTGGAGGCTTGAAGGGCTCCTAGACGGCTAGGTGTCGCCGGTGAGTCGCCGATCTTTGTGTGGCGTGCCTCCGGAGTTTGTGAAGGTGCGAATCTACCTCCGCAAGGAAAAGGATTCAACTAGTGATCGCCGGTGAGTGCTTTGTGCTTCGCTGGTAAGGGGGATTAGGGTCTTGGTGATCCAGGCTTTGTGCCTTCCCTAACGGTGAGTAGGATCTCCCTTCAAGGATCCGAACATCGGTAAACAAAAATCACTGTGTTTTTTGTCTGGGTCTTGATTTGGTGTTTTTACTATTGGTATTGGCTTGTTCTGAGTATTCTTGAACAAATCTAACCTTGGTTTTGCAAGAAAACAGATTTTACTACAGTTTTTTGACAGAAACAGAATACCCCGGATCGGAACATCCGACGGCCGTCGGAACATCCGACCCAGATCAGAACATCCGACGGAGGGTGTATTGTACCACGTCGGAACATCCGACCGACTGGTTACTGTTCAAGTTTATTAATTCCGTAATTTCGTTTTATTCGCCTATTCACCCCCCTCTAGGCGGCATAGCGATTCTTTCAGTCGCGAATGATCATATATGGGGCGATGCACAAGATCCAAACTCGATGGTAGCACAATCTTTTTTATAGTGGTTCAGGCCCTCGCGGTAGAGGTAATACCCTAGTCCTGTGCTCTGGGATTACATGGTGATCTGATGGTCAGTTTGGAGGGAGACGTCTCTCCATGGATGGGTGTGCAGATGATGATGTACATGATGATGATGAAGATGCTGTTGATGCCGAATCAGGGACTCCCTGCCTGCCCCATATAGTGGGGGGCAAGGTTACAAGGTATAGTCCTGGTAGGTTACGAGGTAGGATTCCTATCTCTATCCTCTAGCCAGATATGTAGTTATCTAGGATTACAGATGTATCTTCCCTGTTAGGGATAGACTTCTATCTTTATGCCTTTCCTTGCCGGGCAAGTCTTCTAGAGCCCGAGTGGTACCGTCCTCATCCACCCGACTTGGTCCATCCCCTATCGGGTGGTCTCTTAGGCCCGTCGTGTGGGTACCTAGGGTCTATGTTATCCTCAAAAGCTCCACAAAGTCCACCTACGAAGAGCGTTCCTCGTAACACTCCTGCCCCTGGAAATGGCAGGGGAGTAGTTTGCACTTTCTGCGATAGGATAGGACACACTGAGCAGAACTGCTTCCGTCGTGCTAAGGAAGCATGTGAGGAGCATAGAAAACAGGCTAGAATTCAAGGACCTCCTAAGAAACATACACCTAGGTTCGTTCCTCCTCAGGCTAGACCGGTGGTTAGACGGCCAGGACTTGGAGCACAGCCTTCTATTGTTCATCCTGTTGCCGGTTTGGGGCGTGAGCAGCGTCGTCCTTAGGATGTACCTCCTGTGGGTTACAGAGGTGAGCGTCCGCGACGTGAGGTGCCAACTCCATGGTGGAGGAATGGAAAGAAGGGTAGAAAGTGCAGACAGGATGCACCGGCCTCAGCTCAACGGCAGGTTGTTCCTAATCCAGAGTCCAGACGTTTCCCTGCTAGAAGGGATGGCCTAGTCCGAGTAGAGTCTGTTCGGTATGGTCGTGTGACTCAGTTTTGGGTGCCACAAGATGCACTGGTATTTCCCAATACTGAGCCGCGTTTCTTCACTCATTGACTCAGGCCCGTCGGACTGGGAAGGGGGACATGTGGGACATTGATTCCAGGTGTTGTCGCTACATGACCGGAAACTCTGAATGGTTCTCCTCCTTATTCCGTGAGCCCCAGGGTGAGAAAATCACCTTTGGGGATGCTTCGTCAGGTCGTGTGCTTCCTCAAGGCTCTATTCAAGTTAGTGACCAGGTTATACTTAAGGATGTGGCCCATGTCAGCAAGCTTCGCTATAATTTGCTTTCGCTTTCTCAACTGACTGATGAGGGTTTTGATGTTCGTTTTAAGCAAAATGAAAGTTGCATTCTTGATTCTTCTGAGAGTTTTATTTGCGGGATTCACAAATTTGGGAGAGTTTTTGTGTTGACTTCCGATCTTCAGTTGGCTATTCTAATTGCTTGATTGCTTCAGAGTCTCGTGACACCTCCTTCTAGCATAGGAGACTGGGTCACATTGGTTTTGATCAGTTGACCAGAGTTAGCAGCCAGGATCTGATTCGTGGTTTTCCCAAACTCAAGATGGTCAACGACATAGTGTGTGCTCCTTGCCGGTATGGGAAGATGGTAGCCGCTGCTCACCCACCAGTCACCCTCATGATGACCGATGCACCAGGACAATTGCTTCACATGCACATTGTTGGTCCCTCCCGTGTGCAGTCTGTGGGTGGCAAGTGGTATGTGCTCGTTGTTGTCGATTACTATTCTCGATACTTTTGGGTGTATTTCATGGTGAATAAGGACGAAACATTTGGCCATTTTCGTTCCTTGAGACGTAAGCTTTCTGTTGAGTTCCTAGGAGCGCTTCGCGCAATCCGTTCAAACAAGGACACTGAATTCAAGAATGCAAATTTTGAAAGGTTCTATTCTGATTCTGGTGTTGAGCATCATTTCTTTCCTCCGCACGTCGCACAACAAAATGGCATTGTGGAGAGAAAGAATCGTACTTTGGTAGAGATGGCTAGGACTATACTTGACGAATATTAGACTCATAGGTATTTCTGGGCTGAGGCTGTTTCTACAGCTTGCTATGTTTCAAACAGGGTGTTTCTGAGGACCAAGTTCCATCACACATCTTATGAACTTCGATATGGGCGTAAGCCAAGTGTTTCACATTTCAGGGTGTTTGGATGCAAGTGCTTTATTCTGAAGTCTAGAAATTTAGACAAATTTGAATCTCGATCTTTAGATGTTATTTTTCTTAGGTATACAGCTTCTGTGGTTAATTACCACGTCTAGGATAGTGAGAGGCGGAGAGTTGTTCAGACTTGAGAGGTGACCTTTAATGAGGCTAGGCCAGGGGCAAAGCCAGATATCTTAGGTTTAGACTTGTCTTTTGAGCCAATCTTTGTTGAGGAGAAGGTAATTGAAGATGACGCAGAACCCGATCATGACTTAGCTCCACCGTTGGCGCCTACAGTTTCTAGTGCTGTTCCTCAGTCTCATCCCTTACCTTCTGATTCTACTCAGCTCTTACCTTGTGCTTCTAGGTTCTCACCTATAGAATCTGATTCGCCCGGTGGCTCTGATCCTACCTCTCCTGCTCCTGAGGTAGAGGCCATTTCTAGGGCTCCTCATCACATCCAGAAAGACCATCCCCCTGCACAGATGATCGGTGGTTTGAGCGAGAGGATGCTAACCCAATCGACGTCTGAGATTTCTCACCTTTGCTTGTATGCTGCTTTCGTTGCTTCCTTTGAACCGAAGGATGTCACCAATGGACTTTCTAATCCTGATTGGGTAAATGCAATGCACGAAGAGTTAGAGAACTTTGAGAGGAACAAAGTATGACAGCTTGTTTAACGTCCTAAAGGACATAATGTAATTAATACTAAATGGGTGCTCAAGAACAAACAAAGTGAGGATGGGGTAGTGGTTAGAAACAAGGCTAGATTGGTTGCTCAAGGTTACACTCAGATCGATGGGACAGACTTTGATGAGACATACGCTCCTGTGGCTAGACAGGATTCCATTAGGATCTTAGCGGCATTTATGGCACCCAATGGGTTCAAACTATATCAAATGGATGTCTGTAGTGCTTTCCTGCATGGCTATATTAAGGAGGAAGTGTATGTGAAGCAACCTTCTGGGTTTGAGAATTCAAGATATCCTAATAATGTATATAAGCTAGATAGGGCTCTATATGGGCTAAAGCAAGCACCCAGGGCCAGTTATGAGAGGCTTAAGACCTACCTGGTGAGCAATGGGTTCATAATGGGTAAGGTAGATCAGACCTTGTTTACCCGTAGGGTTGGCTCTGATTTTCTTCTGGTGAAAGTGTATGTCGTTGACATTATCGATGGTGGTTCCTCCTCTACTCTTGTTTCTGAGTTCTCAGAGGGGATGAGCTCGGAATTTGAGATGAGCATGATGGGGGAGCTCAACTTTTTTCTCGGCTTTCAGTTCAAGCAATCACCAGAGGGGGCCTTCCTTCATCAGAGTAAGTACACAAAAGACCTGCTTAGTAGGTTTGCCATGTCAGATAGCAAGCCGGTCTCTACTCCGATGGCAACTACTGTTGCCTTAAGGCCCAATGAGAATGGTGAGCCAGTCGACCAGAAGGAGTATCGTAGCATGATAGGCTCCCTGCTTTATCTCACCTCCTAGCCAGACATCCAGTTTACTGTGTGTCTTTGTGCCCGCTTTCAGGCCGCACCTAGAGTGTCTCACCTTGAGGCAGTGAAGCGGTTCTTTCGCTATCTTTGAGTTACTGTATACTTTGGCCTCTGGTTCACAGCTGCCACTTGTCTAACTCTTAGAGCCTTCTCAAATGTAGACTTTGCTGGCTGTAGGATAGATAGGAAGAGCACTTCTGGCACCTGCCAATTTCTTGGCACTTCTCTTGTCTCTTGGTCCTCTAGGAAGCAGTCGAGTGTTGCACCGTGCACTGTTGAGGCTGAGTATGTTGCCACTGCTGCATGTTGTAGTCAGGTTGTTTGACTCGGCTCTACCTTGAAGTACTTTGGGTTAGTTCAAGCAAGTGTGCCACTTCTCTTTGACCACCTCTACCATCAAAATTTCCAAAAACCCAGTGCAGCACTCTAGGACAAAGCACATTGACCTGAGATATCACTTTCTTGGAGACCATGTGGACAAGGGTGACATATTCTTGCAGTTTGTTGAGACCGACCGTCAGTTGGCTGATATCTTCACGAAGCCATTGGACAAGGCTAGGTTAGAGGCTCTCAGGGGAGAGCTCGGGGTTGTGAGCTTGGCTAGCTTATAGTCAGGGGGAGCTTGAGCTACTTGTACTATATGCAATATTTTCTTTTCGCTTTCCCTACATTGCATTTGGGTTGCAATCGGACTTGGTTATATTGTGTAGGCTGTCAGCACTCTTCACATAGACTTCTAGCGTACTGTGGCACGGACCTCTCATCTTGTGCTTAGGTTGCTATCATGCGTAATAGGCTTCCTTCTCTCCTATGGCTAGGTTGATCCCACACAATCTTATAGGTCTCTGGGTAGACAGGGTCTATGTCGTATCTGTAGTAACCGAGGTGTCTGTCATTCCTTGTAAGTCGCAGGCGGCAGATGAGAGCTACCCTGAGCTTGAGTGGTTTCTGCTCTTGCCTAATTCTTTGTGTTTTGCCCAGTTGCATTTCCTTGGTTTTCCGGCTCCTTATTCATTGTTGTTGTTTTAGTGCACATTCTTTTGGGATGAAACTGTTGACTCACTTGCTAAGGGGGAGTTTTCGGGAAACTTTGCATTAGCATATAGACTTCTTTTTGTTTTTGGAGCTTTGGATATTATGCTTTTAAATTTAGGCTTTGCAAGATGTTGAGATTATTCACATTTTAGTTTGTGTTAGCTTGTTCAATTGGTATCTAGTTCAAAAATGACATTACTTTTGTTTTTTCCAAAAACTTTGATGTGGTATGAGATTTTCACTTTCCGGAAATTGTTGCTTGATGAGGTGTCGACGGTTGAGATATCGATCTCAAGTCAACTAAGGTTCTTGAGAAAGGGAGATAGAAGACCTGCCGAGCAGAGCGAACAGCAATCAACAAGCAACAGGGAGACACAGGGTTTTTATCCTGGTTCAGGCCTCTCGAGGAGATAATAGCCCTACGTCCAGCCTTTCTTTATATCAAAGAGGTTTACAAGGTGGAACTCAACGAGAAGAACAAGTCTCGGCGAGTAATATGCGTCAATACAATGGTTCTTCGCGATGCCCTCTACATGCCGTAGTGGCTCGGTTTATAATGTATTGAACAACCGACCTACCGAGGATAATCGGGCCGGGCTAACTACAAGATCGTAACGAACTCGTAACATGCCAAATACATCCCACGATAGATAAGGTAATTAAACTCCAATTCTTGGGGATCACGACATCTGCTCCAATCCGGGAAACCACGTCCGGGTCTTCACGTAGCCGTGCAGAACTCTTGCTCGAGTCGGACTCGAACACGATTCCTTGGTCGTTACGCATCGTGCCAACCAGGAAGCTGTTCGGCAGGATGCACATGGGCCAGATAGAACCTTCTAAGGGACCAGGCCTTAGGAGGCTATTCGATTGAGCCGTCAGGGAGTGGGCCATGGAAATGGGCCATGATTATATCCTCGACAACTAGCCCCCGAGACTCAAGTGGAATATCTCACTAGAGTGGGGTCTTCCTCTTGAGACTCAAGTCGCCAAGAGGGTAATTTTGCTGCTAGAAAGACGTGCAATAAACGACCGAACAGGTTATGACTCGGCTGAACAAACCTTGTTCGGGACCGAATAGGATGACTCCAAGTCACAAAGAGGGGATTTTTCCTGCTACAAAAGACGTGCAACAGAAGACCGAACAGGTTATGGCTTAGCCGAACAAATCTTGTTCGGGACCGAACAAACTCGATCAGTGTCGAGCAACTCTGTTGCGTCGAATAGGGAACAACATCTGTCCGAGCAGAGTATCCAACCTTCAGCGCAGACGCTGGAAAAAGTAACCGTTGGCAGATCTCAATGGTAACTTCTGCTGCGCAGCCAGAACGAGCAACCGTTTTTACCTAGCCGTTGCAGTAAAAACTAGCCGTTTTGTGGCAAAGAACCGTTGCAGAGCTGCTCGTCTGGGGCAGCTGCTCGTCTAGAGCTATAAAAGCACCCAAGCTGCCCGCGGCTCGCCACTTCTGCTCTCACGCATTTCCTTCCCAAGCCCTATTCCAACCGCGCTAAGCATCCAACAGCCACACTACACACCCAAATCTGTCCGGTCAACCCTGGGGATTGCTATGGCCAAGTTCTCAGGCACTAGCATGACCGAGGAGGACCTCAAGATCTTAGAGGCAGAGGGACACATCGACGCCGGCAGTTGGAGGCTGCCCGAGAAGGAGGAGATTCCAGAGCCACTCGAAGAGGAGTTCGTGAACTTCGAGCACTTCGCTGCGTTCGGGTTGAGGTCTCCCGAAAGCGACTTCGTGGAGGCCTTCTTTGAACATCAGCGGGTTGGAGGTAGCAAACTTGAACCCCAACTCGTTTCTGCAGATTGCAGTCTTCGCACACTTGTGCGAGGGCTACCTTGGAGTAGATCCATCAGTGGGGCTGTTCCTTCACTATTACACAGTGACGAGGAGCAGCTCCGCCGCTTCGGCGCTTGGGTGCTACTACCTCAAGCTCCGGTCTACCGCCGACAATGCGCCCTATCCTCGTCCACCATTGCTCGACTCGATGGGGCCGTGGTGGATGAGGTGGTTCTACACCCGGAGGGGCGACGACAGCAAGCTCGTCTTCACCGGGAAGGCGCCGGCGAAGGGAACACCAATGCCGCGGCCGGAGCCGACCGCCGAAGAGTGGTATCTTACCCGGAAGATCGCCTCTCTCGTGGGTCTCGGGCTCACGGGTAGAGAGATCATCCGGAACTTCGTAGCGAACAGGATCTGTCCGCTGCGGAAGAGGTCCTACCCCTTCTACAGCCTGGTATGAGAGGCTTAAGACCTACCTGGTGAGAAATGGGTTTCTAATGGGTAAGGTAGACCGGACCTTGTTTACTCGTAGGGTTGGCTCTGATTTTCTTCTGGTGCAAGTGTATGTCGATGATATCATCTTTGGTGGTTCCTCCTCTACTCTTGTTTCTGAGTTCTCAGAGGTGATGAGCTCGGAATTTGAGATGAGCATGATGGGGAGCTCAACTTCTTTCTCGGCTTTTAGTTCAAGCAAATACCAGAGGGGACCTTCCTTCACCAAAGTAAGTAGACAAAAGACCTACTGAGTCGGTTTGCCATGTCTGATAGCAAGCCGGTCTCTACTCCGATGGCAACCACTATTGTCTTAAGACCCGATGAGAATGGTGAGCCAGTCGACCAGAAGGAGTATCGTAGCATGATAGGCTCCCTGCTTTATCTCATCTCTTCCCAGCCGGACATCCAGTTTGATGTGTGTCTTTGTGCCCGCTTTCAGGCCTCACCTAGAGTGACTCACCTTCAGGCGGTGAAGCGGATCTTTCGCTATCTCCGAGCGACTGCAGACTTTGGCCTCTGGTTCTCTGCTGCCTCTTGTCTATCTCTCAGAGGCTTCTTAGATGCAGACTTTGCTGGTTGTAGGATAGATAGGAACAACACTTCTGGCACCTGCCAATTTCTTGGCACTTCTCTGGTCTCTTGGTCCTCTAGGAAGCAGTCGAGTGTTGCGCAGTCCACTGCTGAGGCTGAGTATGTTGCCGCTGCTGCATGTTGCAATCAGGATGTTTGGCTCTGCTCTACCTTGAAGGATTTGGGTTAGTTCAAGCAAGTGTGCCACTTCTCTGTGACAACACATCTGCCATCAACATTGCCAAAAACCCAGTGCAACACTTTAGGACAAAGCACATTTACCTGAGATATTACTTTCTTAGAGACCATGTGGAGAAGGGTGACATAGTCTTGCAGTTTGTTGAGACCGACCGTCAGTTGGCTGATATCTTCACGAAACCATTGGACAAGGCTAGGTTTGAGACTCTTAGAGGAGAGCTCGGGGTTGTGAGCTTGGCTAGCTTATAGTCAGGGGGAGTTTGGGCTACTTGTACTATATGTAATATATTCTTTTCGCTTTCCCTGCATTGCTTTTGGGTTGCATTCGGGCTTGGTTATATTGTGTAGGCTGTCAGCACTCTTCACTTAGACTTCTGGCGTGTAGTGGCACGGTCCTCTCATCTTTTGCTTAGGTTGTTATCATGCGTAATAGGCTTCCTTCTCTTCTCTGGCTAGGTTGATCCCACACAGTCTTATAGGTCTATGGGTAGACAGGGTCTATGTCGTATCTCTAGTAACCGAGGTGTAGAGTTGTCTTTTCTTGTAAGTCGCAGGCGGCAGATAAGAGCGAGTCTGAGCTTGAGTGGTTTCTGTTCTTGCCTAATTCTTTTTGTTTTGCCTAGGTGCTGTTTCTTGGTTTTCCGGCTCCTTATTCATTGTTGCTGTTTTTATTGCACATTCTTTTAGGATGAAACTGTTGACTCACTTGTTGAGGAGGAGTTTTCGGGAAACTTTGCATTATCATATAGACTTCTTTGTGTTTTTGGAGCATTGCATACTATGCTTTTGAATTTAGACATTGCAAGATGTCGAGACTATTCACATTTCAGCTAGTGCTACCTCGTTCAATTGGTGTCTAATTCAAAAATGACATTGCTTTTGGTTTTTCTAAAAACTTCGATGTAGCATGAGATTTTCACCTTCTGGATATTGTTGCTTGATGAGGCGTTTGTAGTCTTCTTTCAGTCATACTTGCAACTTGGTGAATCTTTTGTTGGCCAAATCTTGCTCCTGTAAATTGAAAACCAAAAATATGCAATTTCAAGTTTTGGGGAGTTTTCACCAGCTATCCTTTACGAGATGGCTTGCCATTGCACACAAGAGGCATGAACTTGAAAGGGAATCGGATAGCCAAGACGTGTAATTCCTTTAGTGTAATGCTGGGCACCGTCGGTCATTTGTTCGGCTAGAGGCTCTTCCGCCTAAATTCAATCAAAAGAAAATATCAAAAAAATTAAAATGCCAGTTAGTTGAGCTGTCGATTTGAAGCTACTTAGATTTCAAAGGTTGCATATGATGGTCTATTGAAGCCGTCTTATGTCTTGTCATGTCGTGATATTTGATTGTGATTTTCTAAGCCACATCTTCCAATATGAAAAATCGATTTACTAGCATCTCTTGAACTTGTGAGCACCGAACTTAAATTGCATTGCTTCGAACATCTTTGCCATGTGCTTCACGTTCAAATGGACAATTTTCAAAACTCCCTAGGACTTGCATTTGCATTTGCATCCTGCTTTGTGCTTGTTCCCTCAAATTTTTTCATGTCTATTTTGCCAAAAGAGGGAGAATTGAAAAAGACATCGATATTCATTTCTTAAAAAAAGAAGGATAATTTCTTGGGAAGTTTTGACTTTCACGACTTGGAATTTTTGAATACATGTCTTTCTATCTTTTGCTCGAAGTGTGATTCGGCATTTCCAACCTGTCTTGTTCGACAAATCCAAAAACTTCAAAATATTTTTCGAGGGTTTGTCAATATATTCATCAAGGGGAGTGTTGAGACCCATGTGGAGGGTACCCCGGTTTGATGATGAATATATATGGCAAAATGGAATTTGAAGTGTTTTGAAGAAAGTTAAATGGTGCATTTATGAAAATTGCCGTGGAATTGGTACTGGACCATTGTGCTGAGTTTGGGCTAGGTAATAGTTTCGATCGGATGTGGTCTGGTGGAATTTAAGCTGACACGTGGTGTGTTAGGGCTTCCTAATTGTGATGTCACGAAGGGATTATTGTGTTGGTAATTTTGTGATGGAATAACCTTGCAGGTGAGGTAAGATGTGTTGGTTTTGTGTGTGTTCACTTCAGTGATGCAGGTATCGGCGGGTACGTGGCTGACGCTTCGCGGGGACAGCTGGAGACTGGTGCGTCCGGAGGCGTGCAGGCGACCAGGTTCGATGACATGGCGATCACATGAGGTGGAGCACTCGAGAAGCTTAGCCATGGCAAGGAATCCGAGGCAGCAGGAGGCTGTGGCGTAAGTAACCTAGTGGCGAAGCTGGTTCTGACCGGTGGGCCCAGGCGTGAGCTGGCGACCGAGGAAGCTGCGAAGATATTTCCCAGAGAAATATATGAAGAATATTTCTTCTCGGGAGTGTGTCTTGTAGTGTGTGTGAGTTGTACACCACCCATCCTCAAATAAAGGGTGCAGATGAGCTGTAGGTGTTAGGGCATCTCACCCATGGGCTGTAAATAGAGGTGGAGGGGAGCACCTCCTCCTCATCCTCTTAGAGCTGAAAATTTCAGAAATAGAGAGGGTGAGTTGGGTGTGTTGAAAGGGATATGCCCTAAATCAATCATAGTGATGATTGTACCACGTCTTTGTTCATGTACATAAGCTAACGTTTTTTATCGGTTCCCTGAATAAATGTCCTGACTTTGTCCATTGAGTACGACTTGATTGTAGAACACATTGTTATATGACTTTATTCTGAACGGGTCCCTCATCCGTATTATTATGAGAAGCGGTCATGATTTGATTAGCATACGTATTGGTTGATGGTAATGTTTCACATACCATAAATATAGAGATATCAAACCAATCGGATGGACGCATGTTGGAGAACATGAGCAGTCGAACAGACCTACTCCGAGACGTTGTGAGTTGTTATCTCTTATAGTGCTATCAGCGTATAGTCTCGAGTGATATACCTATATGGTCCTTAGACCTGAGGTTGTCATGGATGCCCAGCATGTTGACTCGTATACTTTGGTATCATCAAACGCTACACCGTAACAGGGTAGTTATAAAGGTGCCTATTGGGTATGCCACGATACATAGCCAGGGGTGTGATGATCAAGATGGAATTTGCCCCTCCTAGATAACATGAGAGATACCTCTGGGCCCCTCGTGTGGATGGATAAGAAAAGCGCACGACCGTGTTCACATGACTAAGGGGTTAGTCATGGTTTGTATCCATCCCACTGCCGAGTGAATTGGTCAAGCTATCAACAAGTGTGGCGCACATCTCGCCTTGAGCTTGACTGGGATCGGGAGGCAAAGGGATCAGTATGTGAGTGTATCAAGGTTCAGCCGAATAATGATTCTGTGCATTCGGGGATCAATACGTACTGCTAGGTGCCGCTGTTGATCGGTGGATTGGAAACGGGTTTCCAGATCCACGGCCGACTTGCACTGAGCCTAACAGGTCACACACTTAACAGGTTGGAATTGTTTAATGGGTTTGTGCGTGGATATGATCTACATAGAGATAGAGACCATAGCGGGCCGAAGCCCACTAGTGGGACTATATAAGGAGAGGCATTGGGGCGTCGTGATTGGAGGAGTTGAGCCTTCACCACGCCTAGCCCTCGCGCGCCCCTTTTGCTCTCCAGAAACTCTAGCCGCACGGCGAGGTGCTAACACATCCCGTGAGGCGTTCCTGCTCGGTACGTGTGGATACCGCTGGATGCGTTGCCGTACGCGGACGCGCTGTTCGGTTGGATCATCAGCGAACACAGGTGATATTTCGGCGAGTAGTCGGCGATCAATCTACAACCACTCGGCGAACACCGACGACCACTTGGGAACCACTCGGCCAGGACGGACGAGCACTCGGCGGTGATCTAGACGAGTACGTCTACTTTCTCTACGCGCAAGGAACTACTTCCGCTACATCTGCGCGTCAAGGGTAACGATCTGTGATCCTCTACTTGCATGTGCTCCTGGGTGTTTCGAGGTAGAAAATTTTGATTTTGCGCTCGCGTAGCCTACCTGTTTCCCAGCATGTGTAAGGGTGGCACTTAGAGTGCTTGTGGCCACATGGAGTGTGGTTTGTAATCCCCCAACTTCTATGCAATGAAATCTCTCATCTCGAAATCTCCATACAAGTCATGTGTACACATAATTGTCATATTGTCTATCGCGGTTTGATCTCCGACACGCAGTTTTTGCGGAATGCTTAGAGGGGATGCATGTGTAAAAAGAAAGCGTCAAAATTGATTGGCGTCTATTCACCCCCTCTAGCCGCCTAGCTCGGGTCTTCAACAAGTGAACAACTCAAACTGGAAGTCAACAAGAGCAAATAATGAGGTATTCAGATCAGGTTATATCGTCACATATCAATATATCAAGCAGATAGTAAAGTCTGAAAGGTGGCAAACACTTCGAACGATCAGAGCCGGCACTAGAAACTTTCTCGATACGATGACACGCTTCGGTGCGACACTGACGTGAGCCTGATCCGGTTAAACGATTCCACACAGACCACAGCACAAAGCTTCTGGTGGGTCGGTGGGCTTTGCATGAGGCCCAAACAAATGGGCCTCGCGTGTTCGGCCCATCCAAAGCAAAGGGCCTGGGGAGGTAGTGGACCAACAAACAGGTGGGGTGGGTGGTCCACTGGTCCGTGACTTCATCCGTGATGACGATCTGTCCGTCCAACGTGTCCGCCCGCGCCGGCCCGGATGCGGCCACCTCGCGGGCCCCCATTGGCCGGCCCGTCACGTCGCCACCCGTCAGCGTCTCGCGGAGGCCGCTGCGCTCCGGGGGGCGCGGGCCCACCACGTTCTCGCCCCTCGAGGGGGAGCGAAATCCTTATCCCCCACCGCGCGCACCCAGAGAAACGCTAGTCCCACTGCCATGCCGGTCCCACCACGCCATCCTCCTCGCAGAGATCTGGCTCTTCCTAGGCGGCGCTGCCTTTTCTCTCTCTCTCCCTACGCGCCTCGATTGGAGATGCTCTAAACGCCCCCACATGGCGCCTCTCCCTATCGACACCTGTCCTCACCCCCGCGCCCCCCACACGGCGCCTCTCCCTGCCGACACCTGTCCTCTCCTCGCCGCCGCGGCACTCGCGTTGCTCGCTTCCTCCTTCGGATCGCTCGCTCCGAGTCCGTGGATTTATTTCTCTTGCTGCTTCTGGCGTCTATTGTAGCGGCTGAAGTGGTAGCCAGGCGGAGCGAGCTGCTCCCCGAGTCGGCGGCAGGTCGCTTTGGGGCGGTGGCGTGTGGCGGCGGTTTGATTGGGTGAGTTTGGTGGGCGTGGGGGACGCGATTGGGGAGGATTGGAGGATGGATTTCGCGGGAGGGAGCGGGAAGCAGCAGCAGCCGGCGCTGCCGCCGATGACGCCGCTGCCGCTGGCGCGGCAGGGGTCGGTCTACTCGCTGACGTTCGACGAGTTCCAGAGCGCGCTCGGGGGCGCCGGGACCGGGAAGGACTTCGGGTCCATGAACATGGACGAGCTCCTGCGCAACATCTGGACGGCCGAGGAGTCGCACACCGTCGGCGCGTCCGCTGCGGCGGGGGCGGCGGCGACGACGTCGTTGACCGCGGCGGTGGACCATGGCACCGGGGCGCCCATCCAGCGGCAGGGTTCGCTCACCCTCCCCCGCACGCTCAGCCAGAAGACCGTCGACGAGGTCTGGCGCGACATGATGTGCTTCGGGGCTCCCTCCGCCGCGCCGGCCGCCGCAGCGCCCCCGCCGGCCCAACGGCAGCAGACACTCGGGGAGATCACGCTCGAGGAGTTCCTCGTGCGCGCGGGCGTCGTGCGGGAGGACCTGGCGGGGCCGCCGCCCGTCCCTCCGGCGCCGGTGCCTGCGGCGCCATCCCCACATCCTCAGCCGCCCATGCTGTTCAATCAGAGCAATGTGTTTGCTCCGATGGTGCCTCCGCTGTCGTTGGGGAATGGGTTGATGGCCGGAGCTGCCGGCCAGGGAGTAGGTGGTCCGGCCACTGTAGTATCGCCGGTGAGGCCGGTTACGTCTAACGGGTTTGGCAAGATGGAAGGCGACTTGTCATCGCTTTCGCCACCACCGGTGCCGTACGTTTTCAATGGTGGCCTTCGGGGGAGGAAGGCATCCGCCATGGAGAAGGTTGTTGAGAGAAGGCAGCGACGGATGATCAAGAACCGGGAATCTGCAGCGCGGTCACGCCAGAGGAAGCAGGTGAAATTTCTGTTTATTGTCTTGGTGTAATATCTGCTATCAAAATGTCACGTCTTTTGCTTGCTTGTAATATGTATTGACAAGTGTAACATATAATAAATACTTCTTTTTTTTGTCTTGGTTAACGTTTTTACTTCATTGTGTCAAATAGCAACGATGAGAACTAAAAGGATAAACATCATGCGAGCTTCCATTAAAACATCTCTAGTATACTGAAGTTAGCAAGAAAATGAAGTATATATATTATATAAAAAGATCTATTCTGCATGTTGTGAATCAGTGTTTTGGGTACCAGCGTAGGAATCTTATTTGAAAACAGTATTTAAAAATCATTTTATTCTCCTTTCTTTTTAACTTTTAAAAACTTTGTCCAATTTACATGTATTTAGATATTCTTTTGATATGCTGCAGGCTTATATGATGGAGTTAGAAGCTGAGGTAGCAAAACTTAAAGAATTGAATGATGGGTTGCAGAAGAAGCAGGTACACTCCATGTGCTGTTTGCATTTTTTATTTAGATTATAATCATACGAACTTATGGAAATGTTTCTTTTGGAATTCATGTACTCTAATTAGTTCCTTAGCCAACCCCTTAAACATTAAAATTTTTGAATTCCGGGGAGCCATTAAACTGAACCTTTGCATCCTAGCACCTTTTGTTTTTTAATTTGTGTCTTTGCCTTCTAGAGATAGGCGTAGCTGGACTAGGCGTAGCTGGAGTCCACCAAACAGAATAAAATATCATAGAATTGCCCAAAACGAAAGCTGGTAGCATTTGCCAAATTAATTCCAGTGGCAACTGTTCAGTTGTTTCAGTGCTGAGTAGTTTCTTGCCTATTCAGTACTTTGGCATGATATATTTCTTCTTATGTGTGTATACAGTATACTAACATATATATGGATATATCATATACCAAATTTTCCATTACTAAACATTTAAACATTTATATACTTTACAGTCACATATTTGCCAATTTTTTATCATACTGGGACATTCTTCATATTATAGATGTTCCTTAGACTTGCCAGTGCTGTTTCTATTAGGGTATGCACTTGACTTGTTATTGCTTCTAACAGGTAGAAATGCTGGAGAAGCAGAAGAATGAGGTAATTGTCAGCATTCTGGAGAAAATGCTTTTAGTCTGGGTAGATACCTTTTTTATTTGCGTATTTTAGAAAACGAAACTAAGCAGTTCTAGTCACGTTGTGTTTCACTGGTAGCAAACATGGTTCGTATAAAGTTTTTTTAGAAAAGCATTCTTATAATCCATGGATGTTCATTCATGAAGTATTACAGTCAACCCTGTCAGCATCATGAATATAGTTTTGCTCTATGATTATCAGTTTGCCTCATTTATTAGACTCGGAATACATGGTATGAAACATCAACAATTATTGTTTTGGAAACAAAAGTTTCTTGAACTTGTGGTTTTCCTGCACTTGTTTGAATGGGAAATGTTATGGTCTGGTTGACAACTACTGATGTAGAGTTATGGTTTCCACACTGTTAATACCGTATATTTGACTTAATAATAATACCTTGTTGATGAAGTAAAGCTGTGGGGAAATGGAGAAATGATAACAGAAGGACTGATGTGGATGTGATTGATTGTATTTCCCTACAACCATGGTTTGGTGGTAGCATTTAAGTGGCTTAAAGTGATATTAGAAATTCTTTGAATTGATCGTCCAACTACCATCATTGTTATCGGCCGTAGAGTCTACGATTTTATAACTTGATTTGTCTATTGGTCCTGATGCTGTATTGTGAGGTTATATATGCTTTTCTTGCTATTTTGTTCCAAATTGTCCAAATATTTTAGTGTTACTTAGAAAATATTGTAAGGATCAATGACTCGGAATACATGGTATGAAACATCAACAATTATTGTTTTGGAAACAAAAGTTTCTTGAACTTGTGGTTTTCCCGCACTTGTTTGACTGGGAAATGTTATGGTCTGGTTGACAACTACTGATAGAGTTATGGTTTCCACACTGTTACCGTATATTTGACTTAATAATAATACCTTGTTGATGAAGTAAAGCTATGGGAAAATGGAGAAATGATAACACAAGGACCGATGTGGATGTGATTGATTGTATTTCCCTACAGCCATGGTTAGGTGGTAGCATTTAAGTGGCTTAAAGTGATATTAGAAATTCTTTGAATTGATCGGCCAACTACCATCATTGTTATTGACCGTAGAGTCTACGATTTTATAACTTGATTTGTCTATTGGTCCTGATGCTGTATTGTGAGGTTATATATGCTTTTCTTGCTATTTTGTTCCAAATTGTCCAAATATTTTAGTGGCAACATTGTTCATACTTAGAAAATATTGTAAGGATCAATAAAAATACCAGGACATTTTTTACACTAGAAATTATATGTGTGCATAATTAAATATGTATATGCTTGCATTCAAATGAGAAAGTCTGTTAATGTATTACCTCCAATATAGTACTCCTTCCGGTGTAAAAAAACTAGTCGTTTTAGACATAATTTAGAATACCAAGGCCCCTATAAAAGGCTAGTTATTCTTTCACCAGAGGCTGGGTACCTTGGGTTTCTAAGTAGCTGAAAGGCTCACTATTCTAAGGCAAATCCCCTTGGTGGCATTTTTTTAAATGCTAAACCACTATTTTTGTGTTGTGTCAGACTCTTGGTTCAGGTTTAACTCGCATAATGTATGCTTGTTACTAAGAGGAAAGAAAGAAAGAAATTGCTTCTGTTTTTCTCCATAAATTGTGATATAGTTTTCCACACAGTAAAACTTACCATTTATGTGTATTCCTATAGTTTTTTTTTGTTGGGGTGGATGACTTTATAATTAGGTTCTCTTACCGTGAGCTCACATTATCTGATAGAGGTTTGACAATTGGTGGTTAGTCTTACCAAATTTACGGCTGAGATTTGCAAAGTATGTTGTTCCTAGCTTTTACTTTTGAAGAAGTGATTGCTCCTGATTTCGTTGAATTTGTGGAAGTTAGATAACCTCATTGACATCTCTCACACCCTAACATTAGTTTTCAATGGTCCTACAGGCGCTGGAGAGAATTACCCGACAAATTGGACCAAAATCAATGAGGATTTGCCTGCGGAGGACATTGACGGGTCCTTGGTAAGCTGAAGACTAGTATACACTATTATCAACGAGAGCAGTGTATATAGTAGGTGAATTCGGAATCATCACAGTTGCCCTTGTAGAGCAGCCATCGATCTGATGCGTCAGATTCTTAGGCACATAGATTGGCTGTGATATTCACTCAGTAGGATTTAGCCGTTTCCAACCTTCCGGCATGTTCAATTGAGTAAACCATTGTACACGAGCTTTTTAACCATTGTCAGTCAGTCCATCGACACGGCGAGTCCTGTGTATTGTAAATTGCTGCTGTAGTTTTCTGGGTAGCGTGATACCATACTTTTTTCGACCACTTCTTTTGAAGACTTGTTAGTTGGAACAGACTATGTATCCGTAAACTGTAATACTTTGTCTTGTAAAGCCAAGTTGTTTATGATGTAAAAACCTTCTGTACATTTTTAGTTGCATGACTTGTCCAAGTCCAACCAGTGAGACATGGTTACTGAACTATTGCGCTAAATACTTGCAGCTGAAGATGTCTGCATCCTGATGGGCAGACATTGAGAATTTGTGAGGCTCATATCTGATGATCAGGAATTAAGTCAGGAACTACTTTATTGCTCACTGGTCTTACCAGACGAAGTTCGGCAGTCTGATAAGCAAGCTGGGCAGTAGTAAAGTAGTAATTTGGGTCTAGCAAGGTGCAAGCAAGCTCGTCATGGCGATGTGCTCGTCACCGAGTCGGTGTTAGGGATGGCAATGGGTCTAGGTCCTTCGGGTCCAAGCTTTATGGACCCAGACCCACGGGTCTCATCTTGGACCCAGACCCAGACCCAAAAATTATAATGGGTCTGAAGTCTGACCCAGACCTAGACCCAGACCCGGACCTAGACCCATCGGGTCTACCTAGTCCTGAAAATTTATAAAAACACCAAATATCATTTTAGAATTAGCAGCAAATATACATTACAACTATGCCATATATATAACAATTTGTAGCATTTCAAGAGCATATAAGCATAAAAATTAACTAGACATCCAACGTAAAAACACTAATAATCATGTATAAGCTAACAAAAATATAAATTACTCCACCAGATACATTTAAAAGGTTTAAACACAAGGCAACAAGCATTCTTTAACCCAACAACACACACATTTAATTAGACCTACGTGTCAATGCTATAGTTCGGGTCTGGGTACCCATGGGTCTAAAGTTGGACCCGGACCCAGACCCCAAGTTCCATACCCATGGGTCCAATCTTGGACCCCGACCCGGACCCATCGGGTCGGGTACCCACGGGTACCCGGACCCATGGGTATTTCTGCTATCCCTAGTCGGTGTCAGTACGCGGCCACGCGTCGTCCATGCAGAGGATCGGTTTTTTTAGCTAAGACACATCGTCGGGGTTCGGACACTGTTCTTTTCGATTAAATTAAATTAAAATTTAGCTTGTCATATTTTACGAACCAGAACGTGCATAACATTTCATAGTTATTTTTAAAAATTTTGAAAAATTTAAAATGGTTTTCTTAGAATTTCTAAAGTAATTTGGAACCGGTTTTGTCGGGGATAAAATCATGGCCCATTGCCATGGCCCACTCCCTGACGGCCCAATCGAACAGCCTCCCAGGGCCTGCTCCTTGGAAGGTTCTATCTGGCCCATATGCACCCTACCGAACAGCTTCTTGGTCGGTACGGTGCGTAACGACCTAGAATTCGTGTTCGAGTCCGTCTCGAATAAGAGTTCTGCACGGCTACGTGAAGACCCAGACGTTGGATCCCCGGATTGGAATAGAAGTCGTGATCCTCAAGAATTGGAGTTTACCTTATCTACCGTAGGTTGTATTTGGCACGTGTATGAGTTCGTTACGATCTCGTAGTTAGCCCGGCCCGATTATCCTTCGGTAGGTCGGTTGTTCACCACTATATAAACCGAGGCCCCTATGGCGTTTAGGGGGCATCGAATATCACATTGTCGCATATTGCTTGCCGAGACTTGTTCGTCTCGTCGAGTGCCACCTTGTAATCCTCTTTGATATAAAGAAAGGCTGGACGTAGGGCTATTATCTCTTCGAGAGGCCTGAGCCAGGATAAAAATCCTGTGTCTCCCTGTTGCTCGTTGATTGCTGTTCGTGTTGTTCGGCGTGTCTCCTATCTCTCTTTCTCAAGAACCATAGTTGACTTGAGATCGATATCTCAACTGTCGACAGTTGGCGCCGTCCGTGGGGATTAGCAGATCGAGCATGTTGAACTCCATCAGCGACCAGGGATCTCTTCCTGAGGACTACGACTCAGAAGGACAGGATGTCTCGTCCCCTGTCAGATCGGATCGATTTGTTCGATCTCGATTGCTTTCCGTATCTGGGACAGAAATCTCTGGATACGTTCCAGAGATGGTCTTAGATCAAGCTCCCGTCATCGGCGATGAATACGGAACCGACAATCTTTACGATGGTTTAGATCTTTCGGACTCCAAGGCTATGTCGGTCGATTCTTCCTGTGGCGACACAGTGATGACACCGTCTAGCGCACCAACGCACGGCCACCGCAGCATCAACATGGCCGGCGCAGGAACCTCAGAGGATCCTGCACGGGCCGCGGCGGCCGAAGAGATCGAGCGGATCAACTCTGCTCGGCTTCAAGATGGATCTGCACCAGCTGCTCACGAGAAAGATGTTGTTCGCCGCAGTCTGGATGAATCGATCAACCAAACTCTGGCGCAGATTCGCGATCAGCGCAAGCGTCAGCGACGCGACCCGCCTCGCGTACCTACGCCAAATGCCCCGGTAGAAGTTTAGTCTTCTCGGGATGAATCCCCGCGTAACCGGACTCCGGTCGGACAAAACGCGGATGCCTCAGGGATCCCAGGACCCCTTGAGCAGAGACGGGAACGACTTCATGTCCTGGCGATGGTGATCAGATCTGCCAACCAGGACAACCTCGCCCTCATGGGCGATGCTGTTGCTTCTCACCTTGAGCGACTGGCTGAAGGCCTTAAGTCCATGGGTGAAGCTAACCCATCCTCCGGGCAGCTCGATCAGCCTGTCCGGGTGGATTCGGGCAGCGAACGCTCTGATCGATCGCGTGACCCTCGTCACCGTCGAAGGACGACTCGCAACGAGCCAGATGCCCGTGGTCGGCGACGCTCGCCAAGTCCCCGTGGTCACGGACGATCCACTCGTGAAGAATGCATCGTGGCGACCACGAAGGAGCGTGGAGGACTGTCGCGGAGAGAGTTTCTTCAGGCAAAGTCATCGAGACAGTGTAAGATGCGAGAACATGTTAAAGATCGGTAAATCCCGAGACAGTTTAACATGGTTTGCATACATGAGATCAGATTGATACAGCCATGCACACGGGTTACAAGGAGAGAATCGATTATCCCATCGAGATAGCTCTACCTGCGAGTTGAAGCCTTTCGACGGAGTCGATCGGGTTCGAGAGAGTTTTGTGTGTTGAATTGTAGATAGATCCTTTTCTATGAGGCTCTAAAACCCTATTTATAGTGTTTACAAATCCGATACCGATACGACCTGCAGTCTTTGATCTGATCGTATTTCTTCCGAAATCTTGCCTTCCTCGGCTTCTGCAAGATGTAATTTCTTCTTCGACAAAGCCCAATCCCGACTTGGCCCAATAATCCTAACATATTCGCCCTTTTCTAAATATCCGATTTTCTGCCAAAATTGGGTGTCAACAGTAGGTTAGGTTGGATAGTTGGGTTTGGGTGCATTAATAAGAGGGTAAACCCCTGATTTATATAAACAAGATAAATTCTAGTTGATGCTAGTTAGGCTGTTTTTAAGGTCCATTTAAACTTGGCTTTACGCAAAAAAAATAAACCCTTTCCTCCAATAAAAACCTTCTAAGCATTATATGCATCAAGGGAAGTGTTAACTAGCCAGTGTTTGGATGACGCTGACCTCGCCTTCTTCCCTCCTTTAGTCGATGGAGTCGAGGATGATCCTTATGAGTGCCATAAAGACGAACGACAAAACTATGGTGGACCTAGGGAGTCTTAGGGGCCGCTCCGGTCGCGAATGGACACTAGTTGATAGGGATTCTTTTGTAACTTGAGACGTGTATGGGCCGTCTTACTAAATTTGCCTAAGGACGTAACAATGATTGTAATATTCAGAGATTTTATTAATCGAAGTATCCTTGTATCGGCTAAGTGATCTTCCGCGCTAGCGTACTGATTCTGGGGCTAATGCATGGGATCGTCGACCCTTAAGGTAAGTTAAAATTTGAGGGGATGACAAGACGGGCGTTCCAGGAGGGCAATGGACTGGGTTGTAGTGCAGATAAATTATGTTTCTTTCTGTGTTTTTTTTGGAAGAAAGTTTTTCTGTAACAATTGATCTCAAAGCAAATGGTAGGAAATTCGGTGGCTTTGTTTAAACAAAGAAGTGGAACAATGAGCAACGGCACCCTGTTTTTTAAAATGCACCGATTGCATCTCAAGCTTCAAAGATGTCAAAATCTAGTTGATTAATTAGATTAGATGGTGTGGTGCCGCGGGGGTGTCGATATGTACGTTTAACGTTTTCTGTATCAATCCGCATTTGGCGAATCACGCGGCTTTCAACGAAACGGCCCTTCGCTTCAGACAATGCAGTGACGGCATGGCGGCCGCAAATCGCCGCGTAGCGACGACATGGGAAGCGGTGACCTGACAGATTAGCTGGAGGGGTCCCGGAGACACGTACAGCTGAGAGGGCTCAGCCGGAGCCAGGTGGACATGTCAACGGACGAGGCGATCCGGCAGCGCCTCGCCGCGGCGACCCGGCGGCCTCCGCGCCGCCGCAGTGGCGCCGAACCACGCGGGCAAGACCTCCTCGACGGCCCAAGCTGCCTCCCTGACGTCGTCGGCGATCCCGAGGGTAGTGTGTACGGCGGCCGTCTCCTCGCCGCCGTCTTGCCGTTCTCCCCTGGCTCCTCGTCTCACCATCCGCCACAACAACACTGCAGGTTTTCCCCCCATCGCTAGCCAGGCCGTTCCTGCGTTGAAAGTTGAAACCCAGCTATGTTGGTCTGTGGCGTGAAGGGAGGAAGTGACCTCCGCTGCCGTCGGCGTCGCTGAGCCGGAGCAGAGCCTGGCCTCGTTGCTCGACGACATCGAGAGATCCATCGTTGTGCCGGTATGCCGGAACGCCGGCGCCATGGAGTACTTCCCCGACCACACCCGGCGGCGAGGAACCTTCGGATGCTGTCCCAGCACACCGCCGTGCTGCCCGGACGCCTGCAAGGCCGCGCGGCATCGCTGCTCCACACGGCCATGGGAGCCCTCACCATGGAGTTCTGCCGCCTCAACATTTGGAGGCCCGATTCGCTGAGGGTGTGCTCGCCGGCGTCCATGTGGGAGTCCGTTCGGTGCAGCTCCACTGCCGACGGCGGCGGCTCGGCTTCTACCACGGATTCCTCCGGTAATTCACTGTCCGGTGGCGGCAGCGGCGGAAACTATGGCAGCTTCGGCGCCTGCGATATGGATCTTGGCGACGAGAGAACGGTACAGAGCGGCGAAGAATCCTCCAGGATGATGTGCATCGACCTCAACTCCTTGCGCATTCTCGATGACATCGCCGGCGTCATGATTGAGGCCGGAGACGAGCGTACGCTGCGAGAATCTTTCCACCGGCACTCTGCTCAACTGACCAGGTAAAAAAAAGTCAAAATACCATTCAATCAAATATTGTTTTCCATTGCACGCATACAGGTCTAGACCTTCCACGGTAGGGCTGGTCAGATATGGGTTTATCTTTCCCAACACGACCCGACACTGCACGGAAATTACTGGCTCGTGCTTCATTTCGGGCCGTGCCAACCCAAGCACGGCCCAGACAGACGGGCCTGGACAGTCGGGTCGGGCCAGGCCGGGTGGCCCGTCGTGCATGGTTTTCTGGACCGGCACGGCACACCATTTGGGCGTCTCAGGCTAGCCCATTTTTTCCTATGTCATGCCATGCTTCGAGCCACCTTTTTCAGGTCGTGCCCGACCCAAACTTCCAGCACTATTTTACATTCGTTTGCACTGGGCGACTTATTTAATTACATTGGCCGAGACTCGAACTTGATACATCTGGCTTTAATGCTATATTAAGTTGTATGTTCTAACCAGTTCACCTATAATCTAAGCCGATATGAAAATGAGGACAATTTACTTGTACTTCACACTACTAGAAAACTAGGCTAATATATTGGCACATTAGCACAGGTTGAATTGGAACCGATACTGATAGTGGCATCAGTACCGGTTCGTAGGAAAAATAACAATTCAGGCTTTCTGTACCGATTCGTGGCAACAATAAAGATTCTTTTCACAGACGACTATAGGCTAGCTGGCACGTATTACGAACTGATACTGATGCCTCGTTTTTGAAAAGACTAAAAGGTATGCATGTACTAGTTATATCAAAGCACGTGGGTGAGTAAGTTGGTTAGAAAAGTGAGGTGTTGGTCACAAGGGTGCAACAGGTGCTGGCCGGTTAGTCACAAAAAATAAGTACCGGTTCAAGAACCAGTACTGTTGGCTCTTACCAACCGATACCAAAGACCATGTCTATTGTCGTGTCAACAAGTTAGAAGATCCGAGGGCATCGTGCAACGAGGTGGCAGGATGCCGTGGTGAGGCAGCAAACCCGTGCGCATGCATATGTGGTTTGAGGAACGTTCAAGCCCGTCCAAACAAGTTTTAAGATTCGTATAACTCACTACTAGGGAATGGGCCTTCTATCCTGACACATCAATCCTGTTTAACTACAAACCAGGATTGGTAGTGCCATTAGTCCCGGTTCATTGCTACTAGGCCAAAAGCACGATTTTTCTTCCACATTAGTCCCAGTTTATGTCACAATCCAGGATAGAAGAGCTCTTTGGCAAACGGGTACATGCCAGCTGGCACGAGCACAAATTAGTCCCGGTTAGTAACACGTACCTTCAGTCCCGGTTTGTGTTATGAACAGGGACTAAAACCTCGTTTCAGCATAGTTCAAAAGAAATACATATCCTAGTCTAGTAAATACACATGGCTGGGTGGGTTGGTTAGAAGGGTGAGTGCAGAGTCCCGTGGTGGTAGTGAGTTCACCATATTTTTTAGATATTTTCTACACCATGGTAATGTTTGTGTCCTGGTTGGGGAAACCAGGACTAAAGGAGTGCTCAATCTTTTGATGAAAACGATATATCGATTTTGGGAGCAACAACTTGCACAAAACAGCTACCAACTGATAAGATCAAGAATACACAATCGCAAAGCCACCACACCACCGATGCGATTAACCAAGCCAGACACGATAAACCTTGAACCAGCTAGCAATTGAGAACAAGTGAGAACAAGATGAAAAGTAACCGTTATTAATCTCTCAACCAATAGCAGGCTGAGGTTATATAATTAACCCGTTTCTGATGGTCTAGTCAACACACGAGAGGATATGGAGGATGGGAACATCCAAACAACACAAAAATACAAAGAACAATGTAAGAGGGTGGCGGCCCGAACAACCAAATCCTAAAGATATATGGTCCTTGGACCCAAGAGAGAGGTGGTGCAGCACCCATAGTTTCTGTCCCATGACGGTTTCTATAAGCTCCCGTTGCTCTCGGATGGATTTGGTCATGGGGTGGATCCATTGGAATGCTTATCCGCTAAGTTTTCCGACGACTGGTGGATTTTCGAAAACAGTCGAGAGCCTAAGCTACGACCTTTTCAAGTTGATGTTCGGTTGGATGGCCGAACCAATAACTTGGGCTTGAATGTGGGCCTACCTTGGGTTGTGAGCTGTTAGAGTTGATGTCAATTATATGTATGAGTAGATTACATGCTCATTTGGGAGTCAAGGGAAAAGATCCTAGGGCTGATTTTCCCTTGACGGGATTTTTTGGTCATTTCCATTCTCTGGATCCCACTCCCACCCAGTCCCCCGTCTCTCTCCCATCCACACAAAACGACGAAGACGCAACGAAATCTCTCTTCTCCCGACCGAATCCAATGAGCCGCCGGCCCCCTCGGAGCGTCGTTCAGCCGCACCGCCTCCTCCTCCTCCTCCTCCTCGATACGCCGCCATTTGGAGCCCAGCCACACCACCGCCCCCCGTCGCCGCCTCCTCCTCGCCTAGCTTGGGAACTTGCCGCAGCAGCCACAACACCTCCTCCTCTTCGAAGCGCCGCCATCCTCTAGCCACGCTGCCACCAGGCTGGGGAGAAATTCCCGATATCACGAGATGAGGATGGTTTCCCCAAGGAAAGGAGGGGAAATGGACCAGGAAAACTCGCTCAGGGGGTCTTCCAAATGGACTGCAAGTTTGCCCCAGGGAAAAGTCCCACGCCGCTCTCCAGCCCTAGGATCGGGCGGGATACCGGCAGGGAAACGCGCTTCCAAACGAGCCTTATGTAGTTTGGAGAATATTCAACCTTTATATAACCCTTTAAAACCCATTATGGTTCGAATGTAGTAGCGGTTTAACTAATCCGAGCTGTGTCAGTAGTTTTTACTGATATCCATTGCCTAATAATTTATTCATTTGATCCGTTTTCATTTCAAGCAGGCGGATTGAAATTCTCGACATAGACAACGTATTGGGTAAACACACTGAGGAATCCATAGATATGGTACGGAAGGTCTGGACATCTGCAATGCGGGTCAACATAGGCGTTCTGGCTGACATGCGAAGGCAGTTGACTGTGACGGATTTTGGCTCCTTCAATCCACTGAAGGAGGACTACTTCTGCTCCATTGCAAAGCTCTCGGTCATGAAACTCCTTAGCTCTGCCAGTTCAATCTGTAATCAGTTGCCTCTACTAAATTATCCATCCAGCGAGGACAGTCACGAAGCGATGAAGGAACATCAATCCAAAATGGCGAATTTGGTGATGATGTACCAATCACTAAACTGTGCCATGCCGGAGATCGTAGCACTGTTTCGGCCGGGGCAAACTACGGAGTTCATTTCTGCAGAGGTTAGAGGAACTATAAATGGACTGGCAACTGCGTTCCTCAAGCTAGTCGCAGAACTAAACTATTTTATGAGATCGCAATGTTTGGTAATCACTGACACCGGTGTCCATCATTTTACACGGCGTATAATGGACCATTTGGGGTTGCTGGCTCAACAGAAGCATACACTCTATCTGATGCTAAAGGATAATCCTGACGAATTTCGAGCGCTAGTGACAAAACTGGTGGCATCTTTGTTGATCATGGTGGACAAGAGCTCTAGCAGCCTGAGGCTCCAAGGGCAGAAAGAACTGTTCCTTCTGAACAACCTGCACTTCGTGCTTCAGGAAGCCCACAAACACATGGATCTGGAAATGGTTCTTGGAGAAAGATGGTTCTCTGAACACCGAGACAGGCTCGATTGGCTCGTGAATGAGTATGTGGAGGCTTCATGGCAGCCGGTCATGTCGTCGTTCGAAACGCGACCTGGATTCGTTCGAACAATGCTATGGCCTCATGAGGTGTTTGATAAGTTTAGAGCTCGCTTTAAGATGACCTACAGCGATCAGAAGGCCTGGAAGGTCACCGACCCTCTCATCCGGCGGAAGCTGCGTGAGGCGATTGCTCTGAAGGTTATCCCACCGTACCGGATGCAGATGGAGAGCTTCCTGGAGATGAAGCACAAGTCTGCTGCGAGGTACAGCATCGAGCAGCTGGAGTCACAGCTGCGGGAGGTGTTCGAGGGGTAAAAATGTAAAATGTACCGGGTCTCATGTTTGGAATTTGGATGCGGATAATTCATGTGTACTTAATTTGTGCACGTGTGGCCCTACAATTTGTCCACGTGAACCTGTAAATGTGGTGTTTAGGAATAGGTACTCATTTAAGGATGATGCTAGGAGACTAATGATCTTTTGTTTGCGAGTTGCGATGTAACGCTGTATCGTACTCATCGTTGAAAAGATTGGACTCAGAGAAGTACAGTGTGTAATATCTTACACAGATCGAAAAACTATGTTTATAAGTAAGGTGGCATTACTGTTCACGCTGGAAGGTTAAGGGATCTAAGGGACCAGAATGGAGGAAGATAAGGGATCTTACAATTACCCCTCTATTTAGGTATAATCCTTTAAGCTGACTCAGAAATCTTTAGTATTTTGACTAATTACTTTTCTGTAGGGTCCCATTGACCTCACCAAGTTCACCCATACAGCCGACATACCACCTGCACTTTATCTCCTCCCCAAAGATGTCTCGAAGGTAAACATCTCAAACTTTCCATCGGCTTTATTCCGATAAATTTTTATCTTCACTTTTTGATGGGAACAGATAGGCTACGCGAGCACAAATTCAAAATTTTTAATCACGATTCATCCAAAATCTTATGCAAGCGGGGGATCGTGGATCGTTATCCCTGACGCACACGTGCAGTGGAAACAGATACAAGAGTGTAGTGAAAGTAGTCGTTCACGTCCCGATCAGCACCGAGCAGGTCGCAGTTGTGGTCAGGGACAAAGTCCACATGGTCGTCGAGGTCGCCAGAGATCCAACTGAATAGCACGTCCGTGTACGGCAGCGCCTCTACCGATATCCACAAGTATAGAGCAGAAACGTTGCGTGAAGTGTGCTAGAACCTCGTCACACGGCTAGGGTTTCTGAGAAAGGGGGTGCACAGTTTTTTGAGGTGCGCCGCCCCCGACCTCCCCTTATATAGACGCGCAGGTGGGTCGCAACCTACTAAGGCTCCATCTCTCATGCGCATCATATCCAAACATAAACCCGTTAAGTGTGTGATCCATTAGGTTCAGTGCAAGTCGGTTGTGGATCCGAAAATCCATTTTCAATTCTCTGATCAATAGAGACACATATCAGTATGTATTGACCACCAAATTCACATAATCAATATTCGGTTAGACCTTGGTACACTCATATACCGATCCCTTTGTCACGCGATACCAGTCAAGTTCAAGGCTAAATGCACGTCACCCTTGTTGATAGCTCAACTACTTCACTCGACAGTGTGATGGATACAAATCATGACTAACTCCTTAGTCACATTAATTAGCACGGCCGTGCACTTTCCTTGTCGATCCACACAAGGGGCCCAGAGGTATCTCTCCCTTCATCTAGGAGGGGCAAATTCCATCTCAATCATCACACCCCTAGCTATGTATCATGGCATACACAGTAGTCACCTCTATGACTACATTGTTACGGTGTGGCGTTTGATTACACCAAAGCATACAATTCTATATGCTGGGTGATAATCTCAGATCTAAGTACCATATAACCGTACCTTGTAGCTGTATCACTCAAGACTACACTCTCATGGCACTTTAAGAGGTAAGACTCTCACAGCGTCTCGGAGTGGGTTTGTTCGACTGCCCATGTTTTCCAAGACGTGTCCATATTATTGGCTCGATATCTGCATATCTATGATATATGAAACATTACCATCAACCAATACATGTGCTAATCAAATCATCACTGCTCCTCGTAATGATATGGATTAGGGATCCGTTTAGAATAACATCACTATAACAATGTGTTTCACAATTAAGTCGTACCCAATGAACAAAGTCGTAAAATTTATTTAGGAAACCGATAATCAATGTTATCATAAGTAAATGAATAAAGACGTATTACAATCATCAACATGATTGATCTAGGGCATATTCCCTTCGCTTTTCATCATCTTTATTCCTATAATTTTCATTCTCCAACTCATTTATCGTAGCTCTCTGAACCGATGAGAAACACCTCCGACCTCACCAACCTTCTGGACTTCAATCTGAAAGATATCAAGGGAGAGGAAGACATGGACATAGACATGCAACCTATGACATGTTTGATGTATCCCAAAGGTCGACTTTAAATAGCACGACAAACAATCTTGTCGTTGTCTCCTTTTAACTCGTCACGTCAACCCTGGCTGTAATTTGTATGGCAACACAAATCAGTGTCGTACGTCTTTACTAAACTCACATTAGATTTAATCACAACAAGTACATATATGTGATAAATGAAACATAATTTGGTGTTGTGCACGACTGCTAAGCCGGCGAGGTTTTCACATATATTTATACTAGAAAATTCAAGACTCCTGCTAGAATATGTACTACTAATTCTAAACCTTATGTATGTCTAATCCTTTTAATTTTCATTTGAACTACGAAACCTAATTCTACTAAAATTAGACAAACTTTATTACCATATAAAGATTAGATCTAACAATCACCCCTCATCTTGATCATAATTTCCTAGGGTGTTGCCGCAAACTTGACACAATCTAATAGCTTGATAAATATGTATCCTTACACAATGCTCACACCCATCTGACGTGTTCATAACATTGATGAGTTACAGCCCAAACTTGTTCTAAGTCACTTTGGCATACCCGATACTTCTTCTTCCGATACTTCTTCTTCTTCTTCTTCTTCTTCTTCTTCTTCTTCTTCTTCTTCTTCTTCTTCGTTTTGTTGTTGTTGTTGTTGTTGTTATTGTTGTTGTTCTTGTTCTTGTTGCTGCTGTTCTTCTTCTTCTTCCTACTACTACTACTACTGCTGCTGCTGTTGCTGCTACTACTATTATATTATTGTATAGTACAACACTTTGAACGAGGTTAGATTAAATATGAATCTTTTTTATGCTGACAAGGTTATCAAAACTATGCTAGAATACCACTGTCATTGGTGCCATCATCATCTCCTCCTCCTTCTCTGTATTAGACCTGATCACGGGAAGCCCGGCCCGAAAAAGCCCGGCCTGGCCCGGCCCGACCGGTGCATCGGGCCGGGCTCGGGCCTCGTTTCCAAACCCCGGCGGTCGGGCCGGGCCTGGCCCGGGCCAGGTTTTTTCCCGATTTAAACCGTGGCCGGGCCGCCGGGCTTCGGGTCAGGCTTTCGGGCTTTGGGCCGGGCGCGGGCCCGGTTTTTGAGCCCGACGCCCCGGGCTGGGCCGGGCTCGGGCCTGGTTTTTCGGGACCATTCTTTTCCAAGCCCGGCCCGAAGCCCAGCCCGGCCCGGGGTTTGAACAGGTCTACTCTGTATTATATGTCTACTTTATGCCACATAAAGGATCTGACAACACCACATCTAGTAGGTTGGTTGGAGTTGCACTTGTTATTCATAGCTTGAACATATCATGTGGCACCACTTCTTCATGCGCTTCTTGTTGACCGTGTTCATTGTTATATATGTTCAACTGAACCATATATAACAAATCTTTGGATATTTTGACCTTCATGAAAAGCTTCCAGCTTCACTCATATACCCATAGATCTTGGTGCATGATCACTTTGCACCGCCTTCCACAAACTGCCCTAAACTGATGACATTCTTGGAGAGATATGGTATAAAATATATCTCGAAGAGCACATGCTATTCTACGTTATTGCCCTAGTGATGAATTGACCCCTTCATCTTGATCTCTACAATACATCCATCACCAAATTGTACTTGCCCTTGTAAACTCTGATTCAACTTCTCAAACAATGACATCTGTCATGTCATTTGGTCGATTGCACCATTGTCCAACTACCACTTCGTGGATGAAGATTGTGTTTCACCCTTAACACATGACCTCGACATCATTTCCTTCTTACTCAAAAGTACCACATCATGTACCTTATCACATGAGTGGAGAGAAGTACACATGGTTCATCATTGCCGTCTTTATGGATGAGATTCGCCTCCTCCTTGTGCCCATCTTGATTATGATGAGGCTTCCGGCACTCGGATGCATAGTGCCTATACACATTGTAGTTGAAGCACTTGATATTGCTTCTATCCTTTGCATTCCTCAATTTCCATTTGCCATTACTAGACGTGTCATTGTCGGTATAACTTGAATGACCATGACCATTGTACATTGTCAGTATTGCTTTACCAATCATCATCACCACGACCACCGTTGCCGCGTCGATGTCCATGACAATGGTTTCAGACATTCTTTCACTTGAATCCTTTACTAGAACCCTTCCCACCGACCTTCTTTCCACCACCACTAGAAGATCTACCTCCCTTCTTTGTCATTGTCTCCCACTAGCTTCCTCAGCTTGAGCTCGGGCTTACAAGTCTCGAGACGTGTGCTCCTGTGTGTGCCTGCGTCCTTATCCACAACGGACGCCGTGCAAAGGTATCCTTGAGTCAACACAACCCTCAACACAACCCTGATAACAAGGCACGCATGCCGCAAGCCATCAGCAGAAGATACTCTTAAGGGTCAATTCACCAACGCTACTTGGCACTGAAAAGGCGTGGGCTCGTCATCAAGTGCTGATAGCCACTTGCTATTACCTGAGGGAGTACACAAAAGATCCCGCAGATCAGAGATTATGCGGCTATTGGCCAATGAAGATCCATGTGCCCCGGCTGCCCCCAACCTTCCCCAAGATTTATAGTGTCCAAGGGAGAAGGGTGTGGTTGGGCCTCACTTCAACTAAGTAAGCTCGACCCATGGAGCCCGTCTCCCAGTCGTCGACATCTTCAATCTCCGACAACTGCTTGTCCTTGTCTTTCTCTAAACTTCCGATGTCATTTGATGTGACCATGCATATCAAGTATATGATGACTATTACATCAACAGTCATCATTGACTTTAGCATCAACTTCTTCCATACTATGGTCGTCGCAGGGTGTTTCATTGGCGAGCTTTTCATCAACAAGACCATCTTCAATCTTGACATCTACAACAAGATGGCGACACTTCATGACATTCACTATTACTCTACATGTACTACGATGTCTACAAAAGCATGGGTTTGTCGACCACCACCATGGCAAAGATGTAAAAGCTAGAAGCAAGTATGTCATTGTGTTGATAATGTGCCACCATTGCCACAAGTTCAAACTCCTCCTTGGCCGCCTCCACTACATGTAGACGCACTCAAGAACGGCGCCATTCCTGCTGATGTCATCATGGTGTAAGTCTATATGGATGACATAATGTTTGTTAGTTCCTCCCCTGCTCTTGTTTCTGATCTGTCAGAGGTGATGAGCTTGGAATTTGAGATAAGCATGATAGGGGAACTAAATTTCTTCTTGGGCTTCCAGTTTAGGCATACACCAGAGGGAAGTTTCCTTCAACAAAGAATATACACCAAAGACCTGCTAAGTCGGTTGGTGAGGTCTGATTGCAAGCCACTCTCTACTTTGATACGGACCACAACATTAGGGCCCGATGAAAATGGTGCACCAGTCAACCAGAAGGAGTATCGTAGCATGATCGACTCCTTGCTCTACCTCACCTCCTCCCGGCCGGACAAACAATTTGTTGTGTGTCTTTGTGTCAAGTAGGCCTGCTCATCGCTAGGGGCGGGCCAGGTTTCGAGCTGGGCTTGGAAAAGCCCGGTCCCGCTGGACCAAGCTCGAGCCTAGCCCAGCCCTGCCCAATGCTTCGAGCCTCTGTTTCGACCCCAAACCTGGCCCGAAGCCTGGCCTTGCCCGGCGGCCGGTCTTCAGACCAAGGCCCAAGCCCAGCCCGATGTACCGGTCGGGCTGGGCTGCCCATGAACAGGTCTAGTGTCAAGCGGTGAAACGGATCTTCTGCTATCTCCGTGCGAGTACATACTTTGGCCTTTGGTTTTTCGTTGCCTCTTGTCTATCTTTCAGAGCCTTATCAGATGCAGACTTTTTTGGCTGTAGGATAGATAGGAAGAGCACTTCTGCCACTTGCCAATTTTTTTGAGACTTCCCATATTTCTTGGTTCTCTAGGAAGCACTCGAGTGTCGGATAGTCCATTGCTGAGGCTGAGTATGTCGCTGCTGCTAGCTATTGCATTCAGGTGATCTTGCTATGATCTAATTTGAAGGACTTTGGGTTGGTTAAAGCAAGTGTGCCACTCATTTGTGACAACACTTCTATAATCAATATTACCAAAAACTCGGTGCAACACTTTAGAACAAATCACATTGACATAAGATATCACTTTCTTAGAGATCTTGTGGAGAAGAGTGATATAGTCTTATAGTTGGTGGACACTGATCACCAGTTGGCTAATATTTTCACCAAGCCGGTGGGCAAGGCTAGGTTTGAGGCTCTTCGGGGAGAGCTTGGGGTGGTGATCTTTGCAAATCTATCTTGAGGGATAGCTATCTACTATACAATATGTAATATATATTTACTGTTTTTCCATCATTACATCTGGGGTGCATTTGGGCTTGGTTAGTCTATCTTAGGTTGTCAGCACACTCTTCTCTTAGACATCTGGCGTGTTTTGACACAGATATCTCATCTCGTGCTTAAGTTGCTTTCATGCGTAATAGACAGATTTCTCTACTCTGCATTAATAGAATTCTCATAGTCTTATAGGTCTATCAGATGCACTCTAGGTAGATAGGATGTGTGTCGAGTCTTTAATATCCGAGTTGTAGTGTTGTCTTCCCTTGTAAGACACGTGGTACAGATGAGAGCGAGTCTGAGATTAAGTGTTTTCTGATTCTTGCCTTAATCTTAGTGAAAGGCCGGGTGCTTTGTTTGGTTTTTCTACTTCTTATCCATTGTTGTTGTTTTCATGCATATTCTTTTCGGATGAAACCGTTGACTCACTTGTTAAGGGGTAGTTTTCAGGAAACTTTGCATTAGTATATAGACTTCCTTTTGTTTTTGAAGCTTTGTCTATTATGCTTTTTAATTTAGGCTTGGTAAAATATCTTTTCTATTCTCAAAATACCTTGTTCTAACTGGTTCAGTGGATAGCGAGGTTAAAAAATGCAAATGTTTTGATTTTTTCAAACTAGATGTGGCTTGAGGCCTTTACTTTCCAAGTGTAGTTCTTAGTGAGCTTTTTGCACTTTCCTTTCGGTCGCTCTTGAACTTGGTAAAATTTTTTGTTAGCCAAAATCTTTCCCTCATATAAATGGAAAAATAAAAATATGCAATTTTTTTTAGAGAGTTTCGCCAATTATCATTCACAAGACGGCTTGCCATTGCACACAAGAGATAAACTTGAAAGGAAAATGCATAGCCAAGACAGTTGAATTCTTCAGTGTGATGTTGGTCTATATAATTTGTTCTCATTTGGAGCAATGTGAAGGTGGGTTTCTAGTGCTACAAACTTTTTGGTAATTGTTCTCCCTATGAAGCAATGAGTCATGAATCACTCAACCAAAAATCTTTTAAAAACTCTTTCCACAAAAATCAGGACAAATCAAACACTATAACCTATCACAGATCTTGTGCAAAAAGTTTAGGGCTTGGTTTTCACCTCACTACACCCAAACAAAGAATCTTCATGACTTTAAAATTTTGTGTTGATACATATGATAGTCATGGAACTGCTCCAAGTGGAAGCACTAAAAAATAATTTTTGTATAATTTTATAAAAAAACAAAAACTGAGTTCTAGGCGAAGAATAAATTCTAGACAGATTTGCAACTTGATGGAAAACTTGATCTCTAGTCAATCCTAAGATGCAAAAGAGATATAAAACCATATGAGCACCCTCAAAACATCATGGATCAGACGCATAAATAAGAAGAGAAGGCAAATAAACTGGTTGCAGCAAAAACCAACAAAGTAATAAGATCAAAACATATGAAACAGAAAGAACGAGCTATGAACTTGAAGAACGGAGGCTTTATTGCATAGATAGTTGGAAAATTACAAGCCTCTCTCGTGACCGCAAGCACTCGCAAGTGCCACCCTCTCTCCCCACGCACCATTCTCACAAATATGACACATTTAGCTAAAGGGGTGAGGAGGAGGTGCTCCCCTCCCCTCTATTTATTGCCACAGGAGTGAGACCCCCCTAAACCCAAAGAGTTGCCTCCACCCTATGTGAGGATCAACGGTGTACAACACACACACACCTTCTAACTCACTCTCAACAAGTAATATCTACACCATATTCCTCCGAAAGCATCCTCGCACCTTTCTCGCAGCATTCCGATTGCCAGCCCTCGCTTGAGCCCACCAGCCAGTCCCACTTCACCGCCAAGTGACCTATGCCCAGTCTCCAGTAGCCTCAGATCCTTTCCGCAGCGAAGCTTCTACTACACGCCATCTCTTGTGACCGCCAGATATAGAATCCGGTCGCCTACACGCCCCCGGACGCCCGAACCTCCAATTTGTCTCCGTAGAACGATGTCAGCCACGTATCCACTAGCATGTACTCCCTCCGTTCCAAATTATAGGTCGTTTGACTTTTTTGACACGTACTTTGACCATTCGTCTTATTCAAAAAATTTTAGAATTATAATTTATTTTTGTTATGATTTAGTCTATCATGAAAGGTACTTTAATAATGACTTGAGTTTTTTCATATTTTTAGTAATTATTTGAATAAGACGTGTGGTCAAAGTACGTGTTAAAAAAGTCAAACGACCTATAATTTGGAACGGAGGGAGTAGGTGCTAGTGGATACGTGGCTGACATCGTTCTACGGAGACAAATTGGAGGTTCGGGCGTCCGGGGGCGTGTAGGCGACCGGATTCTATATCTGGCGGTCACAAGAGATGGCGTGTAGTAGAAGCTTCGCTGCGGAAAGGATCTGAGGCTACTGGAGACTGGGCATAGGTCACTTGGCGGTGAAGTGGGACTGGCTGGTGGGCTCAAGCGAGGGCTGGCAATCGGAATGCTGCGAGAAAGGTGCGAGGATGCTTTCGGAGGAATATGGTGTAGATATTACTTGTTGAGAGTGAGTTAGAAGGTGTGTGTGTGTTGTACACCGTTGATCCTCACATAGGGTGGAGGCAACTCTTTGGGTTTAGGGGGGTCTCACTCCTGTGGCAATAAATAGAGGGGAGGGGAGCACCTCCTCCTCACCCCTTTAGCTAAATGTGTCATATTTGTGAGAATGGTGCGTGGGGAGAGAGGGTGGCACTTGCGAGTGCTTGCGGTCACGAGAGAGGCTTGTAATTTTCCAACTATCTATGCAATAAAGCCTCCGTTCTTCAAGTTCATAGCTCGTTCTTTCTGTTTCATATGTTTTGATCTTATTACTTTGTTGGTTTTTGCTGCAACCAGTTTATTTGCCTTCTCTTCTTATTTATGCGTCTGATCCATGATGTTTTGAGGGCGCTCATATGGTTTTATATCTCTTTTGCATCTTAGGATTGACTAGAGATCAAGTTTTCCATCAAGTTGCAAATCTGTCTAGAATTTATTCTTCGCCTAGAACTCAGTGTTTGATTTTTAGAAAATTCTAAAAAAATTATTTTTTAGTGCTTCCATTTGGAGCAGTTCCATGACTATCATATGTATCAACACAAAATTTTAAAGTCATGAAGATTCTTTGTTTGGGTGTAGTGAGGTGAAAACCAAGCCCTAAACTTTTTGCACAAGATCTGTGATAGGTTATAGTGTTTGATTTGTCCTGATTTTTGTAGAAAGAGTTTTGAGAAGATTTTTGGTTGAGTGATTCATGACTCATTGTTTCATAGGGAGAACAATTACCAAAAAAATTGTGGCACTAGAAACCCACCTTCACATTGCTCCAAATGAGAAACAAATTATATAGAATCTGTTTTGCTTTTCTGAATGTGGATTTACTGATTTAGCTTGATGTGTTTTAAAATAAGGTTTGAATTGATTCTCTTTTGTTAAAAACTTGACAATCAGGATTGTGATTGAAAAAATGCTCACATATTCCATGGCTCTATTCCATGCATAATAGGGGTACACATAGTTGTTAAAATTGTTCGTGTTTTGAAAGAATGATGGGTTTGTGAAGCACCGGTTCAAATAAAAATGTTTAAGGCTCCCATTCAGCCCCCTCTGATCGCCGTATCGGGTTTTCACATACGTATAAGTGTGATGTTCGAAAAAAAAAACATGGCACATCTCTTGTTCACCATCTTTTTCTCAAATTTGACGAGCCCCCGTTGTGCTTGCCGAATCCGATTACCTAGCTCGAGCCTCGAGGGTATGAGGTGGATTAAGAGAAGAAGAGAGGATGACATGTAGAGAGAGAGCATTAGATCTGGACACAAAAGAGCAAGATCAATTTACGGCACACAAGATAGCGAGGTATAGTTAGATATTTCCTCATGCATGCGCACACAGTTGCAAGATGAGCAATATCATCGGGAGAGGTTCCTCTGCAGTCGACTTCACGGTGACATCGTCACTGACGTGTGGGCCCGGTCCCATGCGTCAGTGACGCGGAGTGACTGCAGAGGATCTCATCCCAATATCAACAACTGATGGATCCAACCTTGGGCACGTGCACAGAAACACACACAGAGAGAAAAGAAAAGAGGAGAGAGGTACAGAGGGAGGTCGACAAGCTGCATCTCCTAATACAGCGGCAATAGTGCAGATTTCGATTACGGCAAACCCACGGTGCGCGGGAGGGAGAAAGAAATAGAGAGGTTGGTAGGAGAGAGATGATAATAATATTAATGTGGCTAGTAACAAATGGCACAATAGGTTGAAAAAAATTGGATGGGTGTCAGATTAGGCCGGATGTTCGCCCCCTAAGGGCTCGTTTGGAATGCCCATTCCCCATGGGGATCCCTGCCTGTTCCCCGGGGCCGCGGCCGCGTGGGAGATTTCCACCGGGGAAAGGGGAGACCATTTGGCAGCCCACCATCCCAGGGAGGCGCGACCCGTCCCCCGTCCGATCCACGCGGAATCCTCCATCTCCTGTGGAGGCGCGGATCTCTCCCCTCCCTCTCGGTCGTTCGCGCATCGCCTCCCACCGCCCGACGCCTCCACCTCCAGCGCTGCTCCTCCAGCGCCGCCACCGACTCTGCCTCCCACCGCTCGGGGCTTCCGTCTCCAGTGCCGCTCTTCCACCTCCCGACGTCTCCGCCTCCTGTCCCCTCCGCCACCGCTCCACCTCCTCAACCCTAGCGCTGCCTCCTGTTCCCTCCGCCTAAGTTTAGCGTCGACGCCAAAAGGAGCTCCACGCCGCCGGTTCGTGACGAAGGAACTCGACACCTCCGATGCACGTAAGCGCATGGGAGATGGATCTCGGGAGAAGTCTTGGCTAGCCATTGTTGCTACCTCCCAAAGATCCAGAACCGGCTGCTTCCAGATCTTCTAGGTATGGTATCGACAATCTTCTTTCTTATCCACCTACTTTTTCTCTATCGGTAGGATCTCCACCTAGGTATCGGCATGAACTTGTAGACATTGTTACATGTGCGCTTGAGTTTTTTTGTGCTATGTCCGCATGCCTTTGTGTGTATTGACGTGTGTATGTGTGGGTAGGTCTTGCTCCTGATATCCCTGAGGACAAGTACTTCTTGATCAAGAAGGTTGTGGCCATCAGGAAGCATCTTGAGAGGAACATGAAGGACAAGCACACCAAGAAGCTCCTGCCCAACTCGAAGTAGTAAGTCATTCTGTGCCAAGACTGACCATTGTTCTTGTTTTGTACAATCTGAGTAATTTGATGTTCCTGTGTGTTGGCATGCTAATTGTTTGCTGCAGACGAATCTGAGTAGTTTTATGTTGCCATGCTAATTGTTTGCTGCAGATGAAATAATTAGATATGTTTTAGACGCAATGTTTGTGGGATCTGTTGGGAATAATTTTTTTCTCTCTTCTAATCTTTGTAGTTATTCTTTCTGCTAATAAAAGATGCTAATTATTCTTCTGCCAAAGAATCATCCCACCCCCATGTCCAATGGACATTCATTTTGTCACTCCTAGATTGATTCATACCTGGCCATAAGCCATGAATGAGCACTCAACCATCTGTGTTTGCGTGTATTAAGTATTGACACTATACTGCATCTCATTTCTTATTTGATCTATCATTACTCATTAGTTCTGAAAAAAGGCTCTTTTTAGGTATGTTTGCTAAACACTGAATATTTTACAATATAAGTATAGATGACTTATAGTGTACAATTTAGAGGTTTTAATCAGTCACATATCGATTCCTTTTTGTATTTGTCATGGCTTATTGTCTATCAGACAATAGCCAGCATCTAGTGCATTTTCATTCAATCTGATCAGTGCAATAATTATACTGCATAAGTTGCTTCGTTGCTTTTACTTATATATATATGCTCCGGTAGATCATTGCCATCATCACATCTCCGGCAGATCTTGCGTAGATCAAGGTGCAATCTTTTTCTTTCCTTGTTTAGTTTCTATTTATTAGGGAATTTACTAATTTCTATTTTATTATTCAATCCAATTGATTTGGTGGAACCAGCTAGCCCCAAACCGGCTTGAAGGGGTAGCTTTTCCTATACTAAGAGAGAGAGATTGACTATTGTGCTATAGATAGCATGGATCTCCCCGTGCTATAGACCGGTTTTGGACATTCTAGGACCAAAACGAAAGATCCGAACCGTCAATCTTGTTCATCTCCATGAAATCAAACTACACACCAAATTTCAAATTTTTTAGAATTTGTTTACTATTTGTTTCGTATTTTTGAAAATTGGACTTATTGGAGGGTCCACAGCTAATTAGATCTGCGATTTGTATCTGCAACGACATCTGTATTTCCCTCTTTAGTAGTCTTGGCTGAAAATACCCACTTCTTCAGTAAATTTAATATCTGCAACGACATTTGTATATGTTTCCTTTAAAATGAAAAGTTACCAAATAACGGGCAAGTACACCAACCGTACTTTCATGTTTCTAGAAGAACAAAAATATTAGCTAATTGCAACAAGTTTCATAAAAAGTCGAAGGTTGTAACCAAGAAAGAATGCAATTTTCCATTTTAAGATTATATATTATTTTAAACCAAGTTTCAAACATTTAAATTGATTCTAACAATTATTATCTCCTTTCCACCAATCCTTAACTCATATGGTCACGGATGTCTTTCTTAAAAAAAATAATTATATGCATAGAAGAAGCATCACCCAGTCGACACAACTTCATATGGTCGAACTAGCATCCATCAATAAATTTGTTATCAGCTTTGTAGAACCTATTCAGCTTTACCCATGTAACAATTTCTGATGAGGACACCAATGACGCGGTTGCGCAAGACGAGAGGACGTCGAACTCGCTGCCGGGTCCGGTTCGGACTTCCAGGACCAGCGCACATTCAAACGGACGCCTAGATCGCATACGACGTCCAAATGAGGCAAATAAGGACTCTACGGAAAGCTTACAAGATAAGCTTTCCAACGGATCCAACCACGCCTCCAAATTCCATCCAAGTCAAAGGGAATCGCGAAAACAATCTGGCGGACAGAAACTTTCCGGCGCTGCGTCGCCGTATTTTTGGGCCCAAAGCCCGTGTATCCCTAGAGTTAGGGTTGAGCACGTGTGGGAACCTGTTTGGGCGCCCCTTCTCTGGCCGCCGCCCTATATAAGTCCCACGCCGTGCTACGTCTTAGTTGGGTTTTGTTTAGTTGATTTCGTCACTGTCGTGTGAGATTTCGCCTTGTTCTTCTTGTGTCGGCTAGATCAACAGATCAAGTTTCTTTACCCCATTATACTTAATCTATATTCTCAATTGTGATTGCTTATCTTGTGTTCTTGTTCGTTCTTTGGTTGCCTACAGAAACCGTCCTTCGTGGACAGCCGATCGTGCCTCTGGTTCGGTCGATAACAATCGTCGTGGTGGTTTAGCGATCGCCGGGATTTCCAGTTCCTTTGCGGGGTTGGAAGCCGGATAGTTTAGGTCTCCGTGACATCTACCGAGTTATCATTACCATCTCTCACCAGAAGATCGGGACCCCGCATCCGCGCCCATCAAGTGGTATCAGAGCATCAGTTGCCTGGTGAGAAAATTTTCGTTTTCTGTTTAATAGATCGGTTTTATACCAAGAGTCCAGAAAATTGCCACACCCAAAAAAAGTTTTGCATCTACTATTATCCGAGCCACGTTTAGCCTTTGTAATTGTTCTTGCTGTATACGTAGTTGAGTTTGTGCCCATAGTTCGTCGTGGTGCTGATTAGTCGACTCTAGATCGGTTTAGCTGTCTTTGATTCAAATCGAGTCCTACTCGGTTTGCCCCGCTAGCCCACTTGAGTTGCTGTCCCGCCATCGCAAACCATAGTTAGGTCGCAAACCGCCTTGTGCCAATCGCCCTGCATCGCTAACCCTTCAATTCAGCCACCGCATACCCACTGTTCGTCGCCAAAACACAGAAAAACGGCAAAACAGCACATCCAGAAACCCTAATCCGGAGACACTTCGGTAAAACAGCCATAACTTTCTCATACGAACTCCGATTTGGGTCCACGACCACTCGTTGGAAAGATCTCGACGAGACACATCCAATCCGTCGGTTTTGCTCACATTTGAAACCCGAAAATTTATCAGAAAGATCACCTATCCGGCCCTCGAAGTGTTCGCACGCTTTTCAGAGCACCTTCCAGAAATTCAATCGGCCACCTCAAAGCTCCAAATTGGGGGGGGGAATACCTCTGTATCCATACTTCTGTGTTGTTGAGGCTGAAAAATATCAGAAAAATTATAGAAAAATAAAAAAATTGTGAAGGAAAGAGGCCGCGCCGACAAAAGAGCCACGCAGAGATTAAAAAAAAAGAGGAGACAAGTTGGCAAGGGAGTTCTCTGTGTTTGATTACAGTGTGCTTAGTCTGATCTTAGCCCTTTGTGCCTTTCTTTTGTGCTATCCCTATATTCCAGTTTGACCTACATCTAAGACTAAGCGAGTTCCAGCACTTGTACTACTTTGGGCTATTATTCAACTTTGTATCGCTGTTTGACCAATTGTTTATCCTTTGCTGCATATATAAGCCTGTCCAAACTCCACCATCTACTAACCCAGCAGGGACTGATCCTAGACATCGTTTTACCACCCTGTGCGTTGAAGTTATCGCCGACCAATTGCTGATTGTACCTACTGCTTGCACGGTAAGAATTGGTAAAAATAAAGGATAGGTTAGAGAAAGAGCTGTTGACACCCACACACAACAGTACATATAGTATTTATATTCTTGTGTGTTTTGTTGCTCCCACTAACCATGTCAGGAGGAAGTAATAACGAGTTCGTGCTTAACGCTAATTTCGCGAAGTATATGGAGGACCAGCAAAAGGCCATGGCTGATATGGCTAATAGTATCACTCAACTGGCAAATGCAAGTGCCCACGGGATGGAGCAGCTCGAGAGAAGGATTGTAAACTTGATCACCAGAATGAAAGACATTGAAAGAAGAGTTCCTGCCCCTGCCGCCGTGTGCCTCCTGCACCCCCTGCTGCACCGGTGCCTCTTGTAGCCCCTACTGACCGTCGCTCTTGGACTGATGAGGTTGAACAAGCTGAGGATGAGTATGTTGCTGATTCCGAGGCTGATGAAGGATTCAATGTGAACAATGATCGAGATCATCGGAGACTACGGCACAACCGACAAGGTATGGTAAGAAATCGTCAAGGTAATCGTGAGGTACGTGATTATTCATTAGTCAAGGTTAAATTGATAATACCTCCATATGCTGGTAGATATGATCCTGACGCTTACCTTGATTGGAAATTATTGGTAGATCAAAAATTTTCATGCTTTACTGTTTCACTTGAAAACCAAGTTAAGGTTGCTGTTAGTGAATTCATTGATTTTGCGTCTATTTGGTGGCATGAAACATGTAGGAGGGGAAATGAACCCACAACCTGGCAAGCTTTAAAACGTGCCATGCGATCTAGATTTGTTCCTTCTCATTACGAGAGAGATTTGCTGAATAGGTTGCAACGTTTAAATCAAAATAGTAAAACAGTTGAGGAGTATTATCAGGAGTTACAAATTGGTATGTTGCGTTGTGATTTACAAGAGAGTGAGGATGTAAAAATGGCTAGATTCTTGGGTGGGTTGAATCGTGAGATTCAGGATATACTTGACTATAAAGAATACAATTCTATCACTTGTTTGTTCCATCTTGCTTGCAAAGCAGAAAGAGAAGTACAGGGACGACAAATCAGGACACGAGAAAACTTCAATGGATCATTAAAGTCAAACTTTGAGGCTGCAAAGGCTCCATCGTCAACAATTCATCAAGTACCACCGCCCGTTGTTCCTTCTACCCCTTCGACACGAGCTACGAGTGTAAGCAAGAATTCAGCAGTGCCAGCCCCCGCCAAAAGTGCTTCTTCTGTCGCATCCACAGGCCGTACACGCGACATTCAATGTTTTCGTTGTAAGGGATTTGAACATACAAAGCGTGATTATCCTAGTCAACGTGCTCTCATTATTCGTGAGGATGGTGAGTATTTTTCAGCTAGTGAACATGAGGATGATCTTATTTTAGTTGCCGCTAACCCGCAGGTCCTCAAGTTGCCAAAGAAGAGGTGTTTGATACTACGACAACGAAAGCTTATCCAACACTCGTCGTGACCCGTGTATTGACTGCACAACCGGAACGGTCCCAAGAAAGTGAACGGCGTAATCTTTTCCAAACCAAGATGGTCGTCAACGAATATGCGGTGCCCGTCATCATCGACGGAGGAAGCTGCAATAATTTTTCGAGCGTTGACATGGTCGAGAAGTTAGGCTTGACCACACACCCGCATCCACATCCATATTGCATTGAATGATTCAATTCTTGCGGTAGGCTCAAGGTAGTTAAGACTATTCGAATTCACATATCCATTAGTACTTATCGTGATTACATAGATTGTGATGTTGCGCCCATGTATGTTTGTTCTATTTTGTTGGGTAGACCTTGAATTTATGATGTAGATGTTGTTCATCATGGTAGGTCTAATGAATATAAATTTATGTTTAAGGGAAAGAAATATGTGCTACAACCTGTGACACCGGCTGAGTTAGCAAAGGCAAGTCGTAAACCACAAAATAAAAGTGGTGTCAATGATAAACCAAGTGTAGCAAAACAAAAGAAAACTGTTGAGACGAATTCTGGAATTAAATTGAAAGGGCCTGTTCTTTTAGCTATAAAAAATAGTGAAGATGATGAGTTAGCTAAATAACCAAACAATGATTTGAAAGATTTGTCTATTGCTTTGCCCTATGTTGTTCCTAACCTTTTGCAGGAGAATATGTTTGAGTCGAGGACGATTCAAATTCAAGAAAGGGGGATGATGAGGACATCAATGACGCGGTTGCCCAAGACGAGAGGACGTCGAACTCGCTGCCGGATCCGGTTCAGACTTCCAAGAACAGCGCACATTCAAACGGAAGCCCAGATCGCATAAGACGTCCAAATGAGGCAAATAAGGACTATACGGAAAGCTTACGAGATAAGCTTTCTAACGGATCCAACCACGCCTCCAAATTCCATCCGAGTCAACGGGAATCGCGAAAACAATCTGACGGACAGAAACTTTCCGGCGCTGCGTCGCCGTATTTTTGGGCCCAAAGCCCATGTATCCCTAGAGTTAGGGTTGAGCACATGTGGGAACCTGTTTGGGCGCCCCTCCTCTAGCTGCCGTCCTATATAAGTCCCACGCCGTGCTACGTCTTAGTTGGGTTTTGTTTAGTTGATTTCGTCACTGTCGTGTGAGATTTCGCCTTGTTGTTCTTGTGTCGGCTAGACCAACAAGACCAAGTTTCTAAACCCCATTATACTTAATATATATTCGCAATTGTGATTGCTTATCTTGTGTTCTTGCTCGTTCTTCGGTTGCCTGCAGGAACCGTCCTTCGTGGACAGGTCGATCGTGCCTCTGGTTCGGTCGATAACAATCGTCGTGGTGGTTTAGCGATCGCCGGGATTTCCAGTTCCTTTGCGTGGTTGGAAGCGGATCGTTTAGGTCTTCGTGACATCTACCGAGTTATCATTACCATCTCTCACCAGAAGATTGGGACCCGCGTCCGCGCCCATCAATTTCTTATATGGATAGATGTAATTGTGTCATTTCTATTTTGAATAACCCAACGTTTTGCAATTGAACGACGGGGAAAACGCGCTTTCGCTTTGTTTTATTTTAAAGCGGTTTTTATATTTAATGGGATCTATCCCAACTCCACGTCATTAGACACAAATTTATTATTTTAAAATGATTATATAAATTCAAGAGATTGCGAGTACCAAACTTCCAGAATTCATATTTATTTCATACAAATTCTGTTAATTACATCTCAAAAGAGAAAACCCCTGATTAAAAATTCCAACATATATATATTACATCAATTTGCAACATAAATGAAAATTACAAAAGGACAGAAAGAAAATAAATGGTCTTCACGTCTTCGTGGCGTTGATGATGGATGCTTTGTCGGAGACTTTTCAATTTAATTTTTGTTTTACTAGCATCATGGATGACTAGTAACTTCGATGCTTCTATGGGGGCATCACAATTTGAATTTTATGCTACTTTGATTAGCACAATATATAAGGAATGCTTTTATGAGTGCATCCTAGTTTGATATGTATAATAATTTTGCCATGGTAATATAATGGCAAATTTTATATTGTTGCTTTAGGCAACATTTTTTATGCGCGCATATTTTAGGCATATATACACTAGCCTACGCACATGTATATAGACATATGATTTGACCTTTTCTTCTTGGTCGGGATGTGACCTTATTTATTTTTCATGAAAATATATTTTGGCCATGCGTATGCACTCTATGTATGGAGCTACGCATAGAAATTTAATTTGGACATGCACGTGTATGCTCTATATAAGGAGCTATGTATGCAACCAAATTTATTTTAGATCATGCATATGTATACTCTATAAGTGGAGGTGCGCATGAAAATTTATTTTGACCATGCACATGTATACATATGCTACTAATTTATTTTTTTTTTAGTCGTTTGAGTGAAATCATGTGCCAAGCATAACAATGATTTAATTCATTATCATTGCACATGTGCAAATTTGATGGTTTGGCCGTTTTGATGACCATTACCATTAACCAAATTTTAGGCTATGCCCACATTTATTGATGCTGACCTCGGTTAATTTGAAGATCAACTAGAAGCATACATATCTTTTTATACGGCCCTAGCCCATATTCATGGACTGCTTTTAGCCTCTTTTTTTTTTTTTTACACGCATAGATGTTAACTACCTTTGACTGATGCCTTTATCTTGGACATTTACGTCTTAGCTATGCAGCCATATGTGTATGACCTTTCTAGTAGGACGATTATACCACAGCATGTACGTATATATGGCTGGCATCATGATGCAAAGGCAGTTAATCGCAAATATCTTTTAATTAATCATCAACGTGATTAACAATATGCGAGTGCATGCGATCCAGATTAATTAAGTGTAGATATTTTTTATATGAAATGCATGGGCATCTATTTTGAGAGAACCCAAAAATGCAGAAACAACCCATAGCTACACGCGTATTTGTATTCTTTCGCGCAAGCTCTGGATATAAGTACCCATATGCATATCAGCAAATGAACGTACACATGTCACATGCAAACTTCTTTTGATGGACCAATTTGGACGATGCAGCATACACACATATGACTTGTTTTCATAGCCAGATGACAGATGAGCATGTATGCACATGTATATATCATTTGATTTTTCTGCAATCATGGTGAGAGGATCAGTCAAATTTCTTTTATATGACTTTACACCATCTTTATTTTATTTACTATTTTTTTTTATGAATGTATAAGCAACGCATAACCTAGCTGCGTGTGTAGTATATGCAACACATCTCATTCATGTATTTATGGATGATTACAGGATGCAACTAAGCTACGGCCGAATGCTAATTAACCAGCACTATGCCACTTTTGCACATATCATAGCCGAGATAGGTAACCATGCAAGACAGTGTATGACGCATGAGCACCTAGCCGAATGCATGCGGATGTATATACGCTGGTCGTGCAGCCTGCAGCTTCTTGGTCATACACGCGTTGCTTAACTAGTCAAGCATGGTTAGATCATACGTGTGAATGATTTTTTTTTTAGCACAATGAGCTTATGCGATGCACGATTCATTCTCAGATGACTCATATGCAACATGAATTTAATAAGGCTTTTATGGGGATTTACCCTTTTTATGGCCTTTGATGATGATTTGCTTATGAATTTAACCCTCCCATGGCCCTTGATCTGAACCACGGAGGCAGATCAAGCATAGGAGAGATGGAGATTATGAAAATGAGAATGGAGGAGGGGCCATGGAAGCTTGACGGAGTGGGAAAGATGAATCAAACCTTCTCACCTTCTTTCCTAGCTCCTGGACGCAATAGCAACAGCAGCACCACAAAGACTAACTGCGGCAGCGCCTCTCCTTGGCAGTGTTCGGCAGCGTGGGTACTCTTAACTTCCCCGCGCTGCTCACTGTTGCTCTCTCGCCGGGAACCTCCTCTCCTCTCTTTCTCTCACCGGTGTTTGCACTCTCCTCTCCCGAGAAGCTTTGAAGCGCCTCGGTAGAGTTGCGGTGTTTCTTCTGCCTCTGCTCTCTTTATAGGTGCCGACGAGCAGCAGTTCGTTTTCTGGACGAGCCGCGCGCTGCGTGCGAACGTGGGGGCGCGCATAGCAGTTGCTCGCCTCGACTGAGTGCGTCGCGGAGTCATCTAGCAACCGCGCCCAAAGCGACGGCGTTGGACTTCATTTGAAGTTTTGAATCGCGATGCGCGCATACGAATCCATCTGGAACAACAACCGCAAGCACGATGTAATATGGGCTAGCTAATGAAGTTTACTGGACCTCAATTAGCTTCATAACTGGCTGGTTTAAACCGTGCATGGAGTTGGACGTACGTACATGTTGTTATAAGCACTACAAATACAGAGCACAAACTACAAGTCTCTGAAGCATACAAGGAACCAAGGGCTCAAGGCAACTACTGGTACTGCCTACTGCCCTACTGTTATGTAAAAACAACCATTGAGCTAGTGTACAGTTCCAGGGAGGGTTAATTTCAGCACCAACTTGTTCTAAAAGACAGGATCGGTCCTTGATTAATCTCTACTGTTGTATTGACCTACATTTCACCCAATAGGATGTATGCTAGCTTTAGGATTAGGTGTGTATGCTAGCAGATTCAGAATTTTAAGCACGAAAGAATATTATTGCAAATATTTACTTTACGAGATAAAATTCAATTATTCGCGTAAAGCGATAAGCTAAACCACTGCATTACAAAATGTGAGCCTCGCAACTCACATATTTGGCTCCTGTTACAGAACTGTGTATGAAAAATGCAGAAGATTATTGCAGTTCTAAGAGCAGTGTGTATCTGGACAGAACCTGCATGGCTTGCATGACAAGGGCACAAACCTTATACTACTGACAGTAAAATATGAATAAAAAGCACACATTTTTTTTTAGTTGATAAGCAGAGATCTTATAATGTTCCTTTCCTATTCCTATTCCTATAAGGGGCTGCCTTTTCTTCAGCAATAGTTATTGGAACATGTGTTCCATCTATGGCATTGATGCAGTTCTGAAAATAAGGCCAAAAACGTCGGTCCGACACAATCTTCACATGCGGTTGGCTATAATTATCTCCGCAATTCTTTTTGCACCAGTTAAAGAAGATGTGTGGACAGGCCTTTTTCCATCCCAAAGAGATGAAAGTACAGTAGGAATTAATTCAAGAAACAACTCATCATCATCCTCTGCTTCTCTAAGGATAAACTTCTTAATCAACTCCTTTCTAGTGGTCATTTTCTAATAAAATATAAGAAAAAAATATTTAGAGTGGTGCACTATTTCAAATATAATGACATATATATTTACTAAGTGCAATAATTAACTAAAAACATAAATTCAGATTGCTATGTACACTTAAAGACATATAAATTCAGATTGCTATGTACACTTAAAGACATATAAATTCAGATTGCTATGTACACTTAAAAAGAGCCTTTTTTTCAGAACTAATGATAGATCAAAAAATATTCCCAACAGATCCCACAAACATTGCGTCTAAAACATATCTAATTATTTCATCTGCAGCAAACAATTAGCATGGCAACATAAAACTACTCAGATTCATCTGCAGCAAACAATTAGCATGGCAACACACAGGATGACTTACTACTTCGAGTTGGGCGGGAGCTTCTTGGTGTGCTCAGTGCTTGTCCTTCATGTTCCTCTCAAGATGCTTCCTGATGGCCACAACCTTCTTGATCAAGAAGTACATGTCCTCAGGGATATCAGGAGCAAGACCTACCCACACATATACGCGTCAGTAAACACAAAGGCACATGTAACAATGTCTACAAGTTCATGCCGATACCTAGGTGGAGATCCTACCGATAGAGAAAAACTAGGTGGATAAGAAAGATGATTGTCGATACCATACCTAGAAGATCTGGAGGAGCAGCGCTGGAGGTGGAGGCGTCGGGGGGCGGAGGCGGAGGGGGCGACGGCACGGAGGTGGAGGGGGCGGAGGCGGAGGCGACGGCGGCACGGAGGCGACGGCGGCACGGAGGCCGAGGCGGAGAAGGCAGGAGGGCTGCGCCTAGGGTTTTGGAGACGGAGGGGATGGGAGGCGGCGTTGGAGGTGTAGGGCGAGGTGGAGGCACAGGGAGAGGCGGAGGCGACGGGGAGGCGGAGGCGCGGGGCGAGGCGGAGGCGACGGGGAAGATTTCCACGAGTCCAAGGCAGAGTGCGATTTCCCCGGGGTTTAGACGGGGGACGGGCCGAAATTACCCGGGTGAATGGGCTGCCAAATGCACATGCGATTGTCCCCGCAGAAATTTCCCACGCGGGCTTCCATCCCCGGGATCAGGCCGGTCTGAAAATAAGGCCAAAAACGTCGGTCCGACATAATCTTCACATGCGATTGGCTATAATTAGGGAGCTTGACAAATCTATGAGTCAGAGCGGGGATGATAGCAAACACTTCTTTTATTTTTCTATGAATTGTTTCACCGCTGTGTTGAAATACTTTCTGGAGATCTTCATTAGAAGCATTGTGGGATATCATATACATAAACATTCCTAGTTGCTCCTCAACTTTAACACCCCTTGTGTCCCGCAAGAAACCCTCTCTTCTAATAAATTGTGCAGTGGACTTAAATATCGTAGGCTCCATTCGGAACTCAACCATACACCAACGCTCATGACCTTCTAAGATCTCGGCAATTCTTTTTGCATCAGTTAAGGAAGATGTGTGGACAGGCCTTTTTCCATCCCAAAGAGACGAAAGTACAGTAGGAATTAATTCAAGAAACAACTCATCATCGTCCTCTGCTTCTCTAAGGATAAACTTCTTAATCAACTCCTTTCTAGTGGCCATTTTCTAATAAAATATAAGAAAAAAAATATTTGGAATGGTGCACTATTTCAAATATAATGACATATATATTTACTAAGTGCAATAATTAACTAAAAACATAAATTCAGATTGCTATGTAAACTTAAAGACATATAAATTTACTTTAATAAAATAATAGTGATCCTAAGTGCCAACCAAAATAACAAGATCATTAGAGAAGAGAGTGATGCCATGGCTTCATGGACTATGCAGGCTGACATGGTTGTTATGTCCTAGATAGCAGGTAGCACACCGACATATATGCATACAACTAAGTGCCATTGTACAATTGCAAATAGATCTTCCGTACATAGATGCAAAGCACATACCCACTACACTTTAAAAAACCATGCTCATTAAAAAAACATGATCTAAAGTACAAATGGAATAAGAACAGTAGTCAGCAATAAAAAAGGTTCAAGGAATGAACCTGATCTTTGGCCCTAGAAAGCAATGGTTAACCAGCTCTTTGGCCCTAGAAAATAATGATCAGTATTTCACCCACTGCACTTTTGCATTCTCAGTCACCAACCACTGTTTTAGAATGTACAAAATCAGAAATTACCACCAGTTAAGAATTACAATGTTCCACAAGATAAGAAACTTACACTACTAGAATATTTCCTTGCTTAAAAGAAAGTTGATAGAACCAAAATTACCTGGTCAAAGATGAAACGGTTTGCAACGCGCTTCACAGTGCATGCGTCAACTGCATCTATTCTTGCAAAAATCTCAGAAACAGTGAAGTTGGATAGATGATTTCAGCTGCAAGTGTGAAACCAAAGCAATAAAACATCATGAAATAAATTGTAAAGTTCAAGCACACAATATACATATCGTCCAATGTTACTATTGGCTGCAAAAGAATATTAGCATACAAGACAATATGAATTTCCCAAATTCCACAAAAGAGCATACCAAAGAATGGCTAGAAGATCTGGAGGCAGCCGGTTCTGGATATTTGGGAGGTAGCAACAATGGCTAGCCAAGATTTCTCCCGAGATCCATCTCCCATGCGCTTACGTGCATCGGAGGTGTCGAGTTCCTTCGTCACGAACCGGCGGCGTCGAGCTCCTTACCTCAGCCAGATCCGGGCGACAAAGGGAGGACGACGGCGACAAAAACTTAGGCGGAGGGAACAGGGGAAGGCGCTAGGGTTGAGGAGGCGAAGCGGTGGCGGAGGGGAGAGGAGGTGGAGCGGTGGTGGAGGGGACAGGAGGCGGAGGCGTCGGGAGGTGGAAGAGCAGCACTGGAGACGGAAGCCCCGAGCGGTGGGAGGCGGAGTCGGTGGCGGCGCTGGAGGAGCAGCGCTGGAGGTGGAGGCGATGCGCGAACGACCGAGAGGGAGGGGAGGAGATCCGCGCCTCCACAGGAGATGAAGGATTCCGCGTGGATCGGACCGGGGACGGGTCGCGCCTCCCTGGGATGGTGGGCTGCCAAATGGTCTCCCCTTTCCCTGGTGGAAATCTCCCACGCGGGCCGCGGCCCCGGGGAACAGGCAGGGATCCCCGCGGGGAATGGCCTTCCAAATGAGCCCTAAGGGTTGCGCTAGGCACTTCCCTAACCGTAGGTTGCACAAGCGACGAGGCATGACCCTGGTTGTTGACATAGAAAATACTCCGTCCGCGATGGGACCACCACCGTCCGCGCCACCGCCGAGTACGTGCTAGCTTGCTGCGCCGACCATGACCCTAACTTTGATGCTCGCTCCGTCATGTAAAGGGCCGATGGCGAGATCAACGACGCCGCACACCTTCGCTTGCAGGACACCGTCGACATCGTCGCCGAAATTCTGCAATGGAGCCCCCTCCGCCGCGCGACTTTTAGGGACGTGGAGGACGAGGCGGAGAGACGCATCGCCGCTGCGGAAGATGAGGCCGTCCGCATCGACGACGACGATGGGTAGAGGCCTCCGCGCTACCCAACTATCTTTATTTATTTTGCTTCTTCCTCCTTGGCCATGAATCTTGTAAAAAAAACTATGTTCGCCTAGCCACAAGCCTTGTTCTGATCTTCAATCCCATGCTTGCTTCTGCTTCGGTCCCTTAGAGCGACCATTACCAGACAATCACGCCACAACGATCACGATGAGGTACAACCCTTGTACACTTAGCCTTTTCTTCTCTGCTCGCGCCCGAACTGGTTGCCTAGCGGCCATTATCAAATAGATCCAACCTTCGAATGCTCCTTACCCTTCAAAGGCGTATCCTGCACTCTGATCAACTTGCACTCACCAGCGCACAGTAAACAAAGTAGGAGTTAGATTTTTTTGATAGACAACGTGCGCAAAGTTTTAAACTGAAGAGTACGTCTGAACTATGAGCGGATGTGCCTTGTCGCCGCTTTCCTAATGCCTCTTCTGGCTGAACACTTCCAGTCTCTTTGGGTCTGATCACAGTGCCGCTCGACTAAGGTCGTAGGCAGTCAGAGGTGGTCATAAGCCAGCGACTCCCACGGTGGCACAAGGTGCTGGGAAACGGGTAGGCTACACGAGCGCAAAATCAAAATTTTTTACCACGAATCACCCAAGAGCACATGCAAGTAGAGGATCACAGATCGTTACCCTTGACATGCAGATGCAGCGGAAGCAGTTTCTCGCGCGTATAGGAAGTAGACGTACACATCCCGATCACCACCGAGTGCTCGCCAGTGCTCGCCGAGTGCTCGCCGAGTAGCTCATCCGTGTACGGTCACGCCTCTAGCGGTATCCACACGCACCGAGCAGGAATGCCTCACGGGGAGTGCTAGCACCTCGCCGTGCGGCTAGGGTTTCTAGGGAACAGGAGGGGCGTGCGACGGCTAGGCGTGGTGAAGGTTCTGCTCATCTACTAGCGTCGCCCTGTGCCTCCCCTTATATAGTCACGCTAGTGGGCTTCGGCCCGCTAGGGTTCTATCTCCTACACAGATCATATCCACGCACAAACCCGTTAAACAGCCCCAACACGTTAAGTGTGTGACCCGTTGTGTTCAGTGCAAGTCAGCCTTGGATCAGGAAACCCGTTACCAATCCACCGATCAACAGCGGCACCTAGCAGTACGTATTGACCCCCGAATGCACAGAACAATATTCGGCTGAACCTTGATATACTCACATACCAATCCCTTTGCCACACGATACTAGTCAAGCTCATGGCGAGATGTGCGCCACCCTTGTTGATAGCTCGACCACTTCACTCAACAGTGTAATGGATATAAACCATGACTAACTTCTTAGTCATATTAGCATGACCGTGCACTTTTCCTATTCATCCACACGAGGGGCCTAGAGGTATCTCTCCTATTATCAAGGAGGGGCAAATCCCATCTTCATTATCACACCCCTGGCTATATATCGTGGCATACCCAGTAGTCACCTTTATGACTACCCTGTTATAGTGTAGCGTTTGATGATACCAACGTATACAAGTCAACATGCTGGCATCTATGACAATCTCAGGTCTAAGGACCACATAGGCATACCACTCGAGACTATACGCTGATGGCGCTATAAGAGATCACAACTCATAGCGTCTCAGAATAGATCTGTCTGATTGCCCATGTTTTCTAACATGCGTCCATATTATTGGTTTTATATCTCTATATTTATGGTATGTGAAACATTACCATCAACCAACACGTATGCTGATCAAATCATAACCGCTCCTCGTAATGATATGATCAGGGACCCATTTAGAATAATGTCATTTAACAATGTGTTTCACAATCAAGTTGTACCCAATGGACAAAGTCATGACATTTATTCAGCGAACCGATAAACAATGTTAACATATGTATATGAACAAAGACATGGTACAATCATCACTATGATTGATCTAGGGCATATCCCTTTCACAAGGTGCCCAAGCCATAAAAGCGCCATGCTAGAACGCGCCCTCTAACCGCCCCCTCCTCACCCGACGAGGGAACTGTATGCCCACACTTACCGGCAAGGCACATTAAGGTTACAAGTACTTACGGTGACTACACAGAATAGGAACAGGGGAACCCCGCACAGGCACAAACAGCTCACAGAACACCTTTCCCTAAAAACACAAGGACCATACATGATGTAGCCCCCGACCAGTTAGCGAGCAGGGAACACTGCCTGCTAACTGGTCTTTACAAAAAAAACACACAGGACTTACAGTTTTTAGGGATAACTGCGAAGGTGCTCTATGTTTCAGGAATTGGAGAGCTCATGCCTGTCCTCCATCGCCATCCTGATCAACCAGGGATGAGAGATTGAGACCACCTTAAAGGGGCCCTCCCATTAGGGAGACAGCTTGTTGCGACCTGCCTGCATCTGAACTTTTCGCAGGACGAGGTCTCCTGCTGCCAGCGTCCTCTCCTGAATCCGGGTGGCGTGATACCTTCTGAGGCTTTGCTGGTACCGGGCAGCACGCAGAGCTACGCGATCATGGAACTCCTCCAGGAAATTAACCTCCTCTTGCCGCTGGGCTTCTTGATCTTCTTCGAACACCGCCGTACGCGGTGAGCCCAAAGATAGCTCGGATGGGAGAACTGCTTCCTCGCCATACACCAAAAATAAAGGTGTCTCTCCAGTCGCTCGGCTGGGCGTGATGCGAAGCGACCACAGCACCGATGGAACCTCCTCCGCCCAAGCGCTTCCCACGCTTGTGGATCCGGTCAAACGCCCTTGTCTTGAGGCCCCTCAAGATCAGGGCATTGGCACGCTCGGCCTGGCCGTTGCTTCGGGGGTGGGCTACCGACGCAAACATACCTTGGTGCCCATTTCATCGCAAAAATCTTGGAATTCAGCACTGGCAAACTAGGTGCCATTGTCAGTTCTTATGTGGTTGGCAACCGCGAACGCACGACGATTCCGCGCATAAACTTGATGGCAGCCGACGTGGCTATGGCGCAGATCGCTTCAGCTACGAGCCACTTGGTGAACTTGTCGACGGCGACGAACAGATGAGTGTAACCCCCTGTGGCCCACAGGAATGGACCCAGGATATCTAGCCCCCAGACCCCGAACGGCCAAGAGAGCGGGATGGTTTGCAATGCTTGGGCTGGTCGGTGGATCTGCTTGGCAAAGAACTGGCATGCCTCGCATCTCCTTACCAGCTCGCAGGCATCCTCGAGGGCAGTAGACCAATAGAACCTGATGGGGGACGGGGTCCCGATCTTTCGACAGATATGGATAAACACGATTGGTGGAGAACTCGACGTTGACGATCCGACCTTGAACAGCGCTGATCTAGGCCTGCAAGTGCACGATCAACCTCACCACGAAGGCTAGTTCCTGCAAACGAATCGAGAACACAAGCAAGAACGAAGAAGAAACAATCCCGAATTGCAAATTGATATTAAGATCACGAATTTCGGGTTCCACAAACCGAAGATCAGCGATACTGCAATGGCAGAAAATTATCTAAGCAAAACCCAAGTCTAACAATGACGGCTACGAGGTTTTAATAGGAAGAAGGGTGGCAGCTAGGGTTTGGGGCACCCCCCTTGCACGGGATACACGGACCGAAGCCCAAAAAGTAAGGTGACGCAGCACCGAGCGGCCCAACAGAATCTGGTCGCCTCTTGTTTAGATGATCGTGATCAACTTAGAAGGAATTTGGACGTGCAAATGGATGCGTTGGAAAGGTCTCGTCGATGGCTTCTCCGTAATGTACTTGAACACCCCAAACGGAGTTGATATGCATCTGCTACGCCCATTTGAAGACAGACTGCTCCGCCGTGACCGATCCAGACTCGAACTCGTGGTAGACTTGGTTCCCGACCTGTCTTGGCGTGGAGTTCCATCCTCGCTAGTCAACACCATAATTCCTAAGTACAAGCACAACATTATTAGGTAGTAACTCGCTCTTATGGGTACTCTCTTGTGTGGTAAGGAATGAGCCCACCTAATGGTTTAGTTGTCGCGCACGTGCCCTTGTTATTGGTCCTTGCACAATAGGTGGTGGCAGAGTGGACGCATCGGTAGGGGTGATGTCCTCACCAGAACCCCTGACGGTATGCTTTACCGACCAGGGTGCAACTGGATATATGGCTCCCACACTCGACTCCATGGATATCGGAGAGCAGGCTGCTCCCCTCTTACAGAGTGATGTACTTCAGAAGAATTCCGTTTCCACCACGGCGATATAGGTCCCCACCTACCAGGGTGTAGCGCTTGGCCTTACGCACAATCTTCTCGGTTGACGCATCATTGTTGGGGACCACCCGATCTCGCAGGAAGGCTAGGATCGGATCCATCCACCGTCCCTCCAGGCCGAGTGTGGCGACCACTCAGTGTTCGCCAGGGTACTCCGCCTGGCTTGGCGTTTCCATCGGTGCTTCCATGGAAGCGGCACCGCCCACCTTCCATGAAACGGAAGCTAGAGCAGCCGCACCCGCCAGAATTGGGGGTTGAAACGGACGGTCGTGGAAATCTTTCTTCAAAGACCCCAGCCGGAGCTGGTGCTTGTGACTGAGCGAGCTGTGACAGCCCATCCGCCAGATGGTTGTCACGCCTCGCTATGTAGATGTATTCCAACCCATCGAAGCGGTGTTCCAATTTTCTGTCTTCAGTGATGTACGCCACCATTATAGGGTTCGCGCACTACACTCAAGGGGAAACAACGTGATGACCGTGATCCCCTTCCTTGAAAATAATGACGCAATTAACGGGATGCCACCAGCACGGCGTATAACATCTTCTGGGCCTGAGGATACTTGTTTTCCGCGTCCGGCAACACCTTGCTGACATACTAGACCAGACACTGAACGCCTTCCCTTTCTACCACCAGCACTGCACTCACCACCGCCGGAGTGGCCGCCACATAAAGGAGGAGCGGCTCACTAGGCTTGGGGCGACCATCACTGGGGGCGAAGATAGGTAATTCTTCAACTTCTCGAAGGCCTATTGTGCTTCCATGGTCCACTCAAAATTATTGATCTTCTTCAGCAACTTGAACAATGGGAGGCTCTTCTCCCCTAGGAAGGCTATGAACCGCCCGAGGGAAGCAAGGCAGCCCGTAATGCATTGCACATGCTTCAGGAGAGTGGGCTGTTGCATGCGTTCAATGGCCGCTATCTAATCGGGATTAGCCTCAATGGCTCAATGCCCTGGCTGGACATAAGAAACCCTAACAACTTCCCCGACGACACGCCAAACACACACTTCTCAAGATTGAGCTTCAGACTATACTTGCGAAGGTTGGTGAAGGTTTCCAGCAGGTCGCCGAGTAGTCCATCGCTCTTCTTGGTCTTCAGCACCAGATTATCGAGGTACACCTCCAAACTCCTCCCGATCTGAGGCTAGAAGGAGATATGCATGGCCCGCTGATAAGTGGGACATGCATTCCTCAACCCAAAAGCCATTCTACTATAATAGTATACGCCCATGGGGGTTACAAAAGCAGTTTGTCCTCATCTTCCTCCGCCTAATCTGGTGATACCCAGAATACGTGTCAAGAAAGCATAAAAGCTCACACCCTGCTGTGGAGTCTACAAGCAAATCTATGAGCGGAAGACGGTAGGGATCCTTCGGACAGGCCTTGTTGAGGTCAGTGAAATCGACACACATCCGCCACTTCCCGTTGGACTTCTCTATGAGGACGGGGTTGGCAAGCCACTCGGGATGAGTGACCTCCCTCATGATGCCCGCCTGCTCTGGTGACTGCCTCCGGACCTTCTGCTGGATTGGGCGCACTCCTGGAAGAACTGTCAACTGATGCTCGATCACCTCCCTGGGGACCCCGATCATGTCGGACTATTGCCATGCAAACATGCCTGAGTTTTCATGGAGGAAGGCGATGAGCGCACTTTGATATTTGGCACCGAGCTCGGAGCCCACCTTGACGGTCTTCGCGGGAACGTCTTCGCTTAGGGAGACCACCTTGATCTCACCGGACAAACCGGGCGCGATACGGGTCTTCGCCCGAAGAGCCCCTGGATCGGTGGCGCCGGACAGCTACGCGGAGATGGCCCCAGCCATGTCCAGGGCCATCTTGTCTCATCGGAGGGACTCCAGCCTGTCCACCTTGATGACAATGGGACCTTGCGGCCCAGGCATCTTCACCACCATGTAAGCATAGTGGGTAGTCGCCATGAACTTGGTCAACGCCGGTCGGCCGAGCAGGGCGTTGTACGGGAGGTCGAAGTTTGCTACCTCGAAGTCGACCACCTCCGTGCGGTAGTTCTCCTCCTCCCCGAAGGTGACGGGAACGTGGATCTACCCCAGGGGCATCGACTCCGCCCCCGAGGTGACACCATAGAACAGGAGGCCGGAAGCAGCTCCCGCTCCTGGATCTGCAACGCCTGAAATGCCTTAGCGCAAAAGGAGGTCGATGGAACTTCCCCTGTCCACCAGCACTCACCCAAGCTTCACGTTCCTGATCGTGGGCGAGACCATGATTGGAAGGCGCCCTAGGTCGGCAGTGCTCTCAGGGTGGTAGACCTGACTGAAAGTGATTGGCTCCTCCAACCACCTTAGCAGCCTACTCGTCCCCAGACTCGGGATGGTGGCACACACCTCCCTCCTCAGAAGCTTGTACTAGCGGTTGGAGGTGTAAGTGGCTGAACCACCATGGATCTATTCCACCGTATGCTCCGCCCGCTGGAAAGCCAGTGAGGCGGACCCCTCGTCTTCATCGTTGCTGGGGAAATAGCGCTCTTTGAGCCGCTTCTCCACCAACTTCGATACGGCCCGGCAATCCGCCAAGTCATGCGCGTTGGACTTGTGGATGGAGCAGTATGCCTTGCCCCCTCCACCTCTTTGGTGGTCCTCCTACCGAACGCGACCGCCATCGTGTCGGTCACGACAGTCATCCCGCCGCTCGCGGCAATCGTGCTGCCGCGGCTTTGCTTTCTTCTGGTTGCGCTTGACAGCCAAGACCTGACCGGCCTCAGACGCCTTGCGCTTCTTCTTCTTCTTCTTCTTCTTCTGGTCTTTTGGGCCGGAACCCTTAGAGGTCCCAGCCTCTCCTACGCCACCGCTGCCACCAGCCTTGGCCCCGGTCGCAAGCCTCCGCCGCCCGGGCGCACTTGTGTGCCAAGGTGAATAACTCAGAGTTGGATGCGATGTTGTGGGTGGCCATATTTTCCAACATCTTGCGATCCTTGATGCCCCTTCGGAAGGCGATGATGACCGCTTGGCTAGAGATCTTAGGGATAGTGTTACGGCAGTGGCTGAAACCCCGGAGGTCGTCCTGCACCCCCGGCTGCTCGTAGGAGCCCTAAAAATTTGTGACAAACTAGTCACACAGCTCCTCCCATGAGCCTATTGATGCTCGCAGGAGGTTTAACAGCCAAGAACGAGCGGAACCAGTCAGTGAGCATCGTTGAGCCCTAATTATTTTAGTGGTATTGATAACGTGGATATTTGCGTAAGGATTAGTGCTAGGGATTTCTTGGTCTTTTCATGGAAACCTAGCGAGGCTTTGGCGAATAGTTGAGCTGATCCAAGATGATCTAAGCATGATCGGGTGAGTGAAGAGGTCATGTGTAGCTTTAGGAGTAATTAGGTTTTTACTTTTGTTGCCCATGTTTCAAGAGGAGTTTAATTGGTTCGATCATGCCGAGTCTTTGCTTCTCTTGAGTCCCTAGTTTTCTCTTAGTCCACAAGCATCCGATAAAATACCTAAAAGTCAAAGTGAGAACAAAATTCTCTTAAGCCGTTCATTGTCAGTGCTCATCGGACTGGGTCCGACGGCCGTCAGACTTGGTCTGATGGGCACAAACCCTAAGTGCTCTCTTCTGTTGCTGTTCGGACCATGTCCGACCGTCGTTGGACTGCGTCCGACTGTACCTTGTTTCTGTGCCTTCACCTTCATCGGACCGGGTCCGACAGTACGTGTGTCGTCTGTCTTGAGACTGGGTTACAGTCATCAGACCGGGTCCGGTGGTCGTCAGACCGGGTCTGACGGGTACTGTAACGGCTAGTTTTTAGAGTTTTCCCGAGCTCCAACGACTAGTTTCTCTCCGTGGGGTAAAAATTGAGTTCGGTAGGCAGCTGTTGACGTCAAATCAACGCCTATTTTATATGTCAACATATTCCGAAATTCCGGCTTTTTGAGGGAAAATCAAGGTTTATACTAGTATTTTAATTATTCTAATAAAGTTCCACGAGTTGTGGTAGTATTTTGCATGCAGGAACTTACTGAGCGAAAATGGGATCAAGCCGGGCAAAAGAGTGGGTTGGCCGACCCACCCTAGGCCAGCCGACCCAGCTCCTTCACCCAGTCAAGCCAGGATTTCACCGAGACATCCACGAGAGATTCTAGAGTACATCCAATCCGTTGATTTCAGTCGGTTTCATCCAGAAAGATGAGTAATACACAAGTTAAGCATAGGATTCCAAAGGAACCCAATGCTACCGGTCTCCAACTGCCAAATCGACTCTGGGAGAAGATCTACACCATCAATGGAGCATCCCATTCAAAATCCACGGCTGGGAGACGAAGGAGGTGGGTCAGCCGACCCACCTAGGCCAGCCGACCCAGTGAGTGAGCCCCATCGGGTTCCCCTTCGGAGGAGGGTTGGATGACACATGTCCCTACACGTGGAGCATCCCGGTTGGCTGCGCAACACTATAAATAGACCCCCTCTCCTCACTTGTAACAACACCACAACACTTTCACCTCTTCATTCCACTTTGTAGAGTGGCTCTTAGTTAGTAGAAGTTGGGAGTTAGAGTCAAGTCGAGCTACGCTCGGAGTTCCGGAAGAGTCTTCGGGAATTCGGGTAATTGCTCTTGTATTCTTTCCAAATTGTTTCAATTAGTTAGACTACTTCATTCATTGCTATAGTGTTGAACTTTATTTGAGCTGAGTATATCTGTATAAATGAGTTGTGCGGATTCGCTTTACCGGTAGCTTATACTCGTCTGGAATCAGTTTAGGTTCTCACTCATATACTGTTAGAGCCAGATATTGAACCTAGATCAACTTCTTTTAGTACTGAGGAAGATTGATTAGGAATAGTCGCAGACGTGGTGTCTGAGGCTAGGACTAACTCGGTTTACACCCGGGCCCACGTATATGTGGTAGGTGGTAGGTGGTGACAGCCCTATCCATCCGTAGATACTTAGTATCTCGTGCGTAACCCACAGCGTCCGGCTTCGGACCAGTAGAGCCAAATCGGAACGATCATAACCATTCGGGATTCCAATTCAGGATAGCGGGTGGTAGTGAGTACCCGAGCTCCGACGACGAATATCAAGTGGACCACTAGTTGATTATCCTAAGCTCGCTCAATTAAACTGAATCACACTACTTTGTGAACTTATTAAACTTGTCTCGTTGTCCTCCCAACTGTCTATCTAGCTAGTGTAGTTATCTCTTTGTGTGAATATTTATCGTGTGTGTCCCGGTCTTTTCATTTATCCTAACCCCCGTTACCTAGACTGGCTGGTATTTTAAATAATTAAGATATAGAGGATTATCTCTTTGAAACCCTCGTTCCCTATGGATTCGATAACTCTAGGAATACTCCTGGTGAAAACTACAAGCGATATCCGTCCGCTTGCGGATTAATTTCTTTGAGCATAAGAATCACCAACAAGTTTTCTGGCGCCGTTGCCGGGGAACGCAGCGGTTTCTCAAAAAGAGATA
>SPJY01023245.1:731505-828461 GCA_005191435.1 Raddia distichophylla
CGAGGAGAAAGCTTAGATTGGGAAGTCGGTCGAAGAGTCAATTGACGGTGATGCTGAAGACGAAGCCAAACCCATTCACCAACTTGGAACTCCACTTCCCTATGATGAGCATCATAGTATTGCTTCATTCGATTCTGAGCTTGAAGAAGGTGCTGGCGAGCCTGTTGTAACAACACATCCCGGTCCACCAACTGACAATCCACCTTATCAATGATAGAAGCTCCTTGCGAGTAGGGAAGCAAACTCGGGGGTGGCCTCCCATAAACCAATTCAAAGGGAGTCAAACGTAGAGCGGAATGGAAAGAAGTGTTATAACAAAATTCCGCCCAAGCCAACCATCGAACCCAAGTGGACGAATTATCCGCAGCCAAGCAACGAAGATACATTTCAATTGTACGATTAACCACCTCGGTTTGCCCATCCGTTTGGGGGTGATATGCAGAAGAAGTAAGAAGGTGAGTACCACATCTCTTGAAAAGATCCTGCCATAAGGCACTAGTGAAGATAGGATCACGATCAGAAACAATCGACTCCGGAATGCCATGAAGGCGCACCACATGATCAAAGAACAGATCAGCAACCGCTTTGGCACTAGTGGCCCTTCGCAGCGCCATGAAATGAGCATATTTGGACAACCTATCCACAACCACCAATATAGTTGTCATGCCTTGTGATTTAGGAAGGGCAACAATGAAATCCATGGATACATCCGTCCAAATGTGATGGGGAATCGGTAAAGTTTGGAGCAAACCCGCCGGGGACAAAGAAGCTGACTTCATTTGTTGACAAATGGTACATCTCCCAATATAATCTTCCACTGATTTACGCTGGCCCTCCCAAAAATATTGTCCTCGCAAACGATGTAGGGTTTTGTGCACACCTTCATGGGTAAGGTCATGGTAAGCCGCCACCACTTGAGGACATATCGGAGAAGAAGATGGAATATATAGACGTCCATCACGATATAAAAGGCCGTCACGCGCCTCCCAAAGGCCGGCCACCACAGGAACAGCACCCGATCCATCAATCTGTGCTGATGATGCCTTAAGCTGGTCAGCCCCCGAACCATCAATCGGTGCTGGTGAGGCCTTAAGCTGGTCACAACGCCGCTGAATTTCTGGATCAGCCCGAAGAACAGCAAGCCAATCTTGGACCAAAGCCACAGTGGGAGATGAAATAGCCGCACAGCTAGGTTCCGGGTTAAAGCATCTGGACAAGGCATCAGCAGCCTTGTTAGTACGGCCCGGAGTATATTCAACAGTGAAATCAAACCCCATGAGCTTGCTAAGCCAATGCTGCTGCGGCGGGGTCACCAAAGCTTGCTCCAATAGAAATTTTAGACTTGCGTGATCCGTGCGTACAACAAAAGATCGCCCCCACAAATACGGTCGCCAATGCCGGATTGCCTTTGAAAGGCCAATTAACTCACGCTCATAGGCAGCGAGCTTTGTATGTCGGGCAGCTAGTTTGCGACTGTAATAGGCAATAGGATGACCCTCTTGGTGCAGAACAGCACCCACCCCATGTCCTGAAGCATCACAGTCCACCACAAAGGGAGTCTCAAAGTCGGGAAGACGGAGGACGGGTGCTGATTGCAGTGCATCCTTCAACCGCTGGAAAGCGCCGGCAGCTTCATCCGTCCAAGCAAAATTGTGTCGACGAAGCAATGATGTTAATGGCTCGGCCAGAGTAGCATACTGGCGAATGAATCGTCGATAGTAGCCGGCCATTCCGAGGAAACTGCGAAGGCTGGAAACTGAGGTCGGACGCATCCAATCCGTTACCGCTTGGACCTTGCGGGGATTTACTGCCACGCCGTTTGCCGAGATAACATGACCCAAATAGGCCACCTCTTGTTGGGCGAAAGCGCACTTGGAACGCTTGAGATATAGGCGATGTTGGCTCAACTTGTCGAGCACCGAACGAAGATGCTCCAGATGTTCCTCCAGGGATGAACTGTAAACTAAAATATCGTCGAAGAAAACAAGAACAAACTTGCGAAGATATTCGGAGAGTACCTCATTCATTAAGGCTTGGAAAGTCGAGGGTGCATTACATAAACCAAAAGCCATCACCAATGACTCGAAGTGACCATGATGAGTACGGAATGCTGTTTTCTCAATATCTTCCTTCCTCATGCGAATTTGATGATATCCCGAACGCAAATCCAATTTAGTAAAGAAGCGGGCTCCATGGAGCTCGTCAAAAAGTTCTTCAGCCACCGGTATCGGAAATTTATCCTTGATGGTCTTGGCGTTGAGAGCTCGATAGTCCACACACATGCGCCATGAACCATCCTCCTTCTTAACCAAGAGCACCGGAGAGGAAAATGGGGAGTGGCTAGGCCGAATGATCCCTTGAGCCAACATCTCAGAACATTGTTGCTCAATTTCATCCTTTTGGCGGTACGCATAGCGATAAGGCCTGACCACTATAGGATCTGTTCCCTCCTTCAAACAAATGCGGTGATTGCAGTCCCGGGGAGGTGGTAGACCTTGTGGCTCATCAAAAACTGGTGAGTACGTCATCAAAAGGTTAGCAAGCTTGGATGACGGTTCTAACTGCAGCGAGTGGCTGTACAATCCAGCTCCGCGCCCAACCCCCTGCAATTCCATTTGCTGTCCTTCCACCGTAAAAGACATCCGGCTTAATGCAAAGTTCCATTGAATATTCCCCAATGTGCGCAACCATTGAACACCGAGCACCACATCAAATTCTCCCAAGGGAATCACCAAGAAGGGAGCCTGGAAGGCATATTGACCAATGGTGAACATGCTGTTGGGTAACTTACCAAGGCAGGGTAATTGATCTCCATTGGCCACTCGAACCTGTAAATCCGACCCTTTCCGTTGCGGTAAACCCAACCGACAAGCTGCATGTCCACTGATGAAGTTATGGGTGCTTCCACTATCGACCAGTCCCAACAAATGGATTCCATCCATCACAATTTCTACCTGCATAGTGCTCCCTGTCTTAGGTCCCCTTAATGCGATGGTGGACAAGGAAGGAGTCTCCTCAAGGTCCTGCTCCTCCTCTTCAACCTCCTCATCCATGACTTCCAAGTAGAATAAACGCTTGCAGCGATGACCCCGATGATACACTTCATCACAATTAAAGCACAATCCCTTGTCCCTCCGTTCTGCCATTTGGTCCGGTGTTAATCGACGCCGGAAGGGTGCCCCAACCGAAGGCTGTGAGGCGGAAGATGCTGCCACAGATGCTGCTGGAGTGGCCCGACTGCCTGCCGGTGTGGCAGACGCGGACACCGAGCCTGCCACCTGCTGTGGAATAGTCCCTGTTCCGATTACCCCTCGAGCTGTTCCTGCCGTGGGTCTCCAGGAAGAAAATCCCGAGGCTGTGGCTGCTGTACCACGACTAAACGCAGGTCGACTACGGGTTAAACTCTGTGCCGCTTTGGCCACCCATGCCTCTTCGCGCCTTTCGGCATCCCGAGCAATTGCCATGGCTTCGGCTAAGTCCCGTGGTCGGTCTCTCCTGACATCGGCCGCCAATGTTTCTGATAATCCAGCCGTATAAGTTTCAAGTTGGATCTCCTTCTTCACGCCTGCCACTCGAGAGAGCAACTGCTGAAACTCCCTATTGTAATCATCCACCTTGTTGTCCCTTTGCTTCAGATTGACCAAATCCCCAAACGGTCCAGCAGTAGGATGGCGTGTAAACCGAGCCAAGAAGGTGTCGAAAAAGTCCGCCCATTTGATACTCTGTTCCTCGTTCTCCCAATTGTCTAACACCTCCTGAGCCTCGCCACGCAAATGTAATCCGGCGAGCTCCACATACTCCTGCTCAGGCACGTTGTGAGCTCGAGCAAAACGCTCACATTGACGCATCCAAAGGAGAGGATCCTTCGTGCCATCGTACAAAGGTAACTCATACCGTGGAGTTCGTGGCGACCACCTGCGATCCTCACGCTCGCTGCACTCTTGTTGAACTCGCTCCTCGCGGCCCTGGTCTCGCCTCCAATCGCGACGCGGCATCACGGGTTCCCCACCCCTCCTAGGTCGCGGATTGCTGGCCGCCGAACCCTCAGGAAGCCCCGACCCGTCGCCCTTCTCCTCCTCCGCCCGAGGATCGTTGTCCTTCTCTGGCTCCTTCCCCCTTCCTTTGCTGCTGGCTTGAACCGACCCAATATGCGCAGCCAGCATCTCCTCCAATCTGGCCATCGAAGCCCGCATCTCAACCTGGGTTGTGCGCAGTTCTTCGATGGACGACTCCACTCTCCCGATCCGTTCCTCGCTGGCAGCCATCTCCAGGGGATCGATCGGCTCTGATACCAATTGTTGCGGATTCTCCTTTGAGTAAGCTCTTGTCCCAGGTCGAAGCCCAGAACGGGTAGAAGGCAGCGGCACCGGATTCCGGCGTCGCCCCAGCGGTACGTCGCCACCGGCCAGTTTTCGTTGGCGGCGCCTATAACTCTGATTTGTGGATAACCGAGAGGTACCTCCTCCCTCCCGAGTCTCTCCTTTTATTAAGTCTTACTTTCCAAACATAGTACAGATGCTAGAAATAGAAATACTAAAACAGAGATGGAATTCTAAAGGTATTCTAATTCATGGCTCCTACCAGCCGCACTGGTTCCTTCCTTCTGCTGATCAGCCGCACCCTCTGCATCTTGACCTTCCTTTAGCCCATGGAAACGTTTCCGGTAATAGACCCGGCCAGGAGCCGTAACATGTTGCTATTTGGTGTCATTGTTGATATAATATTTGGTCTGTACAATACTGTCCTTCCAATCATGCTATGCTAAAGTTCCAGTTTGGGGCTGATTACATATAATTCATGAGAGGTTCGTGTTAATTGATACCTTTGTCCGACATAAGAATATATGTTTATTTATAGTATCTTGAATCGAATAGTAAATTTCTATCGCCAAGTGTATCAGAACTCCACTTTGCATACATAGTTATCACTAGTGCATAGGTGCTAGATACTTTTATCTTCTGTCCTGCAAGTCGGATTGAAGGCATGGCACAATTTCTTTCTCTACTCTTTTACTTGAATTAGTGAAAACACCTCTAATCCACTACTATATATGATAAAAACCTTTGCTATATAGATATCTGACATCAGGGAAGGAACTTTGGATTGATATTAATGATATGATGTTTGTTGATTCAGGTTCTTGCTATTCCAGCGATACCTTACCATATCCGCGGGTCTATTATTTGGTAGTGTTACTGGTACGATTATTGTCTTGATTAGTGGGACAGTAAGTAAATCTAACATGAAGAGCACTCCTTTATCTTTGGTAACTTAGTTCTGCCATTTTTATGTATTTTCTCATTGAAATTTGTTGACCTTATAGATAGCTGTAGCAGTGGCCTTTCTTATTGCTAGATACTTTGCAAGGGAGCGTATTCTTAAATTGGTTGAAGGAAATAAGAAATTTCCGGCGATTGATAAAACAATAGGTGAAAATGGATTGAAGGTTGTGAGACAACTTCGTTTGAGTTCCCTATTACCTTTCTCCCTTGGAAACTACCTATATGGCTTGACTTCAGTGAAGTTCTTGCCTTATGTGTTGGGAAGGTTAGTCTCTACTTTCTGCGCACTTGATTTATGACATTGTCTGCGAATCTGATAGAAATGACTACAGAGTTGTAAATTTCTATCTATTTCATGGAGGATGTGCTTTCAGTCAGAACATTGTTTTTTCTTAATGACATTTTAATGCTATAGTTTCTTTTGCATGCTTCATGATGCAACAGCATAGTAATTCTATACAATTGAAGTGTGATTTATAAGACCAAAAGAATTCAAATATCATCAAGAGACTAATAACTTTCTGTTCCAGTGCAAATTGAAACTTTATCTCCTAAAAGAACAAAAACTGAAAAAAAATATTGATGGTATAGTCTTGTCTATAATGCAATTTAGCTAGTCTTGTCTATAATGTAATTTAGCTCATATATTTCTTTCATTATTGGAAAGCAATTGGAACATGGGCCTATGTCAGTGAACCGTGATCAACTGAAGCAGCTTATCAACTGAAGCAGCTTAAGTATGTGAACCGCGATCAACTATAGCAGCTTATCAAGGATGCACATGCTGGGGAAGGAGGTGTTAACCTGTCCCCTTGGTTCAGGCTAGTTGTTGACAACTTTCTGATGGGCTAGTGGGATCATATCGAGCAGGGGTCACTAGAGGAGGCTGCAGACATGGAAAAGATCCATAATTTTTTTAGAATGCAGATCATCAAGCAATTTTGTTACTATTCGGAGAAATAACCACACCACTATTTCTAGTGGTTTAGTTTGTGATATCCTATTAATGTCTTGGTATATTTTTTGTTATGGTATGCATATTACGGAATGTTATATGCCTTCATGAGTGCATCATTATTAGTGTAAATTATTTTTTTTGTTTTGTGATAATTTACTGTGGCAGAATGTCTGTCGGCAAAAGTAGGAAATCCAAGCAGATTGTCCATTGGCAAAAATAATGTCTGCCGGGAAAAAATGAGAATTGAGGGCAGACTGTCTGTCAGGAAAAATTGAGAATCGAGGGCAAACTGTCTACCGGGAAAAATGAGAAACGAGGGCAAACTGTCTGCCAAGAAAAATTTGTCTGTCGGCAAAGAGAATTACGGACGGCTGGGTTCCCGTCGAACGGTTATGGCGGAATGTCCGTCGGGAAAAGTCATTCCCGGCTGATATTTGGGGAAATCGGGAAAAATGGAGCTGGCGGGGCGGCCATGCTTTTTTTTGGCTCGGGGCGGTGGTATTGGTCTGAAGGCGCACACAACGGCGCAAGGACGCGAGCGTCGCGGCCAGTGGTGACGGCGCGGCGCAATGTGACGGGCGCGGCGCGGTGCGGCAGAGCGGCATAACAGAGTAGCAGACTGAGCGGCGGGGCAGGCCACTGAGCAGCGAGGGAGAGAGAGAGAGACAGAGAGAGGGAGAAAGAGACAGTGAGGATGGGGCCAACATGTCAGCGCACATTCAAATGAATTTTGAAATTCAAGAAATTTTGAATTAGCCCCAAATTGGGATATGTTATAGTAAGAAATCAATGCAATTTATACATTAATAAGAGTACTTGACATTAAATGAAATACACATATTACTATCAATCAGTATTGATGTGCCCAAGCTAGTGTTGAGTGAAGATTTGATGAGGTGATTTTTCAATTGATGAGAATATTTTTGTGTTGAACTTTGGAATTTTGGAGAATTTTTGAAGTGAAATTAATGATTTTGGGAATGATATTTGAAATATTTGTGATTTATTCGGCTAACATTGAACTAATGATTTTATGAGATTTTTAATAATTATTTGAATATATTTTTGCAGTAAAATAAAAAAAGGAAAGGGGAAGAAAAAAGAAAAAAAAATGTGTACGTGAGTGCATGGACGAAAATATGTGTGCAGGCTTGTGCGTGGTGCGACGAAGTGTGTGTGTGCGTGGGGCTTGTGCGGTGCGACGATAAGTGTGTGTGTGCGTGCGTCGGTGCGTGGCCGCGTGTGTGCAAGCTGGTGCGCCGGTGGCTTGTTGAAGCCAGAAGAGGCCCAAGTGCAGCCACAGCTGAGAAGAGTAGTGGGCAGGCCAAGCTAGTGGTGCAAACGGATCGGATATGGATCAGATAGCACCATTGTCTTATCCGTATTTATATTTTTACCTGGATAGAGATACGGATTCGAATACCTCTCGGATACAGATACGAATCGGATAGCATAGAGAATACGAATATGGACCGGATATCTATTCAATTCGGTCGTATACGAATATCTCACAAGTTCAGCACATCATCAAAAAATCAAGCCAACATGCCAACATCTATCCCTTAGGCTTTGCATTAGTTTTAAGTCACTGATTCTTAGGAGCATGGGGTATATATATACATATGCATATGTATCAAGCATTAGGTACAAAACGAGAAATACTTAATTAGAAATACATTCAATGTTTGTTTCACGTTCCACCATGACAACCATTACAATTCGAATATGGATAGTATCCGGCCCTTTTTACGAAATAATATCTATATCCGTATCTGGGAAAATAATCCGGATAGTATCTGTATCCGTATCCGTTTCATATTCGAATACGGATAATCCAAATATGGATAGCCTATTTTTCATATACGGATGCCGAAAAATTCGGATTATTCGTATTCATTTTGCACCCCTAGGCCGAGCAACAGCTAGCTACCTAATTCGCGTGACCGCGTGACACAGGTGCCAGCGCCTAACAGGCACTAGTAACCGATGTCTCCTTAAAATGAGCCTTCAGCCTCTCGGGCATCCCATTTAGTTGAATCATGATCTGACTCGTATCGCTTAGCCCTGCGTCTTCTGCCAACAAAGTTTCCGCGAAGGCTTAGGCGCCTCCGGGAGTTGCTCACAGGTCGCATTTGCATATTCAATCTTCCAATTGAGGACTTCGAAATACGCTTGCGTTTTCCTTTGCGTTTTCCTTTTGTACTCTGGAGGAAAGTAAGTAAATATCGTCAGACATTCGGCACATGAAGACTAAAAAAGGACTCGAGGGAGGCGCACTACATTCCAACTCTCGTTGGGACTTGGCGCGAAGACTTAACAGCTACAACGCCGATCAAATCTATCTTCTCCACTGATAGTACTGAAGAACGGGCCCGTAGCTTTCGGATCACGATGTCAAATTTCCCCTAGGCGTCTGCCGCCTTCTTTACATGCTCATTGAACTTCTCCACCTTCGGGATCATCTCGCGCAAAAACACGAATTTCCACTTATTTCGTTCCTCCATGTTCTGATAAAGAGGGACCGTTAATTGGAAACCCGGAAAGGGCAAAGATGAACGTAGAAAATCGACATACATAAATAAGCTCTGCACATTTGAGGGAGTGGTTTAGAAGTTTCTTCCGCTCCTTCTCCTCCTCGTCATCATCGATGACCTCCCACTCTAAATTCTCATTGCGCCACTGAGCCTCGAAGGCTGTTTGGGCAAGTCGGATAGAGGGGGATTCTCACAGAATTTCTTCCTCGAAAGGCTCTGTGCCGGTCAACAGAGCCAGCACGGGCTCATAAATCAACTCGGGCCGGTCCCGAGGCGGTGGCGAAGCAGCTGAAGACATCCATTCGGTGGCATCCTCAGTGCAGCCGGGTGGAGCAATAGTCGGTGCAGCAAAATCCGCCGGCTTGGTCGTGTCTATTGTCACGTTCGAGTCTCGCGGCACAGCCGATTTGTTTGTCCACTCGGGGTCTCCGACTGTACTTGGTAGCGACAATTCAAATCAGCCTGTGTTAAGATTTTCAAGTCAACACATTGCTCTATCGAGATGATAAGCTGCATGTATTTCGCCGGTGCTGCACGCAGAAAACGGTGCACCAATTCAACTTTCGATAGTTGCTTGTCCTTGTATTTCTCCAAACTTCGGATACCATTGATGATTATTGAGACCCTGGTGACCTATTTGATATCTTAATCTTTCTCCTAGAGTCCCGCCGAGCGGTAATGCCGCTGGAAGAGGCTGAGACTCGGGTGCTAGCTTTTAGGAGTGGCATGTTTAGCGTGTCAGGCCTCAAAGGCGGCGTCGCGGAAGCCGCGTCACATGTTGGTGGCAGAACAGGTTGATGCGCCGCCGTGTCCCGGAATGTTGGGCCACCAAAGGTGCGTCGTGGGCTTGATGGCTCGGGCTTGCTTACTGGTTTCTTTATATACGGGCCTTTTCCCTTCTGCGCAGTTGGATCATCAGCAGAGTCGCTTGCATTCTGCTTTTGCCTGAAATCCTTGTGCTGCAGAAGATTGGGGAGACGAGCGTCCCAAAAGAAGGCGCAATGATCCTCCAGTGGGGGATCCCTAATACAAAAAGGCGCGCCGATCCTATGGCAGTAAACAATCAAAGAAGTTCAGAAAGCATTGAAGGATTAAAGGACGAACATTGGAGGCCAGCAAGAGCTTACATTCGGTGGGGGATCTATAATACAAAAAGGAGGCATCCTTTATCTTGGATGTGAGTGCTTATGGCAAAGAGCTCGGCTGGCCGGCAATGCAGCACATTCTCTTGAACGCCCTCGGGGACCTCTCGGGTCGAATCAGTAACCCCCGTGAACTTATACCTTGGGTGGATATATGTGTTCCTTAAGTGGCTGCACTTGACGCCGGGCAAAATTGAGAATGACTCCTACTCTTGTCAGACCCTCTGTCTTGCACTTGTTGATCAGATCCAAAGGTTCGACCCGACCCATCTCGTCTGCTGATGGGATCGAGTACAAAGAAGCTGAAACTTTTGGCCTGAGCTCGGAGAAAGGAGGAAGTGATGGATCCTGAATGGCACAATAAAACCATTTTTGGTGCCAGCCTTTGTTAGACGTTCGAAGTGGAATGGAGAAATAAAGCTTTTTCATCCCATCCCGGAGCTGGAAGCCAGCCCCCAATTATTTTGGGACCATTCTTATTGGGGTATAGCTTGAGAAGAAATAAATGGCGAAAAAGGCTGAAATGGGAACAAATTCCTAGAAAAGCCTCACGAGATTAACAAAGGCGGTGATTTGCAAAATGGTATTTGGCTTCAGATTGACCAACTCGGTTAAAGTTCAAAAGACCGCGCAAAAACGCACTGGCGGGAAGGCCGAGTCTGTGGTCGAAGGACTCAAAGACGACAGCCTCCTCGACACGAGGGGTAGGAGAATATTTACCCGCGGCAGAGCACCAGCAAATCAATTCGTACGCCGGAGTACCCCAGATTCGATCAGTTCCCCCAATCACTCCTCCATTGAGATCGAGGTCACACATTCCTTTGACGAATCGGCCGCCGAGGTATCCATCGTGGAAGAGATAGTTGGAAGGAGTTGAAGATGGAGAGAGGCTTATATTGCGCCGGCGGTGCGTCTCTAGTAATGGGATGTGCTGCTGCGCCGCGTGGACAAGAGCTTGTCGCCTGGGAACCCTAACGGCGAAGAGGGCGATGGAGCCAGAGAAATAAGGAGCTGAGAGGCGAGGATGAGGGCGAAACTCTCGGGAGTCCTTTTAGGCCCAAAATTCAAATGCTGTGGGAATAAGTTTTCTCATTTTAGTGGTATCAGTTCCAATTTTTGAGTACCACATGGGCCTGGGGCGTAATCTACATGGAATATTCTAAGTTGCGCTTAAATTCCAGAAGATGGATGAGAAGACCACTCGGGAGCTAAGGCCATTTGGGAGATAAGACCACACAGGGACGAAGATTACATAAAGCGTGTTTTTGGCGTATCACAGATGAATATCAAGTCAAGCAACAACAAAATGACACTTGGCTATAATCAGCATACACCTTCTGACGGGTCGCCGGTAGGCTATTATGATACTGAAGCGCAGAAAGGATCGGATTGGTGCTAGATTGGAGCAACTAACGATCATAGTGCAAGAAATTACAACAAAAGGCATAACGAGTCAAAAGCAAAGACTGTTTTTCGGAAGGGCTTCTTTCATATTTATGTATTTCTGGCTCTTAGGCCAGGATTACAAAAGATCCCATAGTCGGCAATAACAGTGGGCTAGGGCCCATTTTCCGACTGCTGAAAAGAGAAAGAAGAAGAAATAAAGAAATATAGATCCTAACTACAGTAGCATGGGGATGAGCTTCTCCACGATGACGTCAGCGACCTCCGCCAGGACCGGAGCCACCTCTAGTAGGATCTCGACCTGGTCCCGGGCGCGGGACTTCTCCATTGCCAAGTGGAACTGCTGCTAGAGCTCCACCATCTCCGCTTCAGTGGCGACAGCGGTAGCCGCTTCTTCGGCGATGGCGGCAGCAATGGTGACCTCGGCCTCCTCGTCGTGGCCGTCTCCATTCTCGGAATCCGAGGCCAAGTACATGCCCTCGTCTTCCTCCTCATAGAGTCCAAAGTTGAAGATGAGGGGGTGGGCCACTGGTGTCGGGGAAGGCGATGGAGGCACGCCGGCTGCTTGTCGGGACTCGGGACCCACTGAACGGAGTCGAGTCCCTTCTATGCCTTTCTATACTAGTCCCTGGATCAGTAGCTAGTACACAAAGATTTCGAGAGCTTGGATCATAATAATTTTAATTAAATTTCAAATATTACATCGGAGTGCGGCCATTAAGGCTCAAAATACAAAAGACTGGCACGTAGGCCACACAATTGCGGAAGTATGGATACATAGTAAAACATAAAGGAAAATCCAACACAATACCACATGCAAGGTTGTAGTAACGGTCCTAGGCATTAGAGTAGTCCACGTCCTAAATGCCATCGGCGAAGTCACCGTCTTCGGGCTCACAATTGTTCGGGCCGTAACACTGAGCCTCCAGACCTGCTCGTTGGACTGAGCAGCCCTGCAAATAAATGCGAGGTTGAGTATATTTGCAAATACTCACAAACCAAATTGACATATGCATGTGCGGGCTTAGGAAAGGAGGGATTAGGGTTTATTTTGCGGAAAGCCAACTATACGAAATTTTCGTATATGTTTGAAAATGTTGAAAAGAGTTAAGAATAGTTAAAACAAATAACTTTCTTTTGAAACTCCGGCTACCACCGGTTTTAACCTAGCACGGGCAACTCATGGCCACCAACCATCTCCATCCATCATCGCATGGCTATCCACCATAGCAATCCAATCTCAGGGCTAACTGCCAAAGCAATCAAAATCTGAGGGCTATCCGCCATATCAAACTCATAACATCAAGGCTAGGCGTCATTTAAATCTCAAAATCTGATGACTAACTGTCATGCTAACTTAGTCACTCCATAGCGTCTAGCTGCGAAGGCCCAAAACAGGACTCACGACGTTCTATCGTGGTTTTCACTTTAAAACATCATTTCAAAAACAAATATGTGAAAACTACCATTGAGGCAGCGCTCCATCGCCCGCCCTTGACCGTGGGCACGGCCGTCTAGACAGTTCTACACACTGTGGAGGTTACATGCTTTACCCACGAGAGGTAATTTACAAAGTAAACCATCACAAGGTTTTACCCAACTCGCTCCTAGCTTAGACATCATCCCTAAGGATTCAACCGCTAGCTGGGCTTGTACTCAGTTGCCAGTGGCCCCATCTTGTGCCCTAGGGTCAAAACCTGTGCAACACCATTATCCACGAATTCTGCAGTCAAATTCTTTGGCACCGTTTTCAACGGGCACTACGCTTGGATTCTGAGCTACACCGTTACCCACAGATTCTACGCGACACCATTACCTACGTATTTTACGCTCCCTATTCCACCATCTGAGATGCCCGAACTATGATTTTAAAGGGTACTCAACCAGGGCCTGTCCATACCGGCACTCGTGGTTGCACTGTTGAACTTAGTTTATCTACCACAACTCCACAAGGATTCAGTTCCAAGGGATTTGGGTGGTACCCACACTGGGCCCAAGTCTCGTGCATACTGCACCAATCCATACAACCATCCACCCAAACAAGGGTTTTGCAAAAAATCATTTTCCCTTTTTCAGCAACAACTATTGTACCCCAAAAGTCCCATTTTATCAAACATGGCAACGCCAACTGCCTTTAAATCACGCATCTCAATCATTACATTTCACATGAAATCACAGTGGTGACTACAAGCAATAAATAGTAGGGCTAACCATTTAACGATCGACTAATCAACAAAATGGCAATAAGCAAGATATATTATCCTATGTTTGGCAAAGATTAGGTTTATACGATAATAATAAATTGTGTGGCATTTAACTAATAATCCTAATTAATTAGCATTTTTAAATTTCAAGTATCATGCATATTCACAAATTCTAGAAAAACAATTATTACACTAGGTGGCAATACGATCAATAACTATTTGGGGAAGTCAATAGTGACTTGCTGTAATTGTAGTATTCCGGGCATCTGGATAGGTCCTCGGTTCCAATGTTGTCAATATTCTAATGTAGCGTAAACAAATAATCACACAATAAATGCATCATTCAAGAATATGTATGCAAAGGGTCCAAATGATGTTTTTAAATAAAAGTAGGCATTTCTATGAGTTTGTAGAAACTTGTTTTGTTGAAAATGGAATGATATTTCAAAAGTTATGGAATTAACAAATTCTGCCATTTAAATAAAAATAGAAAAGTTAACATGGGCCGGCTCTTACAGTGCTAGTCCAAGGAACACGCGCGCGGGGAGCCACTAGGCCGGTGCGCTGGGGCGAGATGGTCGGGCCGGCATAGCGTTGGCTGCCTATGACACGCGCAAGGCGGTCGGTCGCTGGCTGGGCCGGCTCGGCTGGGCTGCTTCGGTGCTGGCGACTGGCAGCTAGATGGGGGGCGCTACTTGGGCTGGTGGTGGTTAGGCTGGCGCTGGACTGCAGCTGGCCTGACAGCGAAGGGGAGGAGGGGGCTGACAAGGTGGGGTCCATTTGTCAGTGAAAATAAAACATGGGAGGTGGCGGGAGCAGCTCAGCGGCGGCTCTACGGCGGTGTAAGTTGAGGGGAAGTGAGAGGGAGGCTCGGGTGTTCTCGGGGCGGGGTCAGCGGTGTTGGGAAGAGGTGTAAGTGCTCCGGTAAGCTACGGGGAGATGAGGGGGTTCTCTAGGTGGTGCGGCTCGGGGAGGAGGAGGTTCCAGCCGGTGAGGTGGCGTGGAGGTTGCTTTGGCGAAAGGGAACGCAGCGACGTGTGATGCTCCGGTGAATTGGTTGACGGAGGAGTTCGGGGTGGCTACAGAAGGGCTCCATAAGGAGGAGGCATGACTCACCGGAGGCGACGTCAGCTTACCAGCACCGTTGATGAGGTGAAAAGAGAGGGAATGGGGAAGAGAGTAGGCGACGGTGTTGGCTTAAATAGGCAGCGGCGGTAGAAAAGGACGATGACGGTGGGGCCAACGCGAGCAACTGGAGGGTAGGTGGGATCGCGGCGGCAACAAGTTGGCGGGGTGGCGTGGTTGGCACGCCGGCGAATGTGTGGCGCAAAGGGGCTTAAGGGAAGAAAACAAGCTGGAAGAAAGAAGAGAGAGATAAAGAGAAGAAGAAGAGAAGAAAAATAAAAAGGGGAAACGAGATAAAAAGAAAAATAGCAAAGAAAAGGGAAGGCCCTATTATCACGGAGATGACATTGAAAATAACTTTCAAATTTTTGATATAAAATGCAAATACAAATTGATTAAATCAATTTTTGCCAAAATAATAAAAACATTATCAAATTTAAATTTATTTATTTTATATTTTAATTAAACCCAAATTAAAGTATTAATTATCAAATATAAACTTTTTTTAATAAATAATTTTTTTGAAACCCAAAAAATTGTTTTAAATTTATTATTAAAACTTTGTATTGAATAACCAAAATTAAAATATAAATTACAACAATACGATTTAAGAATTTGCTAACAATTATTTTAAAAATTCAAAATCACAATATTATTTTCACCAACATATGTTTTTGACTTATACAAGAATTATTTTGAAATTTAAAATATGGAATTTAGTTTTCGAAAGGTAACATGCACATTTTCAGAATTAAAAGTTCCAAAGAAATTTTTATTTTACATGAATAATGATGGCATGATTTTAGGGTTTTGAAAATTGGGATGTTACACTTCTAGAGAGGAGGTGTGTGACACAGACGTCATTGTTGAAAGGAAGGAAAAGTTTTTTGCTGGGCAGACGAATGGCTGGGAGTTTGGATGAAAAAGCACGGTAAAAGCCTCGGGATTTTATAAACCCGATGAGACGAACCGTCGCCGCGATATCGCTTCGTTTTCTCCTGTCGAAACAGTTCGATATCGTGTTGGATTTGACATTGATTAGATGTACTGAAGATAGGCACAATCAGCTGAAGAAGTACAAAACCGGTGAAGGTACAGACAAAGAGGCAAAACCCTTTGTATTGCTCGGGGAAACCGCAGAAGCTTCTAAAAGGGGTAATATGCCTTAAGTGGGCCGCCAGCTGTGCACCATGACCAGCGTTAGAAGGTATTACTCATTACATATTATGGCCTGAGGCATGGAACGCCTATGTAAGCCAGCAGTTGTACCTCGCGACAAATGAGTACAGGTATCACTCAACTCAACAAACCACAGTGCAAAGTATTCTTTGTTGAAGGCAGACAGCTGGTCATCATATCAGATGGGATCAGAATACTTGCCCTGTTTAAGCTGAACCCAACTCTTGAGATTGGGATTAGGGTCCCGATGGTCCACTGTGACAAGAGCTGGCAGTTGTACGCCACGACAGATAGGTGCGGATACCACTCGGTGGAATTTAGCTTGGGGTTTGGTACGCTTAAGGAAGCCGCCCTGTACATTACGGCAGGTGAGGACATGAAGACCCGAGCTAGGCAGCTAGAGGTGGGTGAATAGACGCCATAAATTTACGACACTATTGATTTCACCAAAACCCGAACAACATGACAACTATGTGTACCCTTCACTTGGGTGCATGAGAGACATGAAATATTTAGGATTTTTTGACTAACAATCTTGGTTGTCAGGTGTCTAGAAGAACAAACAATTTAACCTTGCTTTTGATAAAGAGATCAAGCCAAAACACCAAAGCCACTTTCCCAAAAGTAAAAAAGCAGATTCCTAGAAAATTGTCTTGCAAGAAAAGAGTGGTTGCTGCTGTTGGAAGGCACCAGAAATTTTCAAACTTTTCTACACACATCTGGGTGAGTCGTGATAGTCTCCAAATTTCGGCATCAATTTCCATTTACAGAAAATAAGAAAAATTGTGCACCAAGAACTGTAAAGAACTGGAGACTGCATGTTTGGGGCTCGATATTCACGTCGTAGCTCTTAAACGGGGAAACCAATGGTCTTCACATTTTTACCACAGCTGGGTATGTGAATCACGCATCTTTTCCAATTGTAATTATCCCAAAATGATTTTTCTTGATTTTTATAAAATCTTTTACTGACTACTGCGCGGAGGAAAGTTTCTGGACAGATTTGCAATAAATGAACTTGATCTCTAGCCACTCATACGGTTGCAAAGAGTGAGACAAATCATATTAGAAACCTCAAAGGCATCATAGACCGTCAACAACCAACAAGAAATCACCAAGAATCATCTCCAAACAATAGCTCCAAAAACGAAAACAAAATCAAGAAGAACTAGGAGCAAATCAAGATATTTATGAAGAACAAAGATTTCATTGCATAGAAGTTGGGGGATTACAAGCCACACTCCTTGTGGCCACAAGCACTCTAAGTGCCACCCTTACACACCCAACTCGCCCTCTCTATTTCTGAAATTTTCAGCTCTAAGGGGATGAACAGGGGGTGCTTCCCTCCCACTCTATTTATAGCCCAAGGTTGAGATGCTATAAACCCTATAGCACATCTCCACCCTTTATTTGATAATGAGTGGTGTAAAACTTACACAATACAAGACACACTGCCGAGAGGGAATATTCTCAACATATTCCCTCGGGAAATATCTTTGCACCTTTCTCAGTCGCTAGGTCATGCCTGGGCCCACCGTCCAACCAGCATCACCACAAGGTTACCGACGCCGCAGCCGCCGGCTGCCTCGGATTCCTTACCATGGTTATGCTTCTTGAGTACACCACATCATATGACCGTCAAGTCATCGAACCTTGTCGCCTACTTCCCCCCGAACGCACCAGTCCCTAACTGTCCCCACAAAGAGTCAGCCATGTACCTGACAATAACTGCATCACTGAGGTGAACATACACAAAACCAACACACCTTATCTGTCCTGCAAGGTTAGTCCATCACAAAATTATTAACAACATAATCCATTAATGATACCACAATTAGCAAGCCCTAATACACCACGTGTCAGCATAACAAATTTCGCCGGATCATGTCCATTCAAAACTATTAAGTAGCCCAAGCTCAGCACAATGGTCCGGTTCCAATTCCACGGCAGTTTCCACAAATGCACCATTTAAAATTCTTCAAAACTTCAAATTCCATCTTATAACATATATTCAACATCAAACCGGAGTACCCTCAATATGGATCTCAACACTCCCTCTTGATGAATATATTGACCTCGAAAAATATTTTGATGTTTTTGGATTTGTCGAACAAGGCAAGTTGGAAATGCCAAATCACGCTTAGAGCAAAAGATACGAACACATGTGTTCAAAATCTCCGAGTCGTGAAAGTCAAAACTTTACAATAAATTCTCCCCCTTTTAAAGAAATGCATGTTGATGTCTTTTTCAATTCTCTCCCTTTTGGCAATATAGAGATCAAGAAATTTGATGGAACTAGTACAAAGCATAATGCCAATTTAAATGCAAGTCCTAGGGAGCTTTGAAAATTATCCATTTCAACGTGAAGCACATGGCAAAGATGCTCGAAGCAATGCAATTTAAGTTCGTTGCTCACAAGTTCAAAAAATGCTAGTAAATCGACTTTTTTTTATATTGTAAGATGTGGCTAGAAAATCATAATCCAAATGTCGCGGCCTAACAAGGCATCAAGGCGGCTTCGATAGACCATCACATGCAATCTTTGAAAGCTAAGTAGCTTCAAATCGACAGCTCAACAAACTAGTATTTTTCATTTTTTCAAATATTTTAATGCATCCACAAGTTTAAAAAGAGCAATTGCTAGCAAGTCACATCCCAAGTATCACATAAAATGGCCTACTAGGTCACTCTCCACCTATGTGTGTTTTCGCATTTTTGATTGAATTTAGGCGGGGGAGCCTCTTGCCTCATACAAATAACCGACGATGCCCAGCATTACACTGAAGGAATCACATGTCTTGGCTATCCGATTCCCTTCCAAGTTCATGCCTCCTATGTGCAATGGCAAGCCATCTCGTGAAGGATAACATGTGAAAACTCTACAAAACTTGAAATTGCATATTTTTGTTTTCAATTTACAGGAGAAAGATTTGTCCAGCAAAAGATTTCACCAAGTTGCAAGGATGATTGAAAGAAGACTACAAACGCCTCATCGAGTAACAACATTTAGAATATGAAAATCTCATGCCACATCAAAGTGTTTGGAAAAACCAAAGCAATGTCATTTTTGACTAGACACCAATTGAACGAGCTAGCATAAGCTGAAATGTGAATAATCTCGGCATCTTGCAAAGGCTAAATTCAAAAGCATAATAGACAAAGCTCCAAATCAAAATAAGTCTATATGCTGAATGAAAATTTTCAAAACTTTCCCTCTTAAGTAAGTCAACATTTTACCTAAAAATGATGTGCAAGACGATCAGCGAGAAAATAGAGAGCCAGAAAACCAAGGAAATGCAACTCGGTAAATCACAAAGAATTAGGCAAGAACAGGAACCACTCTAGCTCAGACTCGCTCTCATCTACCGCTTGCGGCTTACAAGGAAAGACAACTCTGCACCTCGGTTATTAGAGATACGACACAGACCCTGTCTACCGAGAGACCTATAAGATTGTATGGAATCAAACTAGCCAGAGGAGAGAAGGAAGCCTATTACGCATGATAGCAACCTAAGCACAAGATGAGATGTCCGTGCTATAGCACGCCAGAAGTCTAAGTGAAGACTGCTGACAGCCTACACAATATAACAAAGCCCGAATTCAACCCAAATGCAATGCAGGAAAGCAAAAAGAATATATTACATATAGTATAAGTAGCACAAACTCCCCCTGTTTATAAGCTAGCCAAGCTCGCAACCCCGAGCTCTCCCCTGGGAGCCTCAAATCAAGCCTTGTCCAGTGGCTTAGTGAAGATATTAGCCAACTGACGGTCGGTCTCGGCGAACTAAAAGACTATATCACCCTTCTCCATATGATCTCTAAGAAAGTGATATCTCAAGTCAATGTGTTTTGTTCTATAGTTTTGCATTGGGTTTTTGGTAATGTTGATGGCAAAGGTATTGTCACAAAGAAGTGACACACTTGTTTGAATCAACCCAAAGTCCTTCAATGTAGAGTAGAGCCAAACAACCTGATTGCAACATGTAGCAGTGGCAATATACTCAGCCTCAGCAGTGGACTGCGCAACACTCGACTACTTCCTAGGGGACCAAGAGACAAGAGAAGTGACAAGAAATTGGCAGGTGCCAGAGGTGCTCTTCCTATCTATCCTACAGCCAGCAAAGTCTACATCTTACATGGCTCTGAGAGATAGATAAGAGGTAGTAGAGGACTAGAGGCTAAAGTCTGTAGTCGCTCGGAGATTGCGGAAGATCCGCTTCACTGCCTGAAGGTGAGACATTCTAAATGAGGCCTGAAAGCGGGCACAAAGACACACAGTGAACTGGATGTCCGGCCGGGAAGAGCTGAGGTAGAGCAAGGAACCTATCATGCTACGGTACTCCTTCTGGTAGACTGGCTCACCTTTCTCATCGGGCCCTAAGGCAACAGTGGTTGCCATCAGAGTAGAGACCGGCTTGTTATCAGACATTGCAAGCCGACTCAGCAGGTCTTTTGTGTACTTGCTCTGGTGAAGGAAGGTACCCTCTGGTGTTTCCTTGAACTGAAAGCCGAGGAAGAAGTTAAGCTCCCCCATCATGCTCATCTCAAATTCCGAGCTCATCACCTCTATGAACTGAGAAAAAAGAGAAGAGGAGGTACCACCAAAGATAATGTCATCGACATACAGTTACACCAGAAGAAAATCAAAGCCAATCGCACGGGTAAACAAGGTCTGGTCTACCTTACCCATTAGGAACCCATTACTCACCAGTTAGGCCTTAAGCCTCTCATACCAAGCCTTGGGTGCTTGTTTTATCTCATATAGAGCCTTATCAAGATTATATACATGATTAGGATACCTTGAATTCTCAAAGCCAGGAGATTGCTTCACATACACTTTCTCTTTTAATATAGCCATCCAGGAAGACACTACGGACATCCATTTGATACAACTTAAACCGATTGGATGCCATAAATGCCGCTAAGATGCTGATGGAATCATGTCTAACCACATGAGCATAGGTCTCATCCATCTGAATGTAACCTTGAGCAACCAATCTAGCCTTGTTTCTAACTACTCCCCATCGTCACTTTGCTTATTCTTGAACACCCATTTAGTTACTATTACATTATGTCCTTAGGGCATTCAACAAGCTGCCACACTTTGTTCCTCTCGAAGTTCTCTACCTCTTCGTGCATCGCATTCACCCAATCAGGATTAGAAAGTGCATGGGTGACGTCCTTTTGCTCAAAGGAAGCAACGAAAGCAGCAGATAATCAAAGGTGAGAAAGCCCAGACTTCGATCAGGTTAACATCCTCTCGTTCAAACCACCGATTATCTGTGCAAGGGGGTGGTCTTTCTAAATGTGAAATGGCCTCTACCTCGGGAGAAGGAGAGGTAGGATCAGAGCCACCGGATGATTCAAATTCTATAGGTGAGAACCTAGAAGCACAAGGTGAGAGCTGAGTAGAATCAGAAGGTAAGGGATGAGACAGAGGAACAACACTAGAAACAGGATGCGCCACCGGTGGAGGTAAGTCATGATCGGGTTCTGAAGAAACGTCATCTTCAATGACCTTCTCCTCTACAAAGATTGGCTAAAAAGACAAGTCTGAACCTGAGATATCTGCCCTTGCCGCCGGCATAGCCTCATCATAGGTCACCTCGCAAATCTAAAAAATTCTCCGCCTCTCACTATCCCAGACGCGGTAATTCACCGCAGAAGCTGTATAGTCAAGCAAAATGCCATATGAAGATAGAGATTTAAATTTGTCTAAATGTATATACTTCATAATAAAGCACTTGCATCCAAACACCCTGAAATGTGAAACACTTGGCTTACGTCCATATCGAAGTTCATAGGATGTGCGATGCAACTTGGACCTCAGAAACACCCTGTTTGAAACATAACAAGCTGTAGAAATAACCTTGGCCCAGAAATACCTAGGAGTAGAATATTCATCAAGCATAGTCCTAGCCATCTCTACCAAAGTGTAATTCTTCCTCTCCACAACGCCATTTTGTTGGGCGACGTGCGAAAAAGTGAATTGGTGCTCAACCCCAGAATCAGAACAGATTCTTTCAAACTGTGCATTCTTAAACTCAGTGCCATTGTCTAAACGGAATGCGCGAAGCGCTCCTGCGAACTCAACAGAAAGCTTACAAAGAAAGGAAAGAAAATGGTCAAATATTTCATCCTTCTTCACAATGAAATAGACCCAAGATTAGCGAGAATAATCATCGATAACAACGAGTACATACCAGTTGCCACCCATAGACTGCACACAGGAGGGACCAACAGTGTACATGTGAATCAATTGTCCAGGTGCATCAGTCATCATTAGGGTGACTGGTGGGTGAGCAACGGCTACTATATTCCCATGCCGGTAAGAAGCACAACTATGACATTTACCATTTTGAGTTTGGGCAAACCACGAATCAAATCCTGGCTACTAAATCTGGTCAAGTGATCAAAACCAATGTGACCCAGTCTCCTATGCGAGAAGGAGCTATCACAGGACTCTGAAGCAATCAAGTAATGAGAAGAGTCAACTGAAGATCGGAAATCAATACGAAAAACTCTCCTAAATTTTTGAATCCCGCAAACAAAACTCCCAGGCGAATCCAGAATGCAACTTTCATTCTGCTTAAAACGAACCTCAAAACCCTCATCAATCAACTGAGAAACCAAAAGCAAATTATAGCGAAGCTTGCTGACAAGAGCCACATCCTTAAGGACAACCTGGTCACTAACCTGGATAGAGTCTCGAGCGAGCACACAACCTGACGAAGCATCCCCAAAGGTGATTTTCTCACCCTGGGGCTCACGGACTAAGGAGGAGAATCTCTGAGAGTTTCTGGTCTTCTGGCGACAACACCCAGAATTGATAATCCACATGTCCCCCATCCCAGCCCGACGCGCCTGAGTTAACGAGTGAAGAAACGTGGCTCAGTATTAGGAAATACCAGTGCATCTTTTGGCACCCAAAACTGAGTCACATGACACTACCGAATAGACTTTACTCGGATTAGGCCATCCTTTCTAACATGGAAATGTCCTGATGATGGATGAGGGGCAGCATGCCGTTGAGCTGAGGCAGGTGCTTCCTGTCCGCGCTTCCTACCCTTCTTTCCATTCGTTCCACTATGGAGTTGGCACCTCACGTCGCGGACGCTAACCTCTGTAACCAACGGGAGGTATGTCCTATGAACGACACTGCTCACATCCCAGAACGGCAACTGGACGAGCAACAGAAGGCTGAATCCTGGCCGTCTACTCATCGGTTTAGCCTGAGGTGGAACGAACCTAGGTGTAGATTTCTTAAAAGGACCATGAATTCTAGGTTGTTTCCAATGCTCCTCACCTGCTTCTTTAGCACAGCGGAAGTAGTTCTGCTTAGTGTGTCTTATCCTATTGCAGAAGGTGCAAACTACTCCTCTGTCATTTCCAGGGGAAAGAGTGGTAGGGGAACACTCTTCCTAGGTGGGCTCTGTGCAGCTTTCTTCTATGACTGAACAGACTGTGTGGTTGGACTTTCCCTAAGGATCACTTTGGACATGAAAACAGTAGTCTTAGGAACACTGTACCAAAGAACAACCGTGTGCCCATTCTCATCCCTTCCAAGGACTCTAGGTGGGTGTCTCTTGATGTGCTCTAGCCGATTCTAACCAAGACATCTACCCCTTAATATCTTGCTTTTGTCAAGTATCAAGTTCATCTTCCGTATGCCCCCAACAAACTTCTCAAGAGTGCTCATGAGGAACTCGCCCTCCTGATGGAGTTGGGGACAAAACCCACAAGAAGAGGAAGAGTCCGAAGAGTCCTGGCTATCAATTGTACCCGTCCCAAGGCTTTGCGACACTTCTTACCTAGGATATTAACTTCCCTCTTGAGAGCTTGACGGGAAAAACACTCAGCATTTTCGCCTTGGGTCAACCTACCCTCAAATCTATCACTCATGTCCTGCTAGATCCTACCCATCTCCCCATCAAGCTCAAGACATCGATCACACACAGAGGCATCAAGAACAGTATCATTAAGTTCAGAAATCTTAGCTTGCAAGTTCAGATTTTCAAGCTCAACAGTGTGCAATCACGGCATGCACAATCAAGTGAGTGGTAGCTACAAGTCTCATCTAAGGTGATTGGGTCCTTAGGTGGAGCATGATCGCTACAGCCCGCAACTGGACTGGCTGGGTCCTTAGATGAGTGTGCAGAGGGATTACGACAAAGCATGCTACGGTTCATCAAGCAGACAGACTCTATATCAGAGGTGACAAGGAACAAATTCTTTCTAGCATCATCTAGTTCTTCTACAAGCTTAACATTAACTTCCCTAAGTTTTTCATTCAAATCAAGCACCCTATCATGAGTTGTCCTTAATTCATTGAAATTAGCCGTGATACTATTAAACTCTAACTACCCATCAGAGTCAATAGGCTTGGGAACAGGCCTACATTTTTCATTCTCTAGTTGGATAGTGACATTCTTAAAATGCATTTTCAATTCATCCAATTCTAGAGTAAGCTTCCCACATTCAGAGCAAGCAGTAGGTTTAGCATTTTTTAGTTGAACTTCCAGGTTATTTTTCTTAACCAAGACCATAGTGTACTTGTCATGAAGTTTAACTAATACCTCCAACAGTTTAGAATAGGAGGGACCTGGTTCATCAACTACCTTATCATTGTCGGTGTGGTAGATTTCTGAGTTGCTGCTGCCGCTGTCACCGTGTTCCATGAAGCACATGTCGATGTAGTCGACATCGTCGTTCTTTGGCGTCTCATCCTCACCATCTTCCGAGTGTCCATCCTTCTTGTCAGAGATGACGACTTCTTCTAGAGCGGCTAGCACCTTCCCGACTATGCGGCGTCCCTTCATCAACTGCTTAGGTGGCTTCTTGTTATCAACTCCACCACCAGCCTTGATGTTGCGGTTCTTGTTGACGTAGGTGTTCCGTGCCGGTGGGGCGTAGTTGTTCCTCTCCTCTCCTCCAGACTTGGGACAGCCACGCTTCATGTGGTTGAGATCACCACAACCGAAACACCTCATGATGCCTCTCCTCTGATCGGCAACTCGGCTGTAAACATGTGAGAACTTCTTTCCAACAAGGCAAGATGCCCTTTTGGAATCTTGTCCATTAGATCATCGGACAACACAGAGGGCAGAGAAGGAGAAACCAGCAACATCAGAAGATCCAAGACCAGATGGGTGAGCTATCAAGGCTGTGGATGAGGAACTGGGTTCTTTCAGGAGATGCTCAACTTTGTGCGTCCTGAGACTAGCATAGAGCATTTCCAAGGTCAGTGTCGAGAGATCGGCTGCTTGTCGGATTGCAGTCACCTTCACATTTCAGACCTTACAATGCAGAGATAAAGTGCTTGGCGATCTCCGAATCGGTTTATTTGACTTCAACCGAAAGACGATCGGCATGAATCTTGGTGAATCGGGAAAAACATAAGTCAAGCGTTTACCCAGCTTCTGAGTAAATCGATTGTACTCTCTTTTGTGTTGGTCTTGTCTTACCACCTTAACCTGAGTCGTCCCCTCATGGTAAGCTTGGAGGGTCGTCCAGATTTTATGGGCTATGGTGATGTCCGACACCTGCTGGTACTCCCCTCAGCTAATACCATGAAGCAAAAAAATTTGAGCTTTTGAATTAAGCTTCACATCGGCTTGATTCGCGGACGTCACCTCCTTGGGTAACTCATATGGGTCCTTAATATTAAACCAAACATTGTAGCCCTGAGCCATCACATATGTCTCCATCCTAGCCTTCCAATAGGAAAAATCGGTTCCAGAGAACATGGGGGATTTGGTGGAATACTTGTCCGCCATAGCTCAAAAAGTAACAAGGATCGGCCTAAAAAATCGGTCAAGATTTACAAAGAAGCACCAAACCAAATTCTCTGATACTAGTTGAAGACCCGAGCTAGGCGGCTAGATGGGGGTGAATAGACACCACAAATTTTTGACGCTATCGATTTCACTGAAACCCGAACAACTTGACAATAATGTGTATCCTTCACTTGGGTGCATGAGAGACATGAAATATTTGGGATTTTTGAATAACAATCATGTTTGTCAAGTGTCCAAAAGAAGAATCAATTCAAACTTTTCTTTTGATAAAGAGATCAAGCCAAAACACAATAATCACTTTCCCAAAAGTAAAAAGCAGATTTCCAAAAAATTGTCTTGCAAGAAAAGAGTTGTTGATGCTGTTGGAAGGCACAAGAAATTTTAAAACGTTTTTCTACACCCATGTGGGGTGAGTCCTGATGGTCACTTCCAAATTTGAGCATCAAACTCCATCTACTGAAAATAACAAAGATCATTCACCAAGAACTGTAAGGAACTGGAGAGTGGAGACTGCAAGTTTAGGGCTCAGTATTCACCTCATAGCTCCCAAAAGGGGAAACCATTAGACTTGAAATTTTTTCCACGGATGAGTACGTGAGTGACACATCTTTTACAACTGAAATAATCCCAAAATGATATTTCTAGATTTTTGTAAACATCTTTTACTGACTGCTGCGCGAATGAAAGTTTATTTACAGACTTCCAACAAATGAAAAACTTGATCTCTAGGCTCTCATATGGTTGCAAAGAGTGTGACAAATCATATTAACAACCTCAAGGCATCATAGACCATGAAGAACCAGTAAGAAATCACCAAGATTCATCTCCAAACTATAGCTCCAAAAAAGAAAACAATAGCAAGAAAACTAGGAGCAAATCTACACAATATGTTCATGAAGAAGAAGGATTTCATTGCATAGAAGTTGGGAGATTACAAGCCACTGTGGCCACAAGCACTCTAAGTGCCACCCTTACACACCCAACTCACCCTCTCTATTTCTTAAATTTTCAGCTCTAAGGGGATGAAGATGAGGTACTCCCCTACCCCCTCTATTTATAGCCCAAGGGTGAGATGAATTAAAATCTAGAGCACATCTTCACCCTTCATTTGAGGATGAGTGGTGTACAACTCACACACTACAAGACACACTCCCGAGAGGGAATATTCTCCACATATTCCCTCGGGAAATATCTTTGCAGCTTCCTCGGTCGCCAGCCCACTCCTGGGCCCACCGGTCCTGTAAGCTTCGCCACCATGTCCGACGCCACTGCCGCCAGCTGCCTCGGATTCCTTTCCATGGCTAATCTTCTCGACTACACCACCTCATGTGTCCTCCAAGTCATCGAACTTGGTCGCTTGCACACCTTCGGACGCACCAATCTCGAGCTGTCCCCGCGAAGCGTCGGCCACGTAACCACTGATACCAGCATCATTGAGGGGAACATACACAAAACCAACACACCTTACTTGTCCTGCAAGGTTAGTCCATCATAAAATTACCAACATCATAATCCATTCGTGACACCACAACTATCAAGCCCTAATACACGACGTGTCATCTTAACAAATTCCACCAGACCACGTCCGTTCAAAACTATTACCTAATACCTAGCCCAAGCTAAGCACAATGATCCAGTTCTAATTCCACGGCAATTTCAACAAATGCACCATTTAAAATTCTTCAAAACACTTCAAATTCTATCTTGTGACATATATTCATCATCAAACCTGGGTACCCTCCACATGTATCTCAACACTTCCCCTTGATCAATATATTGACAAACCCTCAAAAAATATTTTAAAGTTTTTGGATTTGTCACGCTTAGAGCAAAATATAGGAACACATGTGTTCGAAATCTCCAAGTCGTGAAAATCAAAGCTTTATAATAAATTCTCCCCCTTTTCAAGAAATGCATGTTGATGTCTTTTTCAATTCTCCCCCTTTTGGCAATATAGATATCAAGAAATTTGAGGGAACAAGCACAAAGCGTGATGCAAATGCAAATGCAAGTCCTAGGGAGCTTTGAAAATTATCTATTTGAACGTGAAGCACATGGCAAAGATGCTCGAAGCAATGCAATTTTAGTTTGGTGCTCATAAGTTCAAGAAATAATGGTAAATCAATTTTTTTATATTGGAAGATATGGCTATAAAATCACAATCCAAATGTCACGGCCTAACAAGGCATCAAGGCGGCTTCGATTGTCCATCGCATGCAACCTTTTGAAAGCAAAGTAACTTATAATCGACAGCTTAACAAACTACCATTTTTCTTTTTTAAAAAAAGAGTGCAATTGCTTGCAAGACACATCCCAAGGATCATTTGAAATTGCCTCGTATGTCACTCTCCTACTTTATGTGTTTTTCAATGGGTCTAGGATACTTGCACAAGTTTTCTTGAAACCAATTCTTGAATTGGGATTATGGTTCCGAGGGTCCGCTCTAACAAGAGCCGCCAGCTGTGCACCGTGACACTCGGGTACAGGTATCACTCGGCAAAAGGTAATTTGAATAGGGATACACCCCTTGATGGGCCAATAGCTGGTCGCCGTTTTGAATGGGGCTAGAGTACCTGCTCAATTAAAAAATCATGAGGGCTTATGATATGCCCCACGATTGAGCCGACTGCTGGTAATTACATGAGTTAAGACCAGATATCATGAGTTACATATGACTAAGAGTTTTGAGAGTATTCCCTAAGAAGGAGCCGTTAGATGTATATGGTGACAGTCAGATACAGGTACTACTCAGCCAGATTCAAACTGGACGAAGGTACGCCTTATGATGAGCCGACAACCAGAATCCTAAAAATTGGATCGAATACCGCTCGAAAAAAGCCAACACTGGAAATTCTGTTGAGTCCCTCACAGCCTCCTTGTATACAATGGAGCACTCATCACAAGGAAGGAGTCAGTCAGAAAATGACGTCAAGAACTGGAAGCACTCGGCGTGAAGCATGACTTGGCTCAAGCACGACCGGGAAGGACTACAACTCGACTGAAAGCGGCTCGAGGGCTACTGTGGAATACACGGACGACAAGTATCCTCAATGGACCGCGAAGATCACCTAACAGGGGGTGGGCTGAGTCGGTCGTACCTTAGTATGCGTAGCCCACATTTGTCTTGCCTTTCACGACAAGGTGGGGCGTTTCTAAACCCAGTAAAGGAAGATGAGATTGTAACAATCGGCAAGAATGCCGTAGATAAGGAAAGATAGAAATAGGATCCTTATCTTGTAACCCCGCCTCCCTATTGAGACCCATGCGGAGGGTACCCTGGTTTGATGATGAATATATATGACAAGATGGAATTTGAAGTGTTTTGAAGATTTTTAATGCTGCATTTGTGGAAATTGCCATGCAATTGGAACCGGACCATTGTCTTGAGGTTGGGCTAGGTAATAGTTTCGAATAGACGTGGTCTGGTGGAATTTTTTAAGTCGACACGTGGTGTGTTAGGGCTTGCTAATTGTGGTGTCATGAATGGATTATGATGTTGATAATTTTGTGATGGACTAACCTTGTAGGAGAGGTGGGTTCGTGGTCGACGCTTCGCGGGGACAGCTGGAGGCTGGTGCGTTCGGAGACGTCTAGATGACCGGGTTCGATAATCTAGCAGTCACATGAGGTGGTGTACTCAAGAAGCTTCGCAGTGGCAAGGAGTTCGTGACAGCTGGAGACTGGCGTGTCGGTTACTTGGTGGCAAAGTTGATCTGACTGGTGAGCCCAGGCTTGGGCTAGTGACCGAGGAAGCTACGAAGATATTTCCCAAGGAATATGTGGAGAATATTCCCTCTCTGAGTGTACCTTGTAGTGTGTGAATTGTACACCACTCATACTCAAATGAAAGGTGAAGATGGGATCTAAGGTTTAGGGCATCTAGCCCTTGGGCTATATAAGGAGGGGAAGGGTTAGCCCTTCCCTTCATCCCTTTATAGCTAAAATTTTTAAAAATATAGAGGGTGAATTGGGTGTGTTTTGGATGGCACTTAGAGTGTTTGTGGCCAAAAGATGTGTGGCTTTTAAACCCCCACTTCTATGCAATGAAATCTTTCTTCTCCATGAACATCTTGTGTTGATTTTCTCCTTTTTCTTCTTGCCCTCGTTTTCCTTTTTAGGGATTTTGTTTCGAGATTAATCTCGGTGTTTTATTGCTAATTCTTGATTATCTGTGATGCCTTGAGGTTGCTAATATGATTTTCCATACTCTTTGCAACCATATGAGAGGTAAGAGACCAAGTTCTTGATTTGATACAAATCTGTACAGAAACATTCCACAGCGCAACAGTCAACAAACGATTTTTTGACAAATCTAGAAAACACATTTTGGGATGATTCCAGTTGAAAAAGATGCCTGACTCACATACCCATCTATGGTAAAAATTTTAATCCACTGGTTTCCCCGTTTGGGAGCTATGAGTTGAATGTCGAGCCCCAAACTGACAGTCTAGAGCTCCTTACAGCTTTTGGTTGCTGAAATTTGGAGGAGACCATCACGACTCACCCATATGGGTGTAGAAAAAGTTTGAAAATTTATGTATCCTTCTAACTGCAGCAACCACTTTCTTGTTGCAAGACCAATTTTCTGTAATCTGCTTTTGCTTTTCAGAAAGTAACTTCGATGTTTTGGCTTGATCTATTTTCTAAAAGCAAGTTTGAATTGGTTCCTCTTTGTTTGGGCACTTGATAACCAGGATTGTGATTCCAAAATTCCCACTTATTATATTCAGACAGTTGTTTTTATGGACAGTGTTCCTGAGAGAACTATTTTCAGGTCCGCATGGATTGTTAGGAAAAGTCCTACCACACAATCTGTTCAGTCTCAAAAAAAAGCAACATAGGGTCCAGCAAGGAAGACTGTTCCCCCTACCTCTCCTGCCCCTCGAAATGGCAAAAGAGTAGTTTGTACCTTCTGCGATAGGATAAGACACACAGAGCAGAAATGTTTCCGCCGTGCTAAGAAAACACGTGAGGAGCGTAGGAAACAGGCTAGAATTCAAGAACCTCCTAAGAAACCTCCTAGATTCGTTCCACCTCAGGCTAGACCGGTGGTTAGACGGACAGGACTTGGAGCTTAGACTTTTGTTGCTCGTCCTGTTGCCGGTCTGGTGCGTAAACAGCATCATCCTCAGAACATACCCTATGTTGGTTACAGAGGTGAGCGTCCGCGACATGAGGTGACAACTCCATATGGTAGAGGAATGAAAAGAAGGGTAGGATGCGTGGACATGATGCACCAGCCTCAGCTCAAAGGCAGCCTGCTCCTAATCCAGCGTCAGGACAATTCTCTGCTAAAAGGGATGGCCTAGTCTGAGTAAAGTGTGTTCAGTATGGTCGTGTGACTCAGTATTGGGTACCAAAGATGCACTGATATTTCCCAATGTTGAGCCACGTTTATTCACTCGTTGCCTTAGGTGCGTCGAGCTAGGAAGGGGGACATGTGTATCATCGATTCTAGGTGTTGTCGCCACATGACCGGAAACTCTCAGTGATTCTCCTCCTTAGTCTGTGAGCCCCAAGGTGAGAAAATCACCTTTGGGGATGCTTCTTCAGGACTTGTGCTCGCCCGATGCTCTATCCAGGTTAGTGACCAGGATGTCCTTAAGGATGTGACCGTTGTCAGCAAGTTTCGCTATAATTTGATTTTAGTTTCTCAGCTGACTGATGAGGGTTTTGAGGTTCGTTTTAAGCAGAATAAAAATTGCATTCTTGATTCTTTTTTAAGTTTTTTTTTCGTGATTCATTGATTTGATAGAGTTTCTCGTGTTGATTTCCGATCTTAAGTTGGCTTTTCTCATTACTTGATTGCTTATGAGTTCCGTGACACCTCCTTCTGGCATAGGAGACTGATTGGTTTTGATCACTTGACCAGAGTTAGCAGTAAGGATCTGATTCGTGGTTTACCAAAACTCAACATGGTAAATGACATAGTTTGTGCTCCTTGCCGGCATGGAAAGATGGTAGCCGCTACTCACCCACCAGTCACCCTAGTGATGACTAATGCACCTGGACAATTATTCACATGGACACTGTTGGTCCCTCTCATGTGCAGTCCATGGGTAGCAAGTGGTATGTGCTCGTTATTGTCGATGACTATTCTCATTGTTCTTGGGTCTATTTCATGATGAACAAAGACGAAACATTTGGCCATTTCTGTTCCTTAATTCGTTGTGTTCCCAGTAGCGATTCGCACAATCCGTTCAGACAACGGCACTGAGTTAAACAATGCACAATTTCAAAACTTCTGTTATGATTCTAGTGTTGAACATCAGTTCTCATCTCCGCACATTGCAGAACAAAATGGCATTGTGCAGAGAAAGAACCGCACCTTTGTTGAAATGGCTAGGACAATGCTTGATAAATATTCTACTCCTATGCATTTTTGGGCTGAGGCAGTGTCAACTGCTTGCTATGTGTCAAACAGAGTGTTTCTGAGGTCCAAGTTGCATCGCATATCCTATGAACTTTCGTTATGAGTGTAAGCCAAGTGTTTCACATTTCACCTTCTGCTTCTACTCAGCTCTCACCTTTTGATACTAGTTTCTCACCTATAGAATCTGATTCGCCCAGTGGCTCTGAGTCCCAAGGTAGAGGCCATTTCTAAGGCTCCTCGTCACATTGACAAAGACCACCCCCCTGCACAGATGATCGGTGGTTTGAGCGAGAGGATGCTAACCAAATCAAATTCCGGACTTTCTAACCTTTGCTTATCTGCTGCTTTTGTTCCTTCCTTTGTACAGAAGGACGTCACCCATGCTTTTTATGATCTTGATTGGGTGAACCTGGTGCATGAATAGCTGGAGAACTTTGAGAGAAAAAAAAGTGTGGCTAACTGTTGAACGCCTTAATGGACATAATGTAATAGGTACTAAATGGATGTTGAAGTACAGGCAAAGTGAGGATGGGGTAGTGGTTAGAAACAATGCTAGATTGGTTGCTCAAGGCTACACTCAGATCGATGGGATAGACTTCGATGAGACCTACACCCCTGTGGCTACACATGATTCCATCAGGATCTTAGCGACATTTATGGCATTCAATGGGTTCAAGCTATATCAAATGGATGTTTATAGTGCCTTCCTGAATGGCTGTATTAAGAAGGAATTGTATGTGAAACAACCTCCTGTGTTTAAGAGTTGAAATTTTGCTAATCATGTATATAAGCTTGATAAGGCTCTATATGGGCTAAAACAAGCATCGAGGTTCTAATATGAGAGGCTTAACCTACCTAGTGAGTAATGGGTTCCTAATGGGTAAGGTAGACCAGAACTTTTTTACCCGTAGGGTTGGCTCTGATTTTCTTTTGGTCCAAGTGTATGTGGATGACATTACCTTTGGTGGTTCCTGCTCTGCTCTTGTTTCTGAGTTTTTAGAGCTGATTGGCTCGGAATATGAGATGAGTCTGATGGGGGAGCTCAAATTTTTTTCTCGGCTTTCAGTTCAAGCAAACATTAGAGAACATTTCTTCACCAGATCAAATACACAAAAGATCTCCTGAGTCGGTTTGCCATTTGTAATAGCAAGCTGGTCTCTACTCCGAAGACAACCAATGTTGCCTTAGAACCCGATGAGAATGGTGAGCAAGTCGACCAGAAGGAGTACCATATCATGATAGGTTCCCTGCTCTATCTCACCTCTTCCCGGCGAGATATACAGTTTGTTGTGTGTCTTTGTGCCCGCTTTCAAGCTTCACTAAAAGTGTCTCACTTTCAGGCGATGAAGCGGATCTTCTGCTATCTGCGTGCAACTGCGGACTTTGGCCATTGATTTTCTGTCGCCTCTTGTCTATCTCTTATAGCCTTCTCAGATGCAGACTTTGCTGGTTGTAGGATAGATAGGGAGCGCATTTCTGACATGTGCCAATTTCTTGCCACTTCTCTTATTTCTTGGTCCTCTCGGAAGCATTCGAGTGTTGCACAGTCCACTGCTGAGGCTGAGTATGTTGCCGCTGCTGCATGTTACAGTCAGGTTGTTTGGCTCTGCTCTACCTTGAATGAGTTTGGGTTGGTTCAAGCAAGTGTGTCACTTCTCTGTGACAACACTTCTGCCGTCAACATTGTTAAAAACCCAGTGCAGCACTATCGGACAAAGCATATTGACCTAAGATATCATTTTCTTATAAACCATGTGGAGAAGGGTGATATAGTCTTGTCGTTCATTGAGACTGACCGTCAGTTGGCCGATGTCTTTACCAAGCCACTGTACAAGGCTAGGTTTGAGGCTCTCAAGGGAGAACCCAGGGTTGTGAGCTTTGTTAGCTTATAGTCAGGAGGAGTTTGGGCTAGTTGTGCTATATGTAATATATTCTTTTCGCTTTCCCTGCATTTGCATTTGGGTTGCATTCAGGCTTGGATAAATTGTGTTTAGGCAGCTAGCACTCGTCATTTAGACTTTGGCGTGTTGTGGCATGAACCTCTCATCTTATGCTTAGGTTGCTACCATGCGTAATAGGCTTTCTTCTCTCATCTTGCTTGTTTGATCCCATACAGTCTTATAGGTTTCTGGGTATCCGAGATGTAGAGTTGTGTACTATCTGAGGTGTATAGTTGTTTTTCTTTATAAGTTACGAGCAGCAGATAAGAGCGAGTTTGAGCTTGAGTGGTTTCTATTCTTACATAATTCTTTGTGGTTAGCCCAGTTGCATTTTCTTGGTTTCTTGACTCTCTATTTTATTGTTGATCATCTTGCACATCATTTTTTGTGAAAATGTTAACTTGTTGAGGGGGATTTTTAGAAATTTTGCACTAGCATGTAGACTTATTTTGCTTTGCAGCTTTGTCTATTACTCTTTTGAATATAGGCTTCGCAAGAAGCCGAGACTATTCACATTTCAGCTTGTGTTAGCACGTTCAATTAGTGTCTAGTCCTAAATGACATTGCTTTTGGTTTTTCCAAACCATTGATGTGGCATAAGATTTTCACTTTATAAATGTTTTTGCTCGATGAGGTTCTTGCAGTCTTCTTTCAGTCATCCTTACAACTTGGTGAAATCTTTTGTTGGCTAAATCTTGCTCCTATAAATTGAAAAACAAAAAAAAAATGCAATTTCAAGTTTTGTAGAGTTTTCACCAGTTATTCTTCATGAGGTAGCTTGCTATTGCACACAAGAGGCATGAACATGTAAGGGAGCCAGATAGCCAATACGTGTTATTCCTTCAGTGTAATGCTAGGCACCGTCGGCCATCAAGCCTAGAGGCTCTCCCACCAAAATTCAATAAAAAATGCAAAAACACACACAGGAGGAGAGTGACCAATTAGGCCATTTCAAGTGACCCTTGGGATGTGTTTTGCTAGCAACTGCTCTTTATACACCTGTGGAGGCATTCAAAAGTGTTTGAAAGAAAATTGAAAAAAAGCAAAAGAAAATGCTAGTTAGTTGAGCTGTCGATTTGAAGCTACTTTGCTTCCAATATAAAAATCAATTTACTAGCATTTATTGAACTTGTGAGCACCGAACTAAAATTGCTTCGAGCATCTTTGCCATATGCTTCGCGTTCAAATGGTTAATTTTTAAAGCTCCCTATGACTTTCATGCGTTATTCTTGTTCTCTCAAATTTCTTGATGTCTATATTGCAAAATGTGGGAATATTGAAGAAGACATCAACATGCATTTCTTAAAAAAGGGGTGAATTTCTTGGGAAGTTTTGACTTTCACAACTTGAAGATTTGAACACATGTGTTCCTATCTTTTGCTCCAAACGTGATTCGGCATTTATAACATGCCTTGTTCGACAAATCTAAAAAACTTCAAAATATTTTTCGAGGGTTTGTCAATATATTCATCAAATGGGGAGTGTTGAAACCCATGTGGAGGGTACCCTAGTTTGATGATAAATATATGTGACAAGATGGAATTTGAAGTGTTTTGAAGAATTTTTAATGGTTCATTTGTGGAAATTGCCGTGAAATTGGAACCGGACCATTGTGATGAGTTTGGGCTAGGTAATAGTTTTAAATGGATGTGGTCCGGTGGAATTTGTTAAGCTGACACTGGTGTGTTAGGGCTTACTAATTCTTGTGTCACGAATGGATTATGATTTTGGTAATTTTGTGATGGACTAACCTTTCAGGAGAGGTAAGGTGTGTTAGTTTCGTGTATGTTCACCTTAGTGTTGTAGGAATCGGCGGGTACGTGGCTGACACTTTGCGGGACAACTCGAGGCTAGTGCGTTCGGAGGTGTGCAGGTGACCGGGTTCGATGATCTGGCGGTCACATGAGGTGGTGTTCCCGAGAAGCTTCGCCATGGCAAGGAGTCCAGGACAGCTGTAGGATGGCGTGTCGGTTACTTGGTGGCAATGTTGATCTGACCGATGGGCCCAGGCTTGGGCAGGCCACCGTGGAAGCTGTGAAGATATTTTTTGAAGTAATATGTGGAGAATATTCTCTCTCGGGAGTGTGTTTTTTAGTGTGTGAGTTATACACCACTCATCCTCAAATGAAGGATGAAGATGGGCTCTATGGTTTTGGGTATCTCACCCTTGGGCTATATAAGGAGGGGAAGGGGTAGCCGTTCCCTTCATCCACTTAGAACTGAAAATTTCAGAAATATAGAGTGTGAGTTGCCTGTGTTTTTGGTGGCACTTATAGTGCTTGTGGCCGCACGGAGTGTGGCTTGTAATCCCCCAAATTTTATACAATGAAATCCTTCTTCTTCATGAACATCTTGTGTTGATTTGCTCCTAGTTCTTCTTGCCTTCGTTTTCCTTTTTAGGGCTCATGTTTGGAGATTAATCTTGATGATTTCTTGGTGGTTCTTGACAATCTATGATGCCTTGAGGTTGCTAATATTATTTTCCACACTCTTTGAAACCATATGAGAGGCAAGAGATCATATATATTCTTGATTTGTTGCAAATCTGTTCAGAAATTTTCCTCCGCGCAACAGTGAGTAAAAGTTTTCAAACAAATCTAGAAAACTCATTTTTGGATGATTCCAGTTGGAAAAGATGCGTGACTCATATACCCATGTGTTGTAAAAATATTTAGTCCATTGGTTTCCCCATTTGGGAGCTATTAGGTGAATACTGAGCCCCAAGCTTGCAGTCTCGAGTTCCTAATAGTTTTTGTTGCACGATTTTTCTTGTTTTCTGTTGATAAAGTTTGATGCTGAAATTTGGGGGACACCATCACGACTTACCCACATGGGTGTAGAAAAAGTTTGAAAATTTCTGAATCCTTCCAACAGTAGAAACCACTTTCTTATTGGAAGACAAATTTTCTGAAATCTGCTTTTGCTTTTCATAAACTAAATTTGATGTTTTGGCTTGATCTCTTTTCGAAAAGCAAGTTTGAGTTGATTCCTCTTTGTTTGGAAACTTTACAACCAGGATTGAGATTAAAAAAATCCCACTTATTCCATAGTTCTCGTTCAAACAAGTCATGGGTACACATGCATAGTTGTCAAGTTGTTCAGCTTTTGGTAAAATTGGTAGCGTCGAAAATATGTGGCGTCTATTCACCCCATGTAGCCACCTAGCACGGGTCTTCACTCCCTCACTATATAAAGGGGGTAGGGGTCCTCAATTGATGACCTATATGCACATAAGAGAATACATACAATCACATAACACAGGATTAGGGTATTACCTCTGTCATGAGGGTCTGAACCTGTCTAATCCCTTTACCCGTGGTACCATCGAGTCTTGAGATCCAACGCAATATCCCATTCCAATCATTACCGACAGCAACCCCCGGTTTACCACACGTCGACACCTGAGGGGCATCTGTCCCCATTTAGGGGTACCGATTCAAAAACGGTACTGATGGCCCTTACAAACCAGTACTAAATGCCCGTTCTGTAGTAGTGGGGAAGGAAGAGGAGAGGGGAAGGAAGAAGAAAATTATAGGCCAGGGTTTGAGAGCTATACCTTTGGGTAACGCTCTAATCATCCTCTCTGTGATTGGTCAGATGATAGGTGTTGACCTTGCGTTTTGGTGATGAATTTTATATGCAGTAGCTTGCAACCTTGTTTCAGGGAATGTTTAGCAGGAATTGGATGATGCCCAGGTAGAATGAATCGTAGTCCATTTCTTTAGCTTTTCAATGAGTCTAGAAAGTGAAAACGGTCAAGCGGTTTGGGAGTTATGGCCTTTGCAAGCTCGCTGTCCCGAAATTCCAGATTTTTGGATTGAGGTGACTAATCCGGCAACTTGTGATCTAGCCGAAGGGTTTAAGGGTTAGACTAGGCTAGAGTGTTGTTGGTAGTTCAAAAATGTGTTATATGACCTATTCATGGTTTTAGGTGCCGCTGCCTCGGGACCGAGGACATCGTCGGCGCTTGCAGGTCTTTGGACGTATTAAGGCAAGTGCAAATTTAATCGGAGTAACATAGTTGACTTTGTTGTGTAATCTTTATGAATATCACGATGTTTTGCTATGCTTATGTATATGACTTGGGTTCATGAGATAATTATTCTAATTCACTAAAGTGGTAATGCTTGATTGATAAATTATGCATCGTTTGTACTCATATGCATGGGCCTAGGCAATGAATGGTCATTAGTCTGAGGTGTCGAACCGGTATTGCTTATCATTTTGATTATCATGATGTTTATCTATGTGACATTAGTTACTCAGATAGTATAGTGCTAAAGTGAAAAGTTCCTGATGCATCATTTACATTGCTTCTGCCTCTATGGCCATTACCCCTCCCTTTATATAGTGCATGGGGGATAAGGTTACATGGTTTCATCTAGTATATTGTACCGAATCTAAAAAAGTCCAGCACGCATATGCACTAGTGTTTACAAGTACGGTATCCATCAATATTTTCCAAGTAGCAGCAAGTTACCTTTAGTAGTTTACCAGTGCAATTAATTATAATTATTTGCATGTTTACCATCTCAACATAAAGAATAGTATAATTAATTATTTATATGTTTACAATTTCGACTTACAGAGCGGTCTAGACAATGAATACGAGAAGTGGATTAGGGCATCTGTTATACCTGCCAACACCATAGGGGTGAAATTTGATGACATTGGGGCACTGTCTGAAATCAAAGAATCTCTTGAGGAGTTTGTCATGCTACCACTTCAGCGACCTGACCTCTTCAAAGGTGGTCTCCTGAAACAATGCAGTGGGATTTTACTGTTTGGACCACCTGGAACTGGGAAAACAATGCTGGCTAAGGCTATAGCAAATGAAGCTGGTGCTAGCTTCTTGAACATATCCATGTCCTGCATCACATCAAAATGGCATGGAGAGAGCGAGAAGGCCACCCAGGCTTTGTTCACTCTGGCTGCCAAAATTGCACCAGCCATCATTTTCATTGATGAGGTGGACAGCATGCTTGGGAGACGTGATCATCGCGGTGAAAGTGGGGTGTGGAGGAGAGTGAAGAATGAGTTCATGACTCACTGGGATGGACTGTTGTCGAAGTCCAACAAACAGATTCTTGTTCTTGCTGCAACAAACAGACCGTTTGATCTTGACGAAGCGGCTATAAGGAGGTTTGAGCACAGGTGCGTTTGAATGCTGGGCTTTCTTTTACAAAACCACTGTAATTTAGCTGTCTGTAGATGAGCTCCTTATGTGTCCCGCTATGTCAAACAGAATCATGGTCGGCCTCCCATCTTTGGAGAGTAGAGAGCTGATTTTGGAGAAGCTGCTGTCGAAAGAGAAGGTTGAAAATATTGACTTCAAGGAGCTTGCTGGAATGACTCAAGGATACAGCAGCAGTGATCTGAAGGTTTTTACACTATTATTATGTTTTCAATCTAGTGGTATTAGGATTTAGAAACTATTCATCCTCTGAATAGCTAAGGCTGTATTCCTTTTAACAGAACCTCTGCACAACGGCTGCTTACCGCCCTGTCAGGGAGCTATTACATGAAGAACAGAAGAAGAAGAAAACACAAGGGAAACATTCAAAGGCCATTGCTCCAAGGCCGATAACCATGGATGACTTGAGGCAGGCAAAGGACAAGGTAAGTCCGTGGTGATCAATTTGCATTCTAGACGACTAATTAATCTTAACACCACAAAAACAGACGGGTAAACCGTAGCACACTTAACACTATATGCAGGTTGCAGCAAGCGTCGCAAGTGAAGGCCCTCTCATGAATCAGATCAAGGAGTGGAATGACCTCTATGGCGAGGGCTGGTCTAGAAAGAAGAAGGAGCAACTGACCTACTTCCTGTAGGATGCCAACCATTTAGGTGTATCCATGATACCAATTATCTAACTTTTAGTTGTTAGCCTTGTTTGTGTCAATGTGGAGTACTGATTAGATGTTCAGCTGGGTGCATGGCTACCTGTTCCTTGCATCATAATTTAGAAGTATGAGCAGACTCTGGTTGGTACGCCGGAACTATCCCCATTTATGTAGGATTGAACTTAATTCATGTGGAATTTCTTGAAAATCCATATGCTTGCCGCCAATGTTTTGGCAAGCTAGAGAATACGCCAGGGACATATCAGTCTCTTCTTTTATCTACTTGTATTTCTGGAAAACAAAGGAAGTGCTCTCTCGGGTGAACATTACTTTCATGAAATGATTGCTTTGAAATTGCATAGAGGTAGCTTGGATGAACCTTGAAGTTAATTCAAGTATATTTATTTACCAATACTATGTTATCATTACAAATGGAAATGGAAATAATCTTTTCATATCACGTATGCCAGGTCCTCATGGGAATAACGTTGAACCATATGGCGCGCGCAAACTTGAGAGAAGATCTGGTCGGGTTTAAATAAAACTTAGGCTAGCTGGCTAGGCAGCATCGGTTATTTGTTAACCTTTGGAGCTAATTCTTCTTGGAGGATTTTTTTTAACAAACGTGGCAGGCGTTCTGCTGTTTCATTAATAAGAAGAGAACTGTACACTGTACAAGGACGTAGCTAGGGATACAAAAAAGAATTACATTGAGGCAACAAGGAGCCCCGTGCTCCATCCCCTCACCTCCAAAATTCCATCAACCAAAGTTTTAGAAGGAAGATTCTTATATTGAAAAATGCGTCTATTTCTTTCCTTTTAAAGATTCCATATAGTGTAAACTATGAGACCATTTAGGACTCTCATGGCCGCTTTGTCGGCTGTCTGGGAAGAGGCCGTGATCCACCAGTTGCAGAAACTCATGTTGTCTGTCCATCTAGACGTTTGAGAGTATTGATTGAGGGCATGTTTGTTGGAGAGACCGAGTGGGACGAGAGGTTTGGTGCGGGTTCCCCTCGCGCACCTCCCTCCCCGCTACCGGCCACTCCGGCCGCGGCGTCCACCTCCGCCGCTCGCTGCTGGGGCCGCGGCGTCCACCTCCGCTGCTCCGCCCCGTCCAATCCTCTCACAAGCGCCGAGTCGCCATGCCGACACCTCCCTCGGCCTGGAGCCGTTGGGCGCCAAGCCATGCCTCGTCGCCTCCATCCTCCCCCGCCATCAATGAGGATGCTGCTGCCTTCACTTCTGAAGCTGCGCCGCCCAGGTCTTACGCGGCGGTAGCAGCAACGCCAGCCTTCAATGCAACAGCCTTCAATGCAGCTTCCGCTTCAGGTGCTCGGCTCCCCTGCTTCCGAGATCAGCACCTTCATTGCTCTCCCCTTCCGGCGACGCTCGCAGCTCCACTCCGGTCGGTCGTCGCTATGCCCGCTCCAGCAGCTCGTGGCACGCCTTCTTCCCCCATGTGGAAAGTTGTCCGCCCAAGAGCCCGGCGAAGCGCCATGAAGCATCCCCAACCGGCGCATGGTTCTGCTCCGGCCAACGCCCTCCAGCACCGTCCCTTTCGGGCCACTCGCCTTAAAGATTGCTGCTTTCGCTGTCTAAGCCGCGGCCATCATGCTAGAGCCTACCGGGACCCGATTCGCTGTCTCTACTGCCACCGCTCGGGTCATACCGAGCGCCACTGCCGTCGCCGCGCCGCCCACACCTCCAAATCCTTCTCCCATCCGACCAAGCTCCCTTCTGCCCCCCTTCCACCACCTCCGATGGCTCCTTCTCGCCGCTCGGCCATCGCCGCGCTCCGCCCGCCCTCAGCCTTTGTGACCCTTGAAGTCACGAACGAGATACGTGCTGATGCAGACCTTCTCAGCCGTACCGCCGTTGTCATCTCGGTCTCCGGCGGCCCCCACCTCGACACCGGCATCATTGCCTCGCTCGTCAGTTCCTTCACTGACATCCCCATCCTGGAACTCACCGTAACCCACCTAACCCACCTCCACTACCTTGTGCGCTTCACGCGCCCTGAGCAGGCGCGGCACGCCGCTCGTCGCTCCTTCCACGCAAATGGCCGAGATTTTCGGATTGAAGCTTACCCCGAAGACCTTCACACTGGGGGTGAGCCGGCCGCCGCCCGCTTCCGTGTGCTCATCTTCATTGAGGGGCTGCCCCTGCACGCTTGGTCCACCGCCGTTGTGGATCGCCTGTTCACCGGCGTGGGACGCGTTGATGTGATTGAGCCCGAGACTCGCCACCGGTCCGACACTGCCGCCTTCCGCGTTTGGATCTGGACGCGGGACCCGGCTTGCATCCCGCTGGAGGTTGAGTTCGAGCTCGCCGACCAATCTCCGAACATGGAGCCTCAACGCGGCGGCGCGCGCGGCCCTGCCCGCATCGCCGGTGCGCCTGGACCGCGACCCCCCCCGTGTCTCTCGCCGCCACCTTCTCCTGCACCTGAACACCGTCGAAGATTACTCCCACATTTCTTCGCGCGTAGGCGGCGGAGCCCCTATCGTGCATCCTCCGTACGCTTGGCAGCTCGGACAGCCCGACTCCATGCCCACCCCGCCGCCGGCTGCTGCTCCGTCTGCGTGCCGTTCGCTCTTCGCTCCGGTTCACCGCCGTCACGAAATTGACGACGACGACGACGCTCCTCGGGAGGCTGACCACCCGCGCCCCCGCCGCCGCGGCAAGGCCCCAGCTGTGCATACTCGCTCTCTATCGCCCACGGCCAGCTCCGCTGCTCCGAGCCATTCCCCCCTCGCCCCCGGCATAACAACCACTACAGCCGCCACAGTGCCCACTCCTCTACCCGCCATCGCACCCGGTCGCCGTGCGCGCGCCGCCCCCACTCCCGCTCGCCGTGCGCGTGCCACCCCCGCCATCGCCCCCGCTCGCCGCGCGTGCGCGCCACCTCCGCCGCAGCTCCACTCGCCGCCTCACCCAGATCTTCCCCACCGCCAACCCTCTACGGCTGCTCCAGCGGCTCAACCCTCCCCGCCGCCGCCGCCGACGCGCCGCCTTCCACCTCGGCCGCCGCGCCCGCCTCGCACGACGCGCCCGCTCCAGCTGAGCCCGTGACCCTGGTGGCCTGCCGCCTGCCAGCTCTCGCCAGACCTGGGAGAGTTTCAAATCTCCCAGCCCGGTCAACGGCTGGAGCTGAGCCTGCTGTTTCACGTGACACTGGGGCCAGCATGAAGGACCCGTTGTCCCGAGTCGCTACGGCGATTTTTTTTGGGCCAACTGCCTCGAGCCCGCTTCTGGGCCTTCACCCCTCAGTCACTCGTCTTGGCCCGATTGGTTCCCCCCAGCGTGTGGAACTCGGTGACCCAAGGACTCCGGTTTCGGCCCAGCCAGTTTTTTCGGCTCCTCTGATGTTGGCCCATTCAGCTCCTGAGCTCTTGTTCCTCGATGGGCCCTCGGCTGGGTTTCCCTTCGCAATTCCCGAACCCACCTTTGACCCTATGGCTCTTGAGGCCTCCTTGACAGCTCCACACCCACCCTCCTCTGTCCTTGGTTTCCTTGCCAGGGCATCGGTGGCAGCACCCTCCCCGCTTATCACCACCCGTCCACCTCCTCAACGCCCCCGCCAGCGCCCTTGCGTTAGGGCAGTTTCAACCAGGCGTAGCGCTCGCCTAGCTTCTTCCCGCCCAGCTTTACCTCCAGCCGGCGCTTCCCGTGTGCCTGCTATTCGTAGGGCACAGGGCATCCTTGCCCGCCGCCTTGGTCTTTCCTCCACACCTACTGTTGTCGACCTCTCGGCTCTGCTCGAGGCTCTCTTCACTACTCCCCCTTTGAGCCCCGACGTCGTCTCGGCTCTCTCCGACCTCTGCGGGCTGTCCCGCCCTTCCATCAAGCTCTCTGAGGTAGGCCCAGACGTGGTGGAGGGCACCCCCCTCGCCGCTTAGTAGCACGTCAGATCCTTCTTGTTCGCGGAGCATCTCTGCCCTGATGATTAGTGTCTTGTTCGCTCTCTTTTTTCTCGGGGTCTTCGTGACCTCTTGTAAGAGACGCCCCGCCCTTAGCGCGTTGATTTCTTGGTTCCTATGAAGATCCTCAGCTGGAATGTGCGTGGCCTTAACTCTGCGGCTAAGCGCGACATTGTGGCTTCACTCGTGCGCGCGCAACGCCCGTCGATCCTAGCAATTCAGGAATCCAAACTCTCCAACCCAACCAACCAGATCCTTTTAGAGATCTGTGGTCACAGGCTGCGTGGACACCTGCATATCCCAGCTGCGGGCACCAGAGGAGGCCTGCTTCTCCTCTAGGACGACTCGCAGTTCCAACTCTCAGACCCTTTGCTCCTCCAACACTCCATCTCCGCTAAAGTGTCTTCCGCTGATGGGCAACCAAGCTGGCTCATCTCCAACGTTTACGGGCCAACTGAAGATTCCGAGAAACCCCTCTTTCTCCAAGAGATACAAACCATAGCGGCCAGCTTCTCGGGTCCCTGGTTGATTCTTGGAGACTTCAATCTCATTTACAAAGTCTCCGACAAGAATAACCTCAACCTCAACCGGAGACTCATGACGCGTTTTCGAGCAACCCTGGATGCCTGTTTACTCCGTGAAATCCATCTCTCAGGGCGGCGGTTCACCTGGAGCAATGAACAGGCCAATCCAACCCTCGTCAGGTTCGACCGGGCTTTTGCCAATACAAGCTGGGAGCTTTTATTCCCCTCTTGCTCGCTCTTGCCTCTATCCTCCTCCACATCAGACCACTGCCCATTGCTACTCACTGCTGAAAAGATCCCCAATCCCCCGCGTCGATTCAGATTCGAGAACTACTGGTTGTCCATGGACGGCTTCCGGGAGGTAGTTCAGCAATCCTGGTGTGAGTTCTCCCCCTCACTGCCGTCCCATCCACTACACCGCTTCAAATTCAAACTCTCGCGCCTGGCCTCCAAGCTCCGCTCTTGGTCCCGCTACCAGATAGGGGACATTAAGACCCAACTCGCCGTGGCCACTGAAGTCATCAGACTTTTTGATGTGGCTATGGAGAGGCGCACACTCACTATTGAAGAAACCGATCTCCGGAAACAGCTCAAAGTCCGCATCCTGGGCTTCAGTGCCGTCGAAAAAATAAAGTGGAAGCAACGTTCGCGCCTCAGCTGGCTTAAGCTTGGTGATGCGAACACCAAATACTTCCACCTCCGGGCCAACGGGCGTCGCCGGCGCAACTTAATCCACTCCATCCAGGGCCCCGATGGGCCTGTAACAGAATTTCAAGACAAGGCTCAGGTCCTTCATCAGCATTTCAACAGCATCTTTGGAGACGACAACAACTTAAACCCTCCCCACTCAGCGCGCGCTCTCAATTGGTCCTTCCTGGCCCTCCCAACGGCGAACCTCTCCTCTCTAGAGGCACCCCTCACCCTAGAAGAGCTCAAGGAGGTCATATTCTCACTACCTAACGACAAAGCCCCTGGTCCTGATGGTTTCACTTGGAATTTCTACAAATCGTGCTGGGAGTTCATTGCCGGGGACCTTTTCGCAGCACTCCATTGCATCTTCAGCATGGAGGTCTCTGAGTTTCGACAGCTTAATAGTGCACACGTTGTGCTACTCCCCAAAAATGACAACCCACAGTCGGCCTCGGAATTCCGACCAATCAGCCTCATCCATAGTTTTGGAAAGCTCTTCTCCAAAATCCTCGCTTCCCGTTTAGCCCCTTTCATGGAGGAACTCATCTCTCCCTCACAAAGCGCTTTTATTAAACGCAGACACATCCAAGACAACTTCCTCTTGGTCCAGGACTATGCCAAGTCTCTCCACAAAGCAAATACCCCAGCCCTGCTCCTCAAGCTGGACCTGGAAAAGGCCTTTGACTCCGTGTCTTGGCCGTACCTGCTTAACAACCTTCGCGCTCGCGGTTTCGGAGCCAAATGGCGCGCTTGGATTGCCATGATTTCTCATCTACCTCATCCAGGGTACTCCTAAACAACCACCCCATTGATGTCATCCACCACTGCCGGGGCCTGCGACAAGGGGATTCGCTATCTCCGCTTCTGTTCAACCTAGCTATTGAGCCCCTCGTCGCGTTTCTAAACAGAGCAACAGATATGGGAACTCTTTCACCCATCGCTGGACCTCGTCATCGGACAAGAATTTCCCTCTTCGCTGATGACGCAGCAATTTTCCTAAGCCCAACAAAACATGATGTATCCGCCCTCGCCAACATTCTTCATTTCTTCGGGCAGGTTTCTGGCCTCAAAACGAACTTTTCCAAGAGCCAGATAGTTCCAATAAAATGTACAGATTTTGACCTAGACCACATCCTCGAAGATTTTCCGGCCACGAGGACAAACTTCCCCATCAAATACCTTGGTATACCACTTTCAATTAAGCGTTTGCGCTTAGTCCACTTCCAGCCACTCCTTGACAAGGTGTCCTCCAGGCTAGCTGGTTGGCGTGGACCCCTCATGTCCAAAGGAGGTCGCCTGACTCTCCTGAAAGCAGTTCTGTCCGCGCTACCAACCTACATCCTCTCGGTCATCAAACCACCGCCCACGGTCATAAAGAAAATTGACGCGATCAGGAGGGCGTGGCTTTGGAAGGGTTCTGACCACGCCCGGGGAGGAGGTCGTGTCAACTGGGCCACCGTCTGCTCCCCGACCTTGCTAGGGGGTCTTGGGATCCCAGACCTAACTCGTTTCTCTAGGGCCCTGCGTCTGCGTTGGATTCACCTCAGCAGAACCTCCCCCAACCTCGCTTGGGCCTCCCAGTTTGCAACAAACGACACTGAGTCCGCTTTGCTTAGGGTTGGGTGCCGCACCATCTTAGGGGCAGGTACAAACTTGAGCTTCTGGGGGGATAACTGGCTTCCTAGTGGAGCCCCCAAGCTCATTGCTCCTCTTTTGTTCACCGCCTCTTCCAGGAAAAACAGAACGGTGCTGGACGCCTTAACCAATAACAACTGGATTGCTGATCTCAGCCGCAATCTCACCCCGCACATGTTCCCCGAGCTCTTCTCGCTGCTACATCAATTGGGCCAAACCCAGTTGAACCCACTAGCCCCTGACCAACTGATCTGGCGCTTTTCTGTGGATGGAAGATTTTCAGTCAGATCGGCGTACCGGCTTCAATTCACTGGGCGCATCCCGAGGCCAGTGATTCACAAGATCTGGAAACTCTGGGCCTCGTCCAAATGCAGGTTCTTCCTCTGGACGCTTATTCAGAAAAGGGTGCTCACCGCCGATGCCCTTCTCAGGAGACAGCTTCCAAATGATTACTTCTGCCCACTTTGCCGGCGGCACCTAGAGACCCTAGAACACCTCTTTTTGCAGTGCAGCTATAGCTCCCTCGCTTGGACTCGGTTGGCTAACCTCCTCAACGATCCGCACCTTCGACCTTCTGAGTGGACTGTCACCACCTGCATTACCTCTTGGTGGTCGGTGGACTTGCTTTTCGGCAAACCAACGGGCGGCACCCTATCGGCCTGTGCGGCTTTAATCTGGCACATTTGGTTGGAAAGGAACAACAGGATTTTTCGCCAGGAGGAAAAGCATCCCAACGCGTTCTTGGCCATGCTTACCGACGAACTGCGGCTTTGGGAGGCCGCAGGAGCTCCTTTTGTAATTAATTAGTTTTGTTATTGGCCCACGGGGGGAGGGGCCTTTTTTCTCTCCCCGCCCTGTACTTCTCATCACTTTTGATCAATATATGGCAGCTCTCCTGCCTTTTTCTTCAAAAAAGAGTATTGATTGAGAATCTCGTTCTAAACTCCTTCAGAGTATGAACAATGGAGAGTCAAGTGGTTAATGGTTTTCGGATTATTTTGGCATAAAGGACAGATGGGCTAGTGTGGCCATCCTTTTCGAGCAAGAACATCAGCCGTATGAATGCGTCCATGAGTGAGAGACCAGGCAAAGAATTTGCATTTGTTTTCTGTTTGTGCCTTTCAGATGGTGTCTCCAAGTGACTAGCCCATGCTGCCCAAAAATTGAAGATTATAGGCCAACTTAGTGGAAAACTGACCATACGAAGTTGGAGTCCAAATGATCCCATCAGCTGCATCTGTGAGCGTTACACCACGAAGTTGGCTGCAAAGGTGGAGGTAGTCCTAAAGCTGCTCCACCTTGAGGTGTCGCACCATGTCTATCCACCTATCATTGGGAATAGGGGTGGAAACGAGCCGAGCCGAGCCTGGCTCGGCCGAGCTCGGTCAAAAACGAGCCGAGCCAGGCTCTGCTCGCCATTTTTGCGAGCCCCAAAAGTGGGCTCGACTCGAGCCCGATACCACCTCCGAGCCGAGCCACAAGCCAAGGGCGTTTTCACGTTCAAAAGCTGCCAACGAGCCGAGCCGAGCCATACTAGGCTCGGTCAGTAACAAGCCGAGCCTGGCTCGGCTCGCTATTTTACCGAGCCCCAAAAGTGTGTCCACGGTTGGGATATCGACCCAAGTCAACTAAGGTTCTTCAAGAGTGAGATAGGAGACACGCCGAACAAGATGAACAACAGCGAACAGAGAGACATGGGTTTTTATCCTGGTTCAGGCCTCTCAAGAGAGATAATAGCCCTACGTCCAGCCTTTCTTATATATCTGAAATGATTACAAGAGGTGGCTCGATGAGATGAACAAGTCTCGGCGAGATTATGGTGTCTACGAAGTGCTAAGATACGAAAGCTCTTGGCCAGGGTCCTCTAAACGCCGTAGAGGTCCTGTTTATATAGTGCGGGGCAAACCGACCTACCGAGGGAATATCCGGCCGGGCTAACAACGAGATCGCAACGAACTCAACATGCCAAATATATCCCGAGGCAGATAAGGCATACTCCTAGTCTTGGGGATCACGACTCCTATTCCAATCCGGGAAACCAACGTCCGGGTCTTCACATAGCCGTGCAGAACTCCTGTTCGAGACGGACTCAAACATAATTCCTTGGCCGCTACGCACCACGCCAGCCAAGAGGCTGTTCGGCATGATGCATATGGGCCAGATAGAACCTTCCAGGGAGCTGAGCCCTGGTAGGCTGTTCGACTGGGCCGTCAGGGAGTGGGCCATGGCAATGGGCCGTGATTTTATCCCCGATAAAGTGGGCTCGGCTCGAGCTCGCTAGCACCTCCGAGCCGAGCCTGTCCGAGCTGAGCCACGAGCTAATTTTCCAGCCCTAATTGGGAAGCAAATATGCAATGGTATGATCCTTTCCTCCAGCGATGTTGAAGAGGTGGGGCGCGATGTTGCACGGTGCCGACCCCTACAGCCAGTTGTCCATCCAAAAGTCAGCCTTCTAGCCATTCTAGACGGTGGCGCATGTGGCTGCGTGAAAGAGCGCTCTGTCAATCATTGCAGGGTACCAGAGAGCCATTCCAAGGTCTACTTGGGTCTGTCCAATCGAGCCAGATTCACCTCAAACGAAGTGCTGTACAAAATTTCTGGAGATCCAGGGTGCCAAGGCCACCCATCTTTTTTGGTCAGCACACAGTTGGCTAATTGACAAGTGAATGTCCACCACCTGATGACTCCTCTCCCCACTAGAGAAAGGCTCGACGTATTTTGTCTGACCACTTTTGAAGGACCGGAATCGACGACTAGAGGGGGTGAATAGGAGCCCATAACATTTTTCAATCACTAAACACCCCCACGACACTCTTCGTACAATTGACCAAACACTTGCCATTCATCAGACAAAATTGACACCTTGGTGCTCATGGCCATATCATCGAACATGTGGTGCGCACCATGATCTTGGTCATGCGGACAGCACATCGCTATATGCCCACGCAGGCCATCACCTTGCTACCATAGTCTTCTTTTCTTCTACTCCTTTCCGTCGTCGTCTTCTCCATGGCAGGCCCTGCCCCCGCGCCGTACCGTGCCGCTCATCGTCGGGGAGCCGCCGTGCCGCGCTGCCCAGGGCCCGCTCGCAGCCGCTGCACCTCCATCCAGGGGTCGGGCTACCGCCTCACGACGCCCAGCGCCGGGCTCTCTCAACCTCTCTCACCATCCCATGGGTGCCCGGCGGCTAGGGGAGGAACCCTATCCGGCCTCCCCCTCTCTCTCACAGTCACTCTCTATCTCCCCCGATCTGGACACTCTCGGTGCTCTCTCCCTCTACCCGATTTCTCTCTCTAATGCTCTTGCGCATGGTGAAGGGGAGGCAGCTCCCTCTTTCTTCGGTGTGGAGAACAGCGGGAGCACCTGTCTTCTCTCCCAATCCCCCTCGATCTGCAGCTCTCTCTAGGTGTATGGCGCTGTAGGAAGATGAACAGGGCCATGAGGCATGAACAGCCGCATATGAATTTCTTCCTTTTTTCAGATTTCTCTCTGCCTGTCAATCTCTCATTGCTGCTGCGTGTATGCTGTGTAGAGGATAAACATAGGCACAAAGGAAGAGGCTTTCTCTCCGGATCTCTTTTCTCTTGGTTTCTTCCTCTCAATCTATCTTACTCACGGTCTCTCTCCTGAAATCACACTCTTCCATGGCTCCAACAGAAGCATGCCGTGGCCTTCTTTTGCTTTTCTCTCATTTCTTTTTCTCTCTCAATCAAGAACAGGATGAACCCGAGGCACAAAGATATTTTTGGGATGAATGTTTTTAGGATATTTTGTGTCCACCATACACACCAAGGGGAGACCCCTCTCTCCCCCACACGCCTCTCTCACCTAGGGCTACATGGTGGTGGAGTTCTTCCCAAGCCTCCACCCCCTCTCCTTATATAGCCATCCTAGGGAATATTCCCCCGAATATTCCGGCATCCCGGGAATATTCGGTACCGAGCCACGCAGGACCCGCATCGGGTTTTCTCGCAGAGGCTAACCCGTAACCTCCAGGGTTTTAACCACACCGGCTAACCCAGAACCGAACCAGGGTTTTCCACGGGCTAACCCAGAACCTGACAGGGTTTTTCACACACCGGATAACCTAGAACCGAACAGGGTTTTACTACCGGGTAACCCAGAACCGAACCAGGGTTTTCCACGGGCTAACCCAGAACCTGACCAGGGTTTTGATACCGGCTGACCCAGAACCTAACCAGGGTTTTACCACGGGATAACCCAGAACCTAACCAGGGTTTTACCACAGGGTGTTTCTGAGATCCAAGTTGCATCGCATATCCTATGAACTTCGTTATGGGCGTAAGCCAAGTTTTTTTCATTTCAGGGTGTTTGGATGCAAGTGTTTTATTCTGAAGTCTGGAAACTTGGATAAATTTGAATCTCGATCTGATCTTCAGTTGGCATTTCCCTTGGATATACAGCTTCTGCGGTTAATTACCGTGTTTGGGATAGTGCGAGGCGTAGGGTAGTAGAGACTTGTGAGGTTACCTTTGATGAGGCTATGCCTGGGGCAAGTCCAGATATCTCAGGATCCGACTTATCCTTTGAGCCTATCGTTGTTGAGGAGGGAGTCATTGGAGATGACGGTTCTACTGAACCTGACCTCGACTTGACTCCACCGGTGGCATCTCCAGTTTCAAGTGTTGTTCCTCAGTCTCAGCCGTTACCTTCAGCTTCTACTCAGCTCTCACCTTGTGCTTCTAGGTTCTCACCTATAGAATCTGATTCGCCCGATGGCTCTGATCCTACCTCTCGTGCTCCCGAGGTAAAGGCCATTTTTAGGGCTCCTCGTCACATCCAGAAAGACCATCCCCTGCACTCCTGCTCCTGAGGTAGAGGCCATTCTAGGGCTCCTCGTCACATTTAGAAAAACCATCCCCCTGCACAGATGATCGGTGGTTTGAGCGAGAGGATGCTAACCCGATCAAAGTCTGGGATTTCTCACCTTTGCTTATCTGCTGCTTTCGTTGCTTCCTTTGAACCGAAGGACTTCACCCATGCACTTTCTAATCCTGATTGGGTGAATGCGATGCACGAAGAGTTAGAGAACTTTGAGAGGAACAAGGTGTGGTAGCTTGTTGAACGCCCTAAAGGTCATAATGTAATAGGTACTAAATGGGTGTTCAAGAACAAGCAAAGTGAGGATGGGGTAGTGGTTAGAAAGAAGGCTAGATTGGTTGCTCAAGGTTCCACTCAGATCGATGGGATAGACTTTGATGAGACATACGCTTCTGTGACTAAACATGATTCTGTCAGGATCTTAGCGGCATTTATGGCATCCAATGGGTTCAAACTGTATCAAATGGATGTCCGTAGTGCTTTCCTAAATGGCTATATTAAGGAGGAAGTGTATGTGACGCAACCTTCTAGGTTTGAGAATTCAAGACATCCTAATCATATATATAAGCTTGATAAGGCTATATATGTGCTAAAGCAAGCACATAGGGCCTGGTATGAGAGGCTTAAGACCTACCTAGTGAGCAATGGGTTCCTAATGGGTAAGGTAGATCAGACCTTGTTTACCCATAGGGTTGGCGCTGATTTCCTTCTGGCGCAAGTATATGTCGATGGCATTATGTTTGCTGGTTCGTCCTCTACTCTTGTTTCTGAGTTCTCAGAGATGATGAGCTCGGAATTTGAGATGAGCAGGATGGGGGAGCTCAACTTCTTTCTCGGCTGTCAGTTCAAGCAATCACCAGAGGGGACTTTCCTTCACCAGAGTATGTACACAAAAGACCTGCTTAGTAGGTTTGCCAATGTCAGATAGCAAGCCGGCCTCTACTCCGATGGCAACTACTGTTGCCTTAGGGCCCGATGAGAATGGTGAGCCAGTAGACCAGAAGGAGTATCGTAGCATGATAGGCTCCCTGCTTTATCTCATGTCTTCCTGGCCGGACATCTAGTTCGCTGTGTCTTTGTGCCCACTTTCAGGCCTCACCTAGAGTGTCTCATCTTCAGGCAGTGAAGCGGATCTTTCGCTATCTCCGAGCGACTGCAGACTTTGGCCTCTGGTTCTCTGCTGTCTCTTGTCTAACTCTCGGAGCCTTCTCAGATGCAGACTTTGCTAGCTATAGGATAGATAGGAAGAGCACTTCAGGCACCTGCCAGTTTTTGGAACTTCTCTTGTCTCTTGGTCCTCTAGGAAGCAGTCGAGTGTTGCGCAGTCCACTGCTGAGGCTGAGTATGTTGCCGCTGCTGCATGTTGCAGTCAGTTTGTTTGGCTCTTGTCGACGGGTAGCTGATCGGGAGTCACCATCGGCAATGAATTTGTACGGGGGCACGCTCAAGATCCACACCAGATGGTAGCACAAGAACGGGATTTGTACATGTTCAGGCCCTCAACTCTAGAGGTAACACCCTACTTCTATACTCTGGGATTATGATTGTAGAAGATGATTGCGTAAGATGTTGTCTTACTGCATGTGCGTCATCGTCGTGCCTATGGCCCCCTACCCCCTCCCTTTATATAGTGCAGGGGGAGATAGAGTTACATGGTGGTACGTAATGCATGGTACCTAATCATGTTATGCTGATGTACAATATGCATATATGATCTCCTAATTACATGGATCTTGGCTATATCCTCGAGAACTTCCTTAGAGCACAAGGCATAGGTAACCTGAGTGGTTCTTATCTCCACTCAGCCGACTTGGGTCATCCCCCATCTGCTCCCGCATGGGCCTTCTAGAGGATACCCGGGGCTCATGTAGTCCACAGTAGCCCCCGAGTGCTTTACGATCGAGTCAGATGTCCGGCCGACTGGTTTCACCAATGCTTCCTGTAATCTGAAAAGAGATTGTAAAGAAATCTCAAGTCTTTTGTGTTAGAAGCAACGCTGGAATTGGCAATACCAAAACCGTAGCTTTTTCTGGCCCATTGGGCGCGTCACCTCAACAGATGGATTCGGCTACTTGACATCTACTTTGGCATTGTGAGAACAGCAATCGACCCAGCATGGGGCATGCCTTAAGCCTCGCAATTACAACTTCTATCAGGCAGCATGCTGTAAATTATGCATTTGAAAGAATTGCAGCATTAGATGCCTGGCCTTAACTTGTAAGAGCCAGCACTCGGCCCAACATGGGGCACACCTTTCAGCCGAGTGGTACCTGTCCTGTCCATGGAAAGGATCAGCTGTCGACCCCCAGGGGCGTACCAACTAGATACAGTTTGGCCGAGAGGTATTTGCATCCTGGAAGAGGTATACAACTGGCGACCTTAAAAGGCATACCTCCGAAACTGTACCCAAATTTCACCAACACCCAACCTTGAACATGCAAAGCTGGCTAGTGACCTGACATGGGGTATGCCGTGAAATATTGGCTCTTCCGGTCATATGCCCTCCAGGGTGTACCGACGCCAAATTAGGCTCAATGTTAACACATTGCCGCCGTCAGCGGCGTGCTAAGAAAGCCTGTTAAGGGGATCACCCTTTGCTGTTTTAGCCCAAGCCCACTAAGGGGAGGCAAAGAGTTTTCGTGTATTTTCACACAGTCAGAGCGACACACGCTTTCACCGGGAAACGTATCCATATCTACTTCCATCTAATCACCATAATGATTTTACTGTGTTCGAAACAGATTATGAGGCGCGCCTTTTGAATTTCTTCGTGTATAAAAGAAACCCAGATGTAGCGCATTGCTTCACATCCGATCTGCGAGTTTTCGAGTCTTTTCTCCTTTCTTTCTTCGGCGAAACCCCAAAGCTTCTGCCTTCTCCTCGTCGAGTGCAATGGCGGATCAAGTCGAAGGTGTAGATGAGTGGAACGCCGAGGCCGCCGCTCAAGCCGACGCCCAAGCCGCCATGGACGCCTTTTGGAGGGATTACGCCCAGGTCACCGCGGAAATCCGCGTGGAAGAATCCATCAGGGTTCTGATCCGGGGATTCCTGCAGCTCTACAAGGTGCACATCCCACCCAGGGACGTACTAGCTGCTGCTCTTCTGGCTGACAGATGGTTCTGAGGTGTCTTCGACAGACGCCTCACCCTCCACGCCAGGAGAATCGATCCTTCTTCTTTTGTTTCTTTTGCTTCTCCACGAGCTAGCAACGAGCCCTAGCTCATTGTGCTGCGCCGCGGAAAATGTGTAATTAGGCCTAGGAGCCATCAATAGAAAATCTTTTAGATGATCTGCTGTTGACGATCCTCATTTGTAATATTTTGTATGCTTTTGACCGTCAACATATCTACAAAATAAAGGAATTCAAATTACACTGAGGCTAACATTAACGAGTTCCACGAGTTTTGGTGTAGTCTCATGTTTTGCAGGCATACACAAGAAAAGACGATTTATCGGTCGTATGCGAATCGGACGAAAGATGAAGTTTAAATTAAACATATTTTGAAAAGTCATCAAATGACAAAATGGACTGAACCATGATGAAGAGCTCGTCGATACGATCGAAATGCATATATTATTTGCTATATTTGGAGCTCGGATGACAGAGAGAGTTCCGGAAGATGACGGACCAGACTGGACCAGACCAGCAGGCCGGCCGACCCAAACCTGGGACCGGCCGACCTAAGCCAGGTAGGCCGGCCCCTTATTTTGGCCAATTTGCCTCGGTTTCTTTCCCACACGCCAAGAAACACACCTAGAGGCCATCCCAACCATCCATGCAAGTCGGTTTGATCCAGAAACAGGAAGTGCTTCACAAGACATGCATAAGATTCTAAAGGAACCCAATGCTACCGGTCTCCAACTGCCAAACCGACCTAGGGAGATGATCTACACCACACAAGGAGCATCCTAGGTGATTTGGAGGGCCGGGATCCTCCGAAGCCGGGCCGGCCGACCTGACCTAGGCCGGCCGACCTACCCCCGGGCCCACCTTGGATTCTCCTTTGAAGGGGTTGTGTGACACTTGTCCCAACACGTGGCACTCACTTGGATTCAGCCTCATTTGTGATTCACGTAGCCGCGCAGAACTCTGTTCGAGCCGGACTCAAACAGGAATCCTAGGCCATTACGCACCGTGCCAACCCGGAGGCTGTTCGGCAGGATGCTCATGGGCCTGATAGAACCTTCCAGGGAGCTGGGCCCTAGTAGGCTGTCCGATTGGGCCGTCAGGGAGTGGGCCATGGCAATGGGCCGTAATTCAATCCCCGACAGGCGCCTTTTACGTCTAGGCACCACCCGGGGGCGTTCCCCATTTAAGTCATTCGGTCTCAGGAACGCACCTAATCCTCAGGTAAGGTCGCGAGCCTCACCCTAGGGCAATCGTGACGTAACGTAACCGGACAGCCTACGAGCCAATGGTTAGTGGGTTTCGTAGTGTACTAAGCTAGGGCCGAAGGCACAAGTGACTGTACGGTAAGGTTTGGTCTAGCAATACACAAGTTTGAGTCCTTATTAGAGGAGACCCTCGAATCTCCACCACAGTCCCGGAACCATCACTACTGGGTCTCCCCTAAACAATCTACCCTAGTTTTAGTTGTTTAGGGTTTATCCAAAAACACCATGATGAAGCATACGTCTCACAAGGGCACATTTTATAGTGAATCCCAATGCAATCCTACACATCTATTCAAAGGATAGGCTATGGAACAGTAAAGGGTTTATCAAATGAGGTCTAGTCATGCTAGTAGATGACTAACATGAATAAGGCACACACACTATTCTGATATGCATGCAAAGATTAATTACGAAAAATAATACGATTAAGCTCCCTCCGTCCAAAGACTGTTACCCTAAATTATAGTCAAGAGAGCACATATTTTTGGACGGACAAAGATAGTAAAACATAGTACAGGAATATGCAAACAACTAGTGCTTGCCTGGCAGCGATCGGCCTCACAAAGGAATCGTCGACGTTACTGATCAACCTTGTTCGTGGCGACGTCTCGGTCCGAATACCACGTCTCCACGTCTTCCTGGGAAGTTGTCGGCATCCACGACTCCAGCGTAGTCGACGGCAACATCTTGGCCATCTCTTGGTCCTGACGATTTCCGAGGTTCTATCGACACTCGTGACTCCCGGTAAGAATACCGGTACGGTCTACACGGAAAACGATGTGCAAACCAATCAACCATGGAAAATATATTTTAATGAAAATAATAAAGAAAATACTGTCGGTTGTGCCTTGGCAACCAACACGCATTTCGGATCTTCGCGAATTTCGATCAGATTAATTTTCTCCTCAATAGCACCACCTGGCGCCCGCCTCGCGAAGTCGGCGAAGACGACACGCAAAATGAGGCACATGCGCAGAGGTGGCTACAAGGGAAATTCTAAAAAATACAAAACTAGTACGGTGGCTAGTATATGAATAGACATGATCAATAAAATTGATTTGAGGCGAAACAGAGTCATGATTTGAAAGATAGGAATTAGGGAATACCTACTGTTCATTGTGAACAGTACGAGCTGAAGCCATGGTCCTGTTGGGAGGGTCAAAAAGGGATTAAGCTGCCCCTGTTCTTCATCCTCCTCTCACAAAGAGAGAAAGAGAGAGAGTGCCACGGGGGAGAGGGAGTGAAGCGGTGGCCCAGGTGGGGGCGGCTCCCGACGGTGGCGCGCTCCAGTGAGGCGGCGCGGCGGCGCTGAGGGGCGGAGAGGGGTGGCTCCGGCGGCGTGGCGGCTCGGGTGGCTCCCCACGGCGGCGGTGCCGGAGCGGCACATCCTCGCTCGGTAGGGGCGCGGCGGCAGTGGGGCAGGGCGGCCACGGCAACGGAGGAGGCGGCGTGGCTACGCTGGGCAGGGCGGCGGCACTACCTGGGCGACGACTACTGGGCCAGGGCAGGGGCTGCGGCATCAGGGCAGCACAGCTGGGCCGGGGCACAGCAGCAGTGCTGAGCCAAGGGAGAAGGCAGGGCGACGGCCCTAGCGCGACGCACAATGGCGGCGCATGGGCGGCCGCGGATTGGGCGAGATTTGGGCGGCGCTGCCATGGGTGGACACCGGTGAAGGGCAGCGTGGAGGTGATGATGGCTGAGATGGTATTACGTCTAGGTTAATCTTGTTTGGGGGTTTTTATAGCGCAGGGATATGGGCTTTGGGCTTGGGTCCAATTGGTTGGAAGTTAGGGCAGAGCCTGGTTAGGCTAATCGGCAAGTCTTGTTACATCAGGGAGAGTTCGGTGTTGTAATGTGTTTTCTCGGGGTGGGGGTCGGGTGCAAGAGATGGGACGGTGCGATGAGGGATCGACGACGGTAGTGGCGCCCGATGCAGATCAGAGGTGGTCTCTAGCGAGCTAGGGGTTGGATGGTGGCATCGGCTCGGCCGAGAAGGATGCCGGCCGAGACGAACGTTCAATCAGCTAGGGTTTCAATGGAGGTCAGTCGAAGGTAGAAACTAGGGTTTCGGTCGTTGGACAATGGTCGGCCAGCAAAGGGCATGGCTCAGCCATGGGTTGAGAGCATGGATCAGTCGGAGGGTTGCGAGGGACTGTAGACTCGATAGAGAGAAACGGAGGTTCGGCCGAGTTAAGGTTTTGGGTGAGAGAGAGGGAGAAAGGTGGACTCGACCCGGAGTTTAGGGTTTCGGGCGAGGGAGGAGATGGACGGTCGACTCGACCAGGGGTTTTAGGGTTTCGATCGGAAGAGAACGATAGGGTTTCGACCGAGAGAAGGACAAAGGTTGGCCAAACCAGGAGATCAAGGTTTCAGTTAAGGACAGATGGAGAGAAAAGAGAAAATAGAAAAGAGCTTTCTATATGTAAATTTGTAATTTTGTAAGTTGTAAATTGTAATGAAAACAATTAATAAAATAAATTCTTATATTAAATAATTATTTGAAAATTGAGGGATTTTCATATAGAAAAACAATAAAAATTCTTTTAACTTGGTTTTTTTTAAAGAAAACTTGGGACATTCTAATAATTTTATTAGGATGTCACAGAAGGATGTTGTACATCCGGGCTAGACGATAAGTGATATCGATGTGGTTGCTAGACTGGCCGTCGCCGCGGCGGCCCAGTGGCGAGGCGGTGCAGCCCCAGCCCATGGCAGACGCTCCGCACCACGCTCTTGGCGACGCGCGCGACGCGGGAGCGCGAGCGGTGGCAACGGTGGTGGGGGTTGGCGTCTTCGTCGTCGCCTAATTTGTCGTAGCTAGGGTGATGCGGCGCATCGCCAGGCGGCGACGGGGGAGGGGGAGGTCCCCGTCGGCGCGGCCAAGCTCCCAAGGAGGTAGGACATCCTAGTGCGGCCGAGAGGCCCCGCTGACTGGTCTTCAATGGTGTCGAAATAGATGAACACTTTGTTGATGGCGGCGCACTTGACGTGGCAAGTGGTAGCCGTGCCAGAGGCCCCGTCGACGATGCTTAGATAATGCACCTTGGGGATGCGGTCAGGGTTGGTGGACCAAGCCCACGCGTTAAGAGTGCTGGTTTGCTCCCTCGACGGCGCGAGGAAGCGTTCCTCGAGGCCCTGGAGCGCCCAGGCGAAGCCGACGATGGTGCGTGCCACCCGCTCGTTCCACGCGAAGAGTGGGACGTTGTCGAGGTAGAGGCGGACATGGAAGCGCACCGGCGAGGGGTTTTCGTAGAGGCGCGGATGCCACGGGCGAAAGCTCAGGGAGAGCACCCCGTGGTCGAACCGGCCCATGCGGATGGCGCGCTCGCGCTGCTCGGGGAGGGGGAACTGCACCATGAAAGGCTGCGGGTAGTGGCGAGCGATGACCATCTCGTCGTGGCGAAGAAGGCGGCCATGCGCATGGCGTCGCGGCTGTGCTCCAGATCGGGCTGGACACCAACATGGATGTGGACGGCCGCCAAGCGAGCCTCATTGTCCACCTCCACGGCCGTCATGGCGCCGGTGCGGTGAATGGTGCTGTGGGAGCGCCGGGGCCGGTTCGCGGGGTCGCTGCGGGCCATGGTTGCTGGGGTGGATGGAGCCGGTGCACGGCGAAACATCGCGCGTGGAGGGGCTGGCGCACGACGGGGCGCCGCACGTGGAGAGGTTGGTATGGTGGAGGGGATTGGGGCGGGGAGATGGAGGGGAGAGACGGCCACAGCAGGAGTAGGCTTTATGGCTGTTTCTACCACAGCGTCGGCAGTGAAGCGGCTCTCGGCACGTGGCCTCACGGTGAGAGAGGGAGAGGCACCGGAAGCAGCGTGGCTTGGGGTTGGTGGGGGATTGAAGAGAAGATTCAATACTACTCTCCGGCGAGTGAAGAAGGGGTGTTGAAGACGAGGTGACCGTATCTTGGGCGAGGATTTGCTCCGACGTCTCGAGGAGACCTGCTGCCAGGCGCCATCATCCTCCTCCCCAGTCAATGCCTCCGCGCGCTCCGGCCATGAATGGGGTAGCTACAGCGGCGGAGAGGGGTTGGGGGCAAACCGCACCTTCTTCAATGCGATGCAGCCGCTGACGACGACATCGGCAAAGCTGCGCTTGACCTCGAGGCAGGGGAGGTGTGGCCGCCCCGGTGGCCATCGGACGGCGTCCGGCCAGCCTCGAGCCAAAATTTGGCTAAGTCCCAGACGAGCCCAAGCTGCAACCCTCCTGTCAGACGGCGTCCGACCGTTCGTTTATATACAGTTTCAGAAGACATATCATCTGATAGTTGCAATGCAATACCTGTGCGAGCAGAAAGTTATTGTCAGATAGCCACATCATGTGGTGCATACTTATCAGACAGGAAGTTAAATTACAGAAAGTGCTCCAGTTGATTAAAATTTAAAATGATATGTGTTTCAATTTCTTTATTTAGAGGAATAATTTGGGGGCATGTCCGACTATATTAGGTGACTTGTCGAAATAAGAAGAATGCACAATTCCAAGTCTCGGGATGCATTCACAACAGAAGAAACCATTTTCTTCACACATTCTCAGTATCGCTGTACAAAATTTTGGAAATATCATTGAATACACAACATACATCTGAAATTCTGAAGGATACAGATTCTTCATTGCTCAATTCAAACTGAAATCCCAAACTGCATCCCAAATTAGCCTACAACACAACAGCTCTTTAGCTCAGGCGTGTTTGGTTTGTAGCCGTCGGTTGCCATGCCAAAAAATTGGCTGCCATGGTGATTTGGCCATCGTTTGGTTTGCTGCCATGGATTGGCTCGACATGCCAAACCAAAGGCACGCCATCATTTTTCTACGTGCGTGCTGCTGCCGGCGCGGGTGAGCAAATCGGCCGCCCGCGCCCTGCCAATTTGAGCGCGCAGTGAAGCAACGTGGAATCAGCGCCCGGGCCCAGCGTCAGGCACACAGAACGCACTCTTCCAGGGACGCTGCTAGCTGAGCTTGCTTGTACATATTCTTTACTTTTTCATTTAAATTTCTCTTTTTTGTATCGATTTTATTTGAAGTCCAAATTAGATAGAAAAAATTTCATAATTCATGTAAAATCCTAATAAACCCATTTTAAATACTTTCCTATTTTTTTAATTTTTTTTAATTTTTAATTTTTGGTTTGCTAAAGTTCATTGGCTATGATCCAAACACCCTGAAATTTAATGAGATTTGATCATGCTATGAGATGGTCATGCTAATTTTTGGCATGGCCACCCAGGGCTATGAACCAAACAAGCCCGACATACTTGGCCTCCGTCATTGGTGCCGGCGGCGCGCGTGCACCCGCACTGTCGAAAGCTCTTGGCTAGCCGGTGCAATGGTGGGAGCTTGAAGTGGCTGCGGCGCCGGCCTCGCCGGGACGGCCAACGCTCACTGTGCACCATGGCAGCATCCCGCGCAGGAGGAGAGGGTCGACAAAGGCACCGCAGTGGGCGTCGACCTCGGCGGCGGCGACGCAGCACGGGACGGGGCACCCCAAAGGACACGAGCAGGTCGTGCTTGCACTGCCCTAGCGTCATTTGCGACTCCCAGCACCCGCCTGAGTCCGAGCTCGGCTCGCCAGAGTAGGATGGGATGAAGGAGATCGCGATGGCCTGGGGATGGAGGAGGCGGCGGCGCCGGCGGGGGGATCGATGGAGGAGGAGGCGGTGGGATATGGGAGCCGGAAGCGATAGCTGGGGCCTGGGGGAAGAGGTGAGGAGCCAAGCCAGCGAGCTGAGCGAGCAAGCCGCGTGCGCGAGGGAAAGCATATGCCGCGCGCCACTGCTATCATCCGGTTGGGAAGACACGCGTACGGCGCAGCTTGCGCGGGACCTCCCCCGCTTCGCATTCGTGGGAGGTTGACTGGAGAGTCGCCGAAAGAAGGTGCTCTAGGCATGTCTAATGCTGCTTTCGAACATCCTTTATCTTATTTCTATTGGTTTTGCTCAATGGCAGTCGCCTGGGCGGCAGTTCACCCGCCCAGGCGACTGCCCTGTTCTTCTCCATTGCAGGCAGGGGGATGAGGGAGGGAGGGGGAAGAAGGGGGAGGAGGAAGGAGGGAGCGTACCTCGCCGCCGTCGAGCTCCCCGTCGACCTCGCCGTCGCCGCCCTCGAGCTCGCCGCCGGCCGGTTCGGGTTAGGGAATATTAGGGTTTCGGGTTAGGGAATATATTTGGCCGGCGGGGTGTAGAGGGAGGTCGGGGGAGGCGGCGGACCGGCGGTGGGTGGGGCTCGTCGGGGCGGCGGCGGAGGCGGCGCGGCGCCGCCGGAGCCGGGGGAGGGGGGAGATGGCGGTCGGGGCGGCGGTGGCGGGGGGTGGAGTGGAGGCTACGGCCGGGTTAGGGTGGGCGGGGAAGCGTCGGCGGCGGGCGGCTGGGCGGCGGGGCGGCTAGGCGCCGGCGGCGGCGCCGGCCGCGGGCGGTGGCGGAGGCGGCGGGGGAGGAGGAGGAGGAGCGCGGAGCGAGCAGGGGGAGGAGTCGGGGTCGGGGGCTGAGGGGTGAAGGGGAGGAGAAGGGGAAAGGAAGAGAGAGAGAGTAGGGGGCGCGTGTTGATCTGGGCCGTTGGATTAAGATCCAACGGCTCAGAAAATCGACTGGGTAGCCCTATATGGGCCCAGTCGACTGTGTACAAGTCGGTCCCTATTTCTATATATTGCTATAATGTATTAAAGATAAAACTAGCTGAGTGGCCCGCGCAATTGCACGACAAGCTTTTTATTTAGATTGTTGAAAATACATATATGTTAATATTTCTTTGATTATAAAATAAGGTGTTCTTCAAAGTAAAAGTTTATAAAATCAAATAAACTTATATCTGGAAGTATCTTTTGAGACATGTGTGTGTGACTTTAATAGATAAAGTAAGAAATGGTTATATTGATGGTGCAGATTATTTATTTTCTGTCTGGTTAACTTACAATTTTCTAGTATTTTGGGATTACTTGATCTACAAATAAAGTAAGGAATTCTTGGATTATTCTAGCTAATATTAGTTTTCCGGAAACTCTCCTATGCTGACGTCCGACATGCTCCGAAGTCGCGCGTGCTCCTACGCGCGCTGCTCGCACCACGTGGTGGGCTAAAACGAAGCGGGCGTTGGTAATTTCGGCAGCATGCCTCACGTACTAGGCAATATATTTTTTTTCCCTTTTTATCTCCATGCTGTTGTGCAAACGCGATGCTTGCTTGCGCCATTTCTAGCCCGTATAAAGGGAGATATGCGAGCGTAGCAGCGGCTGCCGGTGCGCCTGCTCGGCGACGCCACTCACCACCGCTCGCCGGTCTCGCCGGCGCTACGGCTCCAGTACATTTACTCGTTTTTTCATCTCTGATTCTCTCTCTACTCTTATCCATCTCTCTATTCAACGAAATGTGAGTTTTTCAACGTTTGGCTCCCAGATCCGACAACCACAGGTTGGGGACTCGTCGGATCTAGAGAAGAAGAGGAGGTAGAAGGGAGGCTCATCCATGTTTTTGTTGTAGAACTTAGCCATGTAAGTAAATAAACTTGGGTTTTACTTGCAAAAACTTGGCTTTTTATTGCTAAAACTTGATGTTTGTGTCCTCTTAATTTTTTTTGGCACATGGATGGAAGAACTTGGTTTTGTTTCACGTAAAACCTAGGTTTTATCTAGAGAACTTGGTTTCCAGTGTAAACTGTTGAAGTTTTTTCTCAGCCTCGATCATGTCGAACTTCAGTTTGTATGTTTAAAAACTTCGTTTTGTACGGGTCAAACTAGTGCTGGGGAACGGGCCGTGCCAAACGGGCCAGCCAGGGCACGGCCCGAAAAAACAGGCCCAGGCCTGGAAACAAGGCACGACGTGCCGCCCGGCTCGGCCCGGCCAGAAAAAAAGGTATGCATCAATATTTTATATTTTTCGTGGTCTTCTGTTACTTGGATGAATTTATGTTCAATACGAAAGTTATAGATAAATTCGAGACACATCTTTTTCATGTAGACAAGCTTTTCATTTGAGCAACGTATGATTTTATATATCGCTGCCTGCTTTCGGGCCGACAGCCCCGACCCCCATCCTCGGTAATTTGTCATTTTTGAGGTCTTATGTTGCTCAAATGAATTTTAGTTCAACACGAAAGTTGTAGATAATTTCGAGATGTATCTTTTATGTATAAACAACTGTTTCATTCAAGCAACGTATGAATTTTTAAAAAATTATTTTGCCTGCTGTTTTGTTACTTGAGCCGTGCTCGGGCCGGCCCGGGCCAAAGCCGACCCACCGTGCTTTGGGGCCATGACGGGCCTACATTTTGGCACTCCGGGCCCGGCCCGGGCCGACACGGCCCGACCCAACTCGCACCACTAGGTCAAACTTGTGTTTTCATGCTGTAAAATTTGGTATTTACTACTGTTAAACTTTGGGTTCTATGTGTAAAACTTCGCTTTACACGGGTCAAACCTGACTTCAAAGTGAGTAAAACTTGGGTTTTTATGCGATCAAATTTGGTTTTCATCAATATATTGTCAAGTTTTCCATAGTTATTTTTTAGGTTTTCTGGCTGACATTGGACGTCCGATTTGAGGCGTTTCCCTTAATTTATACTCTTTTTCGAGTTCTTTTTAACACGGAATCATTTTCTATTTTGTTTATCTCTATATTTTGTTGTAGTCAACATGAACTATTTTTAAAATCTAAACCATTATAATTTAGGTTAACAATAATTAATTGATGTTGTATATTCTTTCTTTTAATCTAAACCACTGAATTCGGGCCCACAATAATTGATTGTATAGATTATTTCTTTTCTCTCTGATTAACTTATGATTTTCTAGTATTTTAGTATTATTTGATCTACGAAGAAAGTAAGAATTTTTTGTAGTATTGACATGAAAAGTGCAATTTCATCTGGCATGATCAGGAAAGAAAACTAAGAGCCTGGTTTGATTAGGCAAGAAAGCAATGAATCGATCAGAAGATTCGACGACCTGGCTTGATTAGATCGGGAAGATTTGAGTATGTAATGCAATCACGTACCTCTTTTGTGTACATATAGAGATATATGGACATATAAAAAGCCGGATTCTATTTTTGCGGACTCTAATTTTACTACATATATACTGATATGGAGTATATAGAGGTGGAATCGGATTGCTAATCCTAGCACGTGCCAACCCATACATGTTGACGTGCACATGGACTTTAAATAAGTCTTCAACATGAATTAGAATTAATCTAGACCGTTATAATCTGGTCCCACCATTAATCGGACGGTTGAAATAATCTAGATGATGTGGACTTATGTGATGGCTCCTTTTCCTCCTCCTTTATATATATAAATAAAATAGATAGATAGATGAGGGCCCAAGAAGGATAGCATTAGGCATTCCCTTAGTGTTTTGGAGTAAGCTTCATGGCTGCCTGTGAGTGTTCTTGCTCGAGGCTTGTTTGGTAGCCAAATTCTAGCACTACTAAAAAACTAGGCTTTCATACACACATCAATACTGATTGGATTGGAACCGGTATTGTTAGTGGCAACAGTACCTGCTCATAGCTTCAATACCGATTGGAGTCAATAGTAATGATTTCTTTCGCATGCAGATAATGAACCGATACTGATGGGGACTCATCAAAATGATTCTTATCATGAACCGGAACTAATACCTCGTTTCTAAAAAGGCAAAAAGGCATGCATGTACTAGTTATATCAAAGCGTGTGGGTGGGTGAATTGGCTACAAGATTGAGGCGTGGGTCACGAGAAGTTAATAGTTGCTGGATTCGAGTCTTGCTTCTTCCAATAATTCAAAACCATTTTAAAGCGCAAGCTAGGGCCTTCTCAGTATTAGTTGATTGAACCGGTATTGATGCCTAATAGGCATCAGCCCCAGATGGAGGGTACCGTTTCAAAAACAAATATATAAGAGCCCTTACTATCCGGTATTAAAGGCCATTTGTGTATGTAGTATAGTGCACTCTTGTTTGAAGTATTCCCTTCATCAATTAAGATACCGAATTATCCTACAATAATTAGTGTGTGTGTGCGGGCACGATGATGTGTTTATGTTAAGACAACAAGGTTAGTTAGCAGCGGTTCCCACGAAAGGCTAACACACAACGACCTTCCCTCCCCGGTGGCGGCGGCAATGACACGGTCACACGGCCGGCTTGCCCTGCCACTGGTGGGTGGTCTTCGATGCCGCCCCCCCCCCTTTGGTCCTAGTAGTCAAGCTAGACGGCGGGCTGGTGGTTTATCCATTTTTCTTCTTCTTCTTGCAGCCTCTCTAGATCTAGGCTTCGGTAGGGATTTTGGTGGCGGCTTCATCGACTGGTGGTGGCAGACGACTGTGGTGGAGGGTAGGGGAGGTGGCGTTCTCCTTCTTGTCTCCTACGTCCACTTCGACAGGAGCCATCAGTGGCGGTTGGCCAGGCAGGAGATCCGATGGCTTCCTCCTCCACATCCACCCCTGGTCTGGTGTCACTCCTCCCTAGATGGTGGCTGGTGGTGGCAAGCATGTGCTCTTGCAGATTGTTGGTGCGGTGGCAATGGGTGACATGGGCCCATTGGTATGACTGGGTCCGACTCACTTGTTTCGCCTCTTCGTCGGTGGTTGGCATTGGGGAACCCACTGGGTCAGTGCAGCGGATGGCTGTTGAGTTTTCTGGCAAGGCATGGTTTTGGTGGATGGCGCACTTGCATCGTTGGTGTTGGTTCTTCCTCTTTGTGCACCGGTGCCGGTGTTTTCCCGGCTCTATTATTTTCGTTCCTGTTCCAAGCCTTCGGGCTTGGGGAATGTGGAGTAGAGAGTGGGTCTTCTACTATTTTCAGCGGCGTTGTTTCGTCACCGGAGGTGGCAAAGGTGCCCAAGCATCGGCACCGCCATTGTGGGCAAGTGGTTGGCTATGCCAGGCTGTTTTGTTTTGTTTGGTTGATGCTTTTTTTTGTGTTGGCAGCATGCTGAGTGCTATTCTGGTCCTATCGATGGTTGTCCATGTGTTATGGCTATGGTTTAGAGTTGTAAGTCTAGATTCTATTCTATTGCAGAGCATGAGTTGTTCGTCTGATGTACAAGAGTTCTTGTAATCTGGTCTTTTATTGGATTGAATGCAGTGTTCCTAAAAAGGTTAGTTAATTAAGAAAATTGTTTAACTATCTTTATGTTTCAGTACTAATTGGTTAGATAAGATTATTGATTAACTACCATGATGATACTATTTATTAACTTATGCTTGAGCAGCAAATACGAAGTTAGACTATTTAGAATGTAAATACCTCAAAGATGTTGTACAATGTGGACTTTAGTGGTTTTCTATGTAGGAGTTTGAGTGCGAAGGAAATTTAGCGGTTTGCTAGGTGAAGTATGTGGACAAATCTTGGCCAGCCGTGAAGTGTGAAGAATTTTGACTCCTAAGTGTATCATTATAAGATAGATGCAATTTTTTATGAGATATTGGGAAACCCTAGAAGCAGGTTCTCATAGGTCACAAAAGCAGGGAGGGGGTGCCTCCCTAGTGGTTCTTAGTAGTAGTTGGATGAGGGTTGGGTGAGTTTGTTATGCACTTATGAATGCTTTAACCAACATGGTGTGTCTTTGTAATACCCCATAAGGGTTGCCTCCCTAGTAGTTCTTAGTAGTAGCTTAGCTCATGAAATTATTAGCCACATTTTGGCTAGCTTTGGCAGGTTTTCCACATTTTTTAATGCAAAATTTATCTAAGTGTAGGCGTGTGGCAAATTATGGCAAGACACACTTTGTCATGGCATTGAATGAAATAAATTCCTAACTTCGTCAAACTTGACTAAGCTTAGTTATGTCAAAGTGTTCCATGGTTCATCTTCAAACCAAATAGTCCGTAAATGTTTATTACAAGTCATGGGTTATTACTTATTACCATTGGATAATTTTGATCATATTCTACCATGGACATACCCATAGATTGAGTGTCTAGTTCACGTCCATCAGTGAGGTGATTTTTCTTTGCGCATTCTTTTTAACCATTCCTGGCCTCTACTCCTCCTTAACTGGCCATTTAAGTTCCTCTTCTAGAGAAAAGCTCTTAATAATTAATACAGTTTATATTAATTTAGGATTTTTGTGATATAGTTTTCGTGGTATTAGGTTAGCCCAAGCTTAATTTTAATCCTGGATCCACCACTAGTTATTACCATTGATAATCTTGGTTATATATTGTACTTGCCCATAGATTGAGTGTCTAGTTCACGTCCACCGGGTATTCGACAGTTTTTCTACATGGACTTCCCTTGTTATTTTGGCCATCTCAAGGAGCATCAGGTGATAGAGCACCACATATATTAACTCCTTGAGAGGAAATCGGCTCGCATTCACCCCACTAGTCGTCGCCTATATTAGGCTAAAGCATAATATATATGAGAGTAAAATGCAGAGAGCGAATGATTGAAAAGTGGATGAATAGTAATGCGAATAAAAAAGTTTGAGGATAGGGTTGGATAAGACCTTAAGCACTACACTCCAGATGTTTCTAGGAGCATTTGGGATGTTGTCTACAAGATCAGATCCACCGCTAGCCACACCCACCAAGTCTCAATTCTCTAGCCTCAACCACGAAAATTGGATCAACATCAAGAAACGACATAAAGGCTTCAAGTATCATCGCGAGGACAAGCAACAGTAGAAGAAAGCCACCGCCAATAAGGAAGAAAGAGCTCGATGAAGGCTTGCTAGTGGTCGCCACCATCATCACCATAGCATGCCTATCACCGTGGTGGCTCACGACGAGGACACGGTCCTCAAACCACCAATAGCTCGAAGGTCACCGACGGCGCAAGTGGCAGATCAATCCTCTATGGGCATCTTCAATGCTACACCTAAAACTCTCCTATCTTATCACTATCAATGTTCTAAATAGCAGGCGATAGCGGCCGCTATCTTTGGATATCGCGGCTAGAAAGCAGCGGCGCTAGGAGAGTGCACTTTCGCTGCTACGGTTTGAGCGGCGCTATTAGCGGCTGTTAGCCGGATACATCCGCTAAATGGACCAACAAATAGCGGCAGCTAAATCAGCTCGCGGGCTTAAAATCAAGCACGGCATCTCCAAATTCCGAACAGCGCGGGTGCGGTCCAAATTTCCTCGTCCTAGGCATTTCGTTCTCAGCTGCTAACCCAGTAACCCTAGGTCATTTCCCTCTCCTGCTCTCCCTCGAAAATGAGGCGGCGGCGGCTGGTGCTTCAACCAGCGGCTGCGGTGAGGGCTGAGACCGGGGCCGAGGAAGACTACCCACTTCCCATCCCCACTCCTCCTCAGTCCTTCCTCTCCCTCAAAAAGTAGGCGGCGTCAAGGCCTTCAACTTCAACCAACGGTGGCTGAGACCGAAGGCGAGGAAGACCACCCGCTTCCCATCCCCACTCCTCAGTTCTTCGCCTTCCTCTCCCCCAAGCAGCAGCGGCGGTAGTGGCGGACTGGCAGCTCACCATGTCTCAGCAAGAGCAGCAAACAAGCATGTTTTCTTCTCCTCTCCTCGATAGATTCAAATGTTCATACTGTGGATTTTTAAGATTTGGTTGATCTTGTGTGGCTATGTTGGGCTGTTGGTAAGCACCTAGGAGAGTAGGACTACAGGACAGAGAGGCAAATGCTCAAATTTTCTTTCTCCTATGTGCAATTAGTGAATGAAATTGAGAATTTGAGATAGTAAATTAGTAATATAGTATCCATTGATGTGGACAGCAGCTGCGATTAGCAAGTGCATATGTTTTGTGTATATCTGAAATGTACATGCTATGTGCATATATTTTGTGAAAATAAAATAGAGGTTCTGTTTACAGTGTTTCATTTCATCATTTGCCAGTAATGTGTTACATTTTGTGTTTGCAATTTGCATAGGTAACCCATCAAGTGCCGCCTCTGCCTCCGTAGCAAATGTAGCACCACCACAAGCTGTTATCAACTCAGATGACCCTGCATGCATGGGCTCATTGTTTTTGCCTAGATTTCACCAAGAAGCATTGGCTGAAGTGCAAGTATTGTGACAAGCTTTGCAAAGCTGGGATTACAAGAATTAAGTATCATCTTGCTGGCATTAAAGGCTTTAATGTTAAAAAGTGTTCGAAAGTTCAAACTCCAGTGAAGGAAGAGATGATTGGTTTCTTACAAAGAAGACAGAAGAAAAGGATCAGAAAGCCAAGGAAAAGCAAAGGGACAGAGATGAAATTGACCTAGATAACTCAGAAGATGATAGTTGTGGTGAAGAAGATTAGGATCATGGGAATGAAGTTCTTCTGCAGAAGCCAAAGTCAACAAAAGGATCCAATAGCTCCAGATCTATGGCAGGTGGTGGCACTATTGAGAAATTCTACAAGCCTCCTTCTATAGAAGAGTCAGTTCAGATGATGCAAAAAGGAATTAACTTCAACAATAAGGTTCAAACAACATTGACAACTCAGGAAAGAGAAGAGAAAAGGGATAGAGCTTGTGAGTACATATGCCAGTTTTTCTACGAAGCTAGCATTGCACACAACACAGTCACCCTTCCTAGCTTTGCCCATATGCTTGAGGCCATTGGACAATTTGGCAAAGGTTTGAGAGGGCCTAGTCCTTATGAGATGAGTGGACCTTTCTTGCAGAAAAGAAAGAAAAAGGTGCTTGATGGTTTCAAGAACCACAAGGAATCATGAGAGCTCACAGTTATGACAGATGCATGGACAGATAGAAAGGGTAGAGGATTAATGAATTTAGTTGTGCACAATGCTCATGGGGTTTGCTTCATGGATTCAGTGGACTGCTCAGGTGAGAGGAAAGATGGCAAATACATATTTGACCTTGTGGACAGATGCATAGAAGAGATTGGGGAGATAAATGTTGTCCAAGTGGTGACTGATAATGCCAGTGTCAATACAACAGCAGCCAGCCTATTGACAGCAAAGAAACCCTCAATATTTTGGAATGGATGTGCTGCTCACTGCCTAGATCTCATGCTAGAGGACATTGGGAAGCTTGGACCAGTGGAGGAAACTATTGCTAGTGCAAGACAAGTGACTGTGTTCTTGTATGCTCACACAAGGGTGTTGGATTTGATTAGAAAATTTCTTAACAAAGACTTGGTTCGCTTTGGGGTTACTAGATTTGCTACTGCTTACTTGAATCTGAAAAGCTTGCTAGACAACAAGAAAGAATTGACAAGGTTGTTCAGATCAGATGAGCTCAATGACTTGGGTTACTTGAAGAAGGCCAAGGGGAAGAAAGCCAATAAAGTGGTGAGATCTGAAACCTTTTGGAAAAATGTTGATATAGCTGTCAATTTCTTTGAACCATTGGCTAACGTGTTGAGGAGAATGGACTGTGATGTCCCAGCAATGGGATTCTTCCATGGATTAAAGCTTGAGGCAAAGAAAGAAATTTCTGAGAGGTTTGACAATGATGAGAGTCGCTTCAAAGTTGCTTAGGATATCATCGATAAAAGGTGGGACAACAAGCTCAAGACTCCACTTCACTTGGCTGGATACTATTTGAATCCTTACTTTTATTACCCAAAGAAGTCAGAGATTGAGCATGATGGTTCCTTTAGAGTTGGAGTGATTGCATGCATTACAAAGATGATTGAGGATGAAGAAACCCATGACAATATAATTAAAGAGCTCAACATGTATCAGGATCAGTAAGGGACATTTGGTCATGAAATTGCCATAAGGCAGAGGAGAAACAAGAATTTTAATCCAGGTGAATAATTGAATCTAATATGAATATATGATTGATTATTATGTTTTGTTTTGCTGTCACCATTGTGTAACTATTAACTTGTTTATGCAGCAAAGTGGTGGCTAAATCATGGCACAAGTACACCAAATCTGAGGAAATTGGCTTCAAGAATTCTGAATTTGACCTGCAGTTCCTGTTGACACAAAAACAAGATTTCCTATGAACACACGTGCAGAAGCGTCAATCCAGTGATTACGTCGCAACTAAGGACCAAGCGTGCCAGTCGATTTGACCTGTAAATCGACAAAGAGAAAACTGTCAGCGACTAACCCTAATCGACTTTTAAATAGCCAGATCGGGTTATAAATAATCGGCTTTAAAAGAATCCGATTATCAAATCTATCGGCTATTGGCCTGATAGAGCAGTTTAAGATGAATAAACGTTCAACTATAAATTTTCTATTTCTTTTTGGTATTTTATATGTAATATTAGCAATAAACCTTATCATCAATGTGTTGAATTAAGTCAAGAAACATATTGAATAGATTGGTCGGGCTAAGACAGTATTCAGATCCAAATCCAGATATAAACCAATAAATAGATTTAAAAGTTTAGAACTAATAAAGGTAGATACGGTGCTAATCGGCAAACACTTATATATGCAAGATCCTAAACAAGACATACGCAAGATCGATTGAACGAGACAGTCGCATATATCGGACTCAGGAAAAACATACGAGATGCTTGACAATCAGTATTGCAAGATAAACACATATTACAGATCGATTAGATCGAGACAGTGCAATATGCGAGAACACATTAAAGATCGGTACATCCCGAGACAGTTTAACATGCTTTATATACACGAGATCAACATGATGCAGCCATGCATACAGGGTACAAGGAGAGAATCGATTATCCCATCGAGATAGCTCTACCTGCGAGTTGAAACCTTTCGACGGAGTCGATCGGATTCAAGAAAGTAGTTTGTGTATTGAGTGTATGATATCCCTGATTCTCGAGGCCTAAGGTCCTATTTATAGTATTAAAAAGTCGATACCGATACGACCTATTTTACCGCGTCACGCTTCCGATCAGATCGTATTTCTTCCGAAGTTTTATATTTATCGGTTTCTTCGATATACCCTTCTTCTTCACCGACGAAGCCTTTTTCCAATTTGGCCCAACAATTCCAACATATTTGGCCTTTTCTGAATATCTGATTTTCTGCCAAATTTGGGTGTCAACAGTTCCTCAGCTTGTGAGAGGAATTGGTCAGTATTTGAACAGGTAGATGCAAAAGCTGAAAATTCCTGAAATTTTCATTTATGTTCATCCCTGCAATGCTATGTGTGCAATGTGCTTAGGAAAAAAATTGTATAATGTATGCTATACGAAGTTATTACGGGGCATCTTCAATGCTACACCTAAAACTCTCCTATCTTATCACTATCAATGTTCTAAATAGCAGGCGATAGGACGAATATCAAGTGGACCACTAGTTGATTATCCTAAGCTCGCTCAATTAAACTGAATCACACTACTTTGTGAACTTATTAAACTTGTCTCGTTGTCCTCCCAACTGTCTATCTAGCTAGTGTAGCTTTCTCTTTATTTGTGTGAATATTTATCGTGTGTGTGTCCTGATCTTTTCATTTATCCTAACCCCCGTTACCTAGACTGGCTGGTATTTTAAATAATCAAGATATAGAGGATTATCTCTTTTAAAACCCTCGTTCCCTGTGGATTCGATAGCTCTAGGAATACTCCTGGTGAAAACTACAAGCGATATCCGTCCGTTTGCGGATTAATTTCTTTGAGCGTAAGAATCGCCAACAGAGGCATATGTCGATGACGTCGTCATAAAAACAAAATCCAAAGGGGATCTCATAACAGATCTGATCGAGACGTTCGAAAGCCTAAGGGCGTATCGGATGAAGCTTAATCCCGAGAAGTGTGTTTTTGGGGTTCCGTCTGGTAAACTACTGGGATTCATCATCTCCCATCGGGGATTGAGGCCAATCCAAAGAAGGTCAACGCCATCATCAAGATGAAGCCCCGACCAATCAGAAGGATGTGCAGAAGCTCACTGGATGCATCGTGGCACTCAGCCGATTCGTTTCCAGACTCGGGGAGCGAGGCATGCCTTTATTTAAATTCTTGCGCCGACAAGACGACTTTCAGTGGACGGTTGAAGCACAAGAAGCCTTCGAAGATCTAAAGAGGTTCCTCACCACGCCTCTGGTGTTGGTCCCTCCCATGCCCCAGGAGCCCCTCTTGCTCTACATCGGCGCCACGACCCACGTCATCAGCAGCGTCCTTGTGGTTGAACGAGATGAGGAGGGCTCCCTCCAGAAGGTACAGCGTCCGGTCTACTTCGTAAGCGAGGTATTGGACAAATCCAAAATAAGGTACCCACGAGTTCAAAAGCTTCTGTATGCTGTGTTACTCACATCACGGAAGCTCAAGCATTATTTTCAAGAGCATGAAATTTCGGTGGTCACCTCTTTCCCGCTTGGAGACATACTTCGTAATCGGGAAGCCACCGGGAGGATTGCAAAGTGGGCAGTTGAGCTTGGAGCCTTTGAAATAAAGTTCAGACCTCGACTAGCCATTAAATCTCAAGCATTGGCTGATTTCGTCGCGGAGTGGACTGAGGCTCAGACCCCAGCAGCAAAGGAGAATCTCGAGTACTGGACAATGTACTTTGATGGTTCCCTCATGCTCAGCGGCGCAGGGGCTGGGATTTTACTCATATCGCCGACTGGAAAGAAGCTACGCTACGTCCTCCAGATACTCTTTCCCGTCAGCAACAACGCCGCTGAGTACGGGGCACTCCTCCACGGGCTACGCGTTGCCATATCGCTTGGTGTCAGGCGGTTAATGGTACGCGGGGATTCCCAACTCGTGGTCAACCAAGTTCAAAAGCAGTGGTCTTGTATTGGCGACAGCATGGCGGCTTACTGCCAGCAGGTACGAAAGCTAGAAGACAAGTTCGACGGGTTGGAGCTTACACACGTACTCCGACGGGACAACGAAGCAGCAGACGAGCTAGCACGGATGGGATCCACTCAGGCGCAAGTCCCGACTGGTGTTTTTGTCCAAGAACAACGTGCGCCGTCTATCAAGCTACCATCTACACCTGAAGAAGATCAAGAGAAGCAGCCAGATCCCAATGCAGAGCTACTATCGATTAACCCCAGGTGGACGCAGCCTTACTTAGATTATCTTCTTCGTGGTTAGCTGCCCGAAGATCGAAGCCTCGCCGAGTGCATTACACGCCGAAGCAAAAGCTACAAGGTAGTCGGGGACGAGCTTTTCAGAAAAAGCAGTTCCGGGGTACTAAGGCGTTGCATATCAGAGCAAGAAGGCAGATATTTAGGCCCTGTTTGTTTGAGCTTGTTTGAGTTGCAGCTTCTCTAAAAGCTGCTTCTGGGAGAAGCCACAAAAAACTAGCTTCTGAAAAAAGCTCATATCACAGTACAAATTGGGCTTTTGGTGGCTTTTGGCTTCTTTGAAGGGGGTTCCAAAAGCTGGCTGTTTGTTTGAGCTTCTGGCTTCTGGGACTAAAAGCTGGCTAGAAGCTGAAACAAACAGGGCCTTACTCAATGAGATCCACTCGGGAGTGTGGGCACCACGCGGCGACCAGCACTCTGGTGGGAAAAACCTATCGGCAAGGATTCTTCTGGCCAACCACGGTCATAGATGCGGAAGACATAGTACGCAGATGTGACGGGTGTCAGTTCTTCGCACGACAAATTTACATGCCGGCTCAGGATCTACAAACGATTCCAATCTCTTGGCCCTTCGCCGTCTGGAATCTCGACATGGTGGGTCCCCTCAAGCGGGCACAAGGTGGATTCACTCATCTCTTCGTCGCCATCGACAAGTTTACGAAGTGGATTGAAACCAAGCCGGTTGCTGTAATCACGGCGGCCAAAGCACGCGAGTTTTTTCGAGACATCGTTGTGCGTTTTGGCGTACCCAATCGCATCATCACCGACAACGGCGTTCAGTTCAAAAGCAACGAATTTCAAGATTGGGGCGAGGAGCTGGGCATCAAGATCTGCTATGCCCCGGTGGCCCACCCAAGGAGCAACGGGCAGGTTGAGCGTGCCAACAGATTGGTACTACAAGGGCTGAAAACAAGAATCTTCGATCGACTGAAGTCGTACGCTACGCGCTGGGTTAAGGAGTTGCCTTCGGTACTCTGGGGCTTAGAACAACCCCGAGCCGAGCCACCGGGCAGACACCCTTTTTCCTAGTCTATGGCTCAAAGGCGGTTCTCCCGACTGAATTGAAGTTCTAGTCCCCTCGGGTCGCCGGTTTCGACGATAATCAGTCGGATGAAGCAAGATACGAAGACCTCGATCGGCTCGAGGAAGCCAGGGAAGCAGCATTGATCCAGTCGGCAAAGTACCAACAGGGCTAGCGTGGCTACCATCAGCGAAACGTACGGGGCCGTGCGTTCTCCAAAGGGGATCTGGTCCTCCGAAGGAATCAGAAGCACGAGCACAAACTCTCCCCACTCTGGGAAGGCCCTTACGTGATCGCGGAGGTGACCCGCTCGGGGGCTTACCGGCTACAACGTGAAGATGGATCTGAAGTGCCCAATACCTGAAACATCGAGCAGCTACGTCGTTTTTACTCTTAAATTCTTGTATTCTAGCAGCATTGTAATTATTTCCCTTTTTCTGACTTGCTACTTAGCCGTAAACGACTAAGCAGTAAGCCGGGGGCTACACTAAATAGTGTGCGGAGTCAACCGCAACCTATCATATTAATAAAAGTTGTTTTCTCTTTACATGTGTTGATCAAATTCGTGTGTTATGAAAATTCTTGAGTAATGACGCTGGTATTTGCCAAAGACAACGTTTAGCTACTCCGTCGATGCATAGGGATAAAGCCAAGTGCGGATTCCTGGCACTCGGGGGCTGGACCAGACGGCAGAAGCGTTTCACGAAAAAGGATAAAGCTAAGTACTCGGATAAATAAGATCGCCAGTATCGAGGATCGATCAAACGTTTCGACCAAAGTTACATTTACAAGTCCAAGTGTTCAACAATCTGCACGGTAGTCGGGAGAACTTCCTCCAACAAAGCACAGGCCTTCTCTTCGGTGCATACAAACCCTTCCTTTACAGCTTCGCAGTCTAGGCGCGGAAAGTTTGACTTTGCGATTGCGAGGCCTTGGCTGGTACATGTTATTGGTGCCTCCCGCGTGAACACTTTGATTCGCTCAGGAACATCGTCGAGATGGGCCACCAGGAGGTCAAGATCAGTCGGCAGCTCTTCTTCCGGATAAAGGCGTTGAAGCGTTGGGATAATTCCAACTAGAGCACGGCGGCGAAGCTCATGGGCGGTTTTCACCTCTTCGTCGAGGACCTGGATCTGCGCCCTGGTTTTTTCACGATGCTCTGCATAACTGATCGGGAGTGGCGGATCAGTCAGATTTCAGTGAGGTTGAGTCAGGGAAAGCTAGTGGAGAAAAGTTATCTTCCAGCTCTTTGGCCGATTTCTCGGCCTGAGTTTTGGCTTCTGTCTCCATGGCCTTCTGCCTCGCCTCCAGTGCTACATTCAAAGGCAAGTCTCGAAGATTATCATCTAAGGAGCATTCTTTTTATGAAAGTTTAGCATCGTTCGGGATTTATACCTCGGATGGTGTTGGACTCGTTCAGTGACTTCTCATTGGAGCTCTTCGATCCGGCCGCGATATTGTGACTTAGCGGCATACATCGCGTTGTCGTATTCGTCGCGGGTCTTTAGCTCGCCCATTGTTTTCTCCATAGATACGGACTTTTGCCTTGACCTCTCTTTCATGCGCTGCATGGAGATGGGAAGGAGATTGACGGGATTCCCTTATGTAAAGCAAGGATTCAGGGCATAGAAAGGTTTTACCTTGTATATCATGGCTTGAGCCACTGCCATGTTGTTCAGCACTTCCCATTCTTTGGGTTCCTGCCCGTCATCGACCTCGCAGCTTTCCATCTCTTTTCTCCATTTTAGTCGGAGGGGAGGAGCGTGAGCTTTAGCAGAAGGACGAGGAATTTCCTCAATTTCTGGCTTTGTCCACCTTGGAGCCAGAGCTGGGATTTTCACCTTCGCTGGCGAGGATCGGCGAGTGGCAGCAGATGGACCGGAGTCTCGGTGAGGTGGGGCATGCCGAGTCGAATCCCCTGCCATTTGGGGCCCGGCTTGGCGATCGGATTGTGGAGGCGCCGAGGCCGGCACTTCGCTGTCATGCGAGCTTGGCGGCTCGTCATCATCGACAGGTTTTCTGAAAGTATTTGGAGATTATTCAAGACACAAATCCCTTGCAAACCGTGAAGGGGATAAATCGTGAGGGAATATCTTTGCGATGACTTAAAAGATTTGAACCCAAATTGGATGTCCGAACCACTCGGGCCCGAGCCGGGAGGTTTTTCCACCCCTGACGCGGCCTTTGGGTCAGCAGATGGGGAAGAGGGAGGACTTCATGGCTGCGTCACCGGAGCCGAAGGCGATTTGGTTGCTGGGTGGCAACGACAGCGCAGGAGCGGAACATTATCTTCGTCGTCATCTTCGTCCGAGTCCCCTGAAGCGATCCCCTTGCTTTTCTTGGCTACGGGAGCACTAGCCGAGTCCTCCGCAAGGCGTTTGCGCGGTGCCTCCTTGTGGTGTGGAGCTTCCAGGACTGGATAGGTCGTGCGTCCCTGCATGTGCATCAGATTAAAATCAATCTAAGTATCGTCCTACAAAACTGCGGTTGAGTTGAGAAGGAACTTCTCCTTACCGCTGGTGGTAAATACGTCAGGTAGTACGCAGCCGGGCAGTCTGAGTGAACTATTTCCGATTCCGGAGCGAAGAGCTCAGTCACTCGGCTGATGATTTCCTTCTGTGAAAGAATTTGTTCAGTTTCCCGAGTGGAGTCTTGGGACCCTGAGTACTCAAAGGCAGGATGCACCCTCTCCTTGATGGGCTGGATACGACACTGAGGGTAATTCCAAACTACACCAATTCCAGTCAGCCTGGAGGCTTTCGCGCGCTGGAGAAGAACGAGAAGTTCTTGTACTTGGTCTCCCTCGTCATCGGCGAGAGGAGAAGACCAGGAGGGACGGACCGCAGGGCATTCACCGGTGAAGGAAGGGAGGACTGGAAGAGAATTGGCGCAGTAAAACCACTCTGAGTGCCAGCCTTATTGGAGGTTCTCAGGGGAAGATCGAAGTAATACTTTCGGGCTCCATCCCGCAATTGAAATCCCGCGCCACCGGCGGCTTTGGGAAAGTTCTTGTTGGGGAAGGGCTTGTGGAGGTAAAGAAATATAAAGAGGTCAAAGTGAAGGGCAATCCCCAAATAGGCCTCACAGATGTTGATAAAAATGGCAATTTGGAAGATAGACTTGGGGTTTAGGTGCGAAACCTCGATCCCATAGAAATGCAATAATCCCTAGAAAAATGGAGAGCAAGGAAGGCCGAAGCCGCGGAGGAAGAAGGATTCGAAGACCACTACCTCGTCGGAGCGAGGGGTGGGGCAGGATTCGCCGGCGGCGGGGCGCCATGACAGAAACTCTTCGGAGGGGAGCACGCCGATGGAGACCAACTTCTGTAGCCTCCGTTCGGTCGTGATGGACTTCATCCACTCCTTTCCGCTCTTCGCAGCCTTTGGGGCGGCGGGAGAAGGTGGAGCCATTGCGAATCGGAGACGGTGGCGGCGGAGGTTGCGACGGAGAATAACCCTAGTGGCGGAGTTCGCTAGGAGAGACTAATAGACTGGCGCAAAAAGTGAGTGAGGTGGACCAATTTCGTTCTCCTGTTCCAAACTTATTGCAACGGGCAGCGTTCGCATTCTAGGCCGGGCCTTAGTTTAGCGCTGGATGCGGCCTTTTCGAGAAGGGCAAGACCACTCGGCAGCCCGAGTGGCTCCCTCCGAGAGTTTCGAGTTAAGCGCTGAACGCTGGTCTGGGAGTAGGCGGTCCTAACTACTCGGATGAAGTAATGTTGCGGATTCAGAATCAAGACGAGAAGAAGCAATATCGCAGATTCAAGATCAAAGCAAGTTCGAGAAGAAAGACATCTGGATTTCCAAAAGTTTTTCATTAAAAGGCACTTAGGCCTATATACATTTCCCCGCGTCGCAGCACATCGAGCTAAGGCTCGTCGCTGGCTCGCGGAGGAGCAAAAGGAGAAGCCCCCCGGCGGGAGGACTTCAGAATCCCTCGTCGGCGAGGAGGGCTGCGACCAGTGCGTCCTTGAGGGGGAAGCGCACCTTGTGGAGTTGCGGGAATCCGCGGATCAGAACCCTGATGGATTCTTCCGCGCGGACCTCCGCCCTCATCAGGGCAAAATCCCCGCCAGAGCTCATCCTCGTAGGCTTTGGCTGTGGCCTCCGCCTCAGCCTTTGCCCTGGCCTCGGCGACCCACATCTCTATCAGCTCCATAATGTTCACCATCGCTTTGTGGGATCTTGAAGGTGGAGAGTTTCTGAGTATCGCCGGGAAGAGGAAGACTCGAAAACTCGAAGGCCGGTGGTGAAGTAGTACTCTGCCCCAGCGGTTTTCTTTTAAACGCCAAGGGAGTTCAAAGGGCGCGACTTGTAATCCGTTTCAAACACAGTAAAACCATCATGGCGATGGGACGGAAGTGGACGCGAATTCGGTTTCTGACGGAAACGTGCGTCGTTCCGGCTGTGTGAGAAAAGGGCGCGAAAACGCTTCGCCTCCCCCTAATTGGGCTTGGGCTAAAACTGCAAAGGGCGATCCCCTTAACAGGCTTTCTTAACAAGCCGCTTACGGTGGCAATGTGTTAAAATCGAGCCTAATTCGGTGTCGGTACACCCTGGAGGGCATATGACCGGCAGCGCTAAAATTAAAAATATTTCACGGCATACCCTATGTTGGGTCACTAGCCAACTTTGCATGCTCAAGGTTGGGTGTTGGTGAAATTTGGTTACAGTTTCGGAGGTATGCCTTTTCTAAGGTCGCCAGTTGTATACCGCTCCTCGGATACAAATGCCTCTCGGCCAAACTGCATCCAATTGGTACGCCCTTAGGGGCCTATGCTGATCCCTTCTCTGGTTGGGACAGGTACCACTCGGCTGAACGGTGTGCCCCATGTTGGGCCGAGTGCTGGTTCTTACACTTTAAGGCCAGACACCTGATGCCGATACATCTTGAAACGCTACAGTTACAGCAAGCTGCAAGACAAAAGTTGTAATGGCGTGGCTTAAGGCATGGCCCATGACAGGCCAATAGCTGCTTTTGCACCGCAAGAGTGGATGTCCAGGAGCCGAATTCTTCAGCTGAGGTGATGAGTCCCAAGAGGCCGAGTAGGCTGGTGGTTGGTATTGCCAATCCAGGCGTTGCCTCAACACAAAAAACTTAAGACTTCTTGAGTTCTTTACAATCTCTATTTAGATTACAGGAGATATAGGTGAAACCAATCGGCCGGACATCTGACTCGATCGTAAAGCACTCGGGGGCTACTGTGGACTACATGGGCCCCGGGTATCCTCTAGAAGGCCCATAAGGGAGCAGATGGGGGGCGATCCATCGATTACTGCTCCTGGAACAGTAATGCGGTGGTGGAACGTGTCACTGTGTGGAGCTGAAGGCCGTACGTCTCTACGATTACATACATAGATGGATCCCCATGTAATTAGCAGATCAATGCATAAATTCCATGTAACATCATAACGGAAATAGTTTCCATATACCCCGCGACTTTCTGTAAACTCTATCCCCCCTGCACTATATAAAGGGAGGAGGTAGAAGCCATCGGCACGATCCCATCAAATCATCGAACAGGAGCATCATCTTGCATCCCGATCCACCAAGTAATCCCAGAGCACAGGAAGTAGGGTATTACCTCGGCAGAAGGGCCCGAACCTGTATAAATCTTTTCTTGTGCTACCATCTGGTTTGGTTCTCGATAGCGTCCCCTCGTACAAATTCATTGCCGGCGGTGACCCCCTAGTTAGTCACCAGTCGACAACTGGCGAGCGAAAAGCCATCTAAATAATGCTTAAGAGTTGTATGTGGAGGATGAGGGTTCTTTTATTGAATAAAGCCAATTTTATCAAATCAAAACCTATGACTTAGCCAGGAAGAATTTAAAGCAGAGGAAAGTCATATTTTGTTATTGCTATATGATACTGGAGGCAGTTTCTAGAACTCTGCTAAACTGAGCCACTTCCAACTTCATTCACAACAAGTACAACCACTTCCTTCTTACATCTGACAGTTTCTTGATACTGACAAACATGATCGGTTTCTTGGTATCATCGGACCGGGGATCGGTTTCTTGGTACCGTCGGACCAGGGATTGGTTTCTTGGTACCGTCGGACCAGCTTCACTACTTCTGGCTGCATCTAGCACCAGGCCAAACAACTTCTTTCTGGACAAGCAACTTAGCTTGTCCTACCACTAAACCTCTTCACCTGACAACAACTTAGCTTGTCTACATACTGAACTTCTCAACTTGACAAATGACTTAGCTTGTCCAAACCCTTTAGAATACCAAGGTCATTAAAAGTATGTATGTTTGAGTCGGAGAAGTCTGATTCTCCACTCGGGGTTCATAACCCAAATCATTAAATGAGACCTAAGCAAGGCTAAGCAGTTAATTACCAGACCTAAGGGGTCTAAACAATTTTATTCTGTTTTCTAAACCGGGGTTATCAAGGTAAGTGATATCAATGGTTATCACAAGAAAATCAAGGAAGATTGATATTATCAACATAGATAATAAATTCATCAATGAACATGGCATGATAGTACATCATGATTAGCAATCTGGTCTCTAGGTTGAATCAGCATGCAAGTTGGTACTTTGAAAGTAAATACTTTAATAAAAACTGGGAAATTGAAGCATGCATGATTAAGGTTTAACTTTAATAAGAATAACCCTTTATGTTATTTTGCACTAGGGAAGGTCCCAATCTTCCCTAATAAGGGCAAACATACTATAAGATAGAATTTGATTCGCCTTCATTGTCGGCCACATAGTCGGGATCAACTGCGGGGGCCTCGTCGGTGTCAGGTGCTCCTTCTATAGCTATTCAAGAATTGCAAGATTCCAATAATTGCCAAATAAAGAACATATGTCATGATGCATGATGCTTATGATTGTAATCGGGATTGTCGGAACTTCCAATATAGGATATCCTAGTGGCAAGATTGTTAGGGTTCGTACTTATCGAGGAAATTCCATGAAATAGGGTTACATGTCTGCCCTAAATAAAGATATGGTACATGAATGCCATGATAAAGTAAGGACAGGATTAATCATGATATGTCAAGGATGTATGATCATATTTATTAGTATAACTATAATCCCAATATTAGCCCATAAGTAGAGAAGATAGGTTTTTAGCCAAGGACGTCATCTTGAGTGATTTCAGAAGGTAAAAGTGTTTATCTTGGCTACATTAGTTGCATGATCGAATTGCTAGTTATAATAAGGTAAACTAACATAAAAGAAAGCAACACAAAGTTCCATGTTTTAGATTCCACTTTTCTGCTGGGAAAGCGGTATTATAGGAGTACAATCATAGATACTTATAAAGATTTTACCATTCCAGTTGTACTGACCATTATGAATTAACTATGATGCTATGGTGATTTCTTAATTTTGTAAATTCAAGTGGCTCATAACTCACCTACTGTAAGTCTTGGTATACTCAAGTAATTATTTATCTATTTGTTTTAAATTTACTTGGGCTTATGGAAAAATGGAGAAATTCATACCCTAGGAGATGTACTTATTTTTATTATGCAATATTGGAACAGAAGGGCTAAGTGTTATATTTTTATGAATTTCTAGACTTTCTGTATAGCATGTGTATCAAATTCCATGGTCATTGGAATTTATTTACTATTTTATCAAAATTGATTTATGCAGTAAGACATTTTTCTAGAAAAAAGCCATAATTGCTAAAGTACATTTTTAAACCAGAAAACACTATAGTACTGTATACGATACATATTTTTCCTAAGTTCCAAAAGGTATCTAGTATTTTTAACCAGGCCACGATGGGCTGTGTCCGTCGTGACGGTGTCGGCGCGAGTTTGGTCCAAGCGAACGCCAACGAGTCAAGCTGTGATTGAAAGAGGGTAGTTAGAAGATTCTTTAGGGAACTCCATGGCGAGAGCATTCGGTCTAGAGTTCACCAGGGAAGGAGAGGACGTGCTCGAATGCCATTCCCCTGCTCACGGGCGGCGAGAGCGATCCGACAAGCAGAGGCGATCCGGGAGCGATTGCTTCCGGCGGGAGCTTCTCTGTGGTGTGGGAAGACGAGCGCAAGTGAGAGGAGTGAGCGAGAGAGTGAATTTCTCTGGCGACGCGAGGGGTTTTGTTACCCGGCGAGGTGGATTTGGGGGAAATCGAATCTAGGCCACGATGGGCTGTGTCCATGCGCCAAAGCTAGGCGTTGTCTCACTGGGGTCTAGTGGCGCACATTGAGGGCTTTGGTGAGCCAAGCGCACGAGGGAATACAGCGAGCCAAACCATGGGCGTGCGAGAGAGACCACAGGCCATTCATGGCGGTCAGTGGGGTGTTCCTTCTGTGTGATACCCATGGGCCTTAATCCATGCCGGCCCAATTAGGGGGGGTTAAGTGAGTTGAGGGGGGAGAAACTGACGGTTTCTCCAAGGAGAAACATGCAGCCGCCGCCCCTGTCCTCTCTCTCCCACGCCCACGCTGCTGTCCTCGCCGGAGGCCGCGCCGTCGCCGCCAAGCCGGGCCGGGGCCGCCGTCCTTGCCATCCCCGCTGTCGTGCCGCGCCTCCGCCGCCCAGCACCACGCCGCCGTCGTCCAACGCCGTGCGCCGCCACCGCTCAGCGCCTCGCCGACGCCGTGCCGTTGCCGAGATACAACTTGTTGAAAAAGGAACGTCGATACTAGATCTGAAACGACACCCTTCATATAGTGGAGGCCAGGCAAGAATTCGACTACAAGTCTAAACCCCCGCTGCGATCCTGCCATCTCATGGCCCGCCAGCGATCCGGCTCCCCCGAGACCAACACCTGGTCTCGGGCCCAGGTCCCCACATGTATTGGTCCAACTAGAAGCACAACCCAGGTCCTGGCCCAACTCAGCCCAAAAGACTAGCCTTGTGGGAGAGGGGTGCCTCCACCTTTTAAGTTGTGCTCCCCCATCACCAATAACCGATGTGGGACTAAACCCAACAAGACTAGTCTTTTGGGCTGAGTTGGGTCAGGACCTGGGTTGTGCTTCTAGTTGGGCCAATAGATGTGGGGACCTAGGCCCGAGACCAGGTGTTGGTCTCGGGGGGAGCCGGATCGCTGGCGGGCCATGGGATGGCAGGATTGCAGCGGGCTCCAACAAGTAGTATCAGAGCTTAGTTGGCGAGATTGGCCATGCGAAAGATCTAGGGGGGAGACACGAGGTTTACGTATACACGGGCGCCGCGGAAAACGCCCTATCGGCGCAAGGTGGAGCATGGCGGCGATCGATGGTGTCGGACACTTCGGGCAGAAGGCTCGAACCGTTCGATGGGCTACCGTTGGCAGGGATTGACCAGACGTGGCGATCGGGCTGACAAAGTAGCCGGCGAGGTCGGCAGGCGATGGCAACGACCTCGGCGTTCGCGATCAGACCGGTAGGCGCGGATGGATGCCGGATAGATCGGAACGGCGGGAGCAGTGATGCGACCGGATGTTGCACAGGAGGCGCTGCATCACGACACTGAGGGCGAAGCTGTGTCGTGGGTACGGATAGCCAGGGTGCGGCATGTTTTACCGTGCACGGACGTGGTGCATGGTGGCGGGCTGGGAAGCCTGCTCGAGGACTTAAAGATTGGATCTAGAGGTGCAGATTCAAGGGGAGTCAAACAAATATTCAAAGAAGGAAGCAACCAGAGACCGGGTACAAGGGTTCGCGCAAGACGCTGGAACGACTTCAAGATGGAGATACCATATTCTCCAAGGTGGAGTTTGTTAGGTATTGTGTCGAATATGTGTACGAGTAGGTTACATAGACTCTGTGTTGTAATAGGCAGGGTTGGTTTAGTGTTAGAGTCGGACTCTATCCAGGCCTCCACTATATATAGGGAGGTAGCCCTGGTGTAACCAAGAGAACGACTTCATAATAGTAGCATAGGCAAGAGGAGGTCAGCGGCCGGCATGTGGTCGTGACCTGGTTAGCCGGTGTGCTGCGGTATTATGGATTGGGGAGGAGCGCCCATAATCGGAGCCCCGCAGATGTAGGCGAAGACCGAACTGCGTTAACAAACATCGTGTCTCCTGGTGTCGTTCGTGATCTTGCATCGGCGCATATCCTAACAGCTCATGAGAACAATTGCCGTACATAATGTCATGTGGGGGAAAAAAGGCAGCAAGATAATACAGTTTTACAGACAAAATTGTTTGGGAAATAGACTCCCAGGTAAAACTCTGATTGTCAATCATGGCCATCAGATAAAAAAGATTGAAACTTAATAGCAACAGTAGGCAAGTCATCTGCCATGTTTAGAGACAGTTACCATGGGTATGCACATACAGAGACCGCCGAGTTGTAGCGCTCACCAAGACCATAGGCATGTCTATGATAGGACAGCCTGATGCTAGGGTCATATAAACCAGCTCCTGATTCTAATTTGTATTCTTTGCCCATTTCCACATCTGGAAAGGAGCCAGAATAAACCACTATATGCTTCTTAAGGCAGTGAGTCAGAGCACCAAGCTCGAGTTGCCCACCCCAAGCAGCAAGCAAGTCATTCTTAGATAAATTTTAAAGTAAACTTTGCTCTTTACCACTGTCAATATTTGAGTTCACCCAGCAAGATTTTGAATACTGGCCAGTGGTTACGGTTTCCCAGATTAATAAGTAATAACTATATATATAGGCAGCAAGCAAGTCATTCTTAGGTAAATTTTAAAGTATGTGTAAAAAAAATGATCTGAGTAACAAAGTAGCAAGCATATAAAGGTGTTGATTAAATATGGGTTTATTTTCTAGACTTGGAATAATACTAATCAGTAATCAGTGAAACAATCTAATCATGTTCCTGAACAACATATTAGCTTTAGAAGTTAGAGATATTAGTTTACTATGCTAGATTTAAACCAAAGTCAAAATATGGGTTTATTTTCTATCAATTGCAGTAGTTCTAATCAATGAAGCAATATAATCAAGTTCCTAAATAACAGATTAGCTTTAGAAGTTTCAGATAATAGTTTATGTGGCAAAAATAATGGGGCTAGGCCATGTGCACAAAAATTCTGGCATAAAGTGACCTGTCCTTGCATTTTTGACAAACGTGATGAGACCAATAATGCTGCTAAGGACCATTATCACTAAACGAAACTAAAGAAGCTCAATAATTGCGAGCTGCAGTGATAGAAAAAATTACCTGTGAATCTCTATATTCTGGTAAAGAGGTAAAGATAAATTGCACTTTCTTAGAGCATGGTAACAACCATAATTTTGCAACTCATGTGGCAAATGCACTTTAATTTCATTTGTTTATATCCTGTATCTGCCTGGACGTATGAGCTGTACTTTTGGATGTATCTGCATGTTTCGAAAACGAACACATCAGTTGGAAGGAAAGCAAAAGAAAAGTATGAAAGGGAACTGGAAGTGGCAAGACATGAAAATAGCAACGGTTGAAAAGGAGTAGTGCTATTGCTCTTCCAGATGAAAAAGACATTTAGTTTATATTATGATATTTAGTCTCAGATTAATAACTATATATATAGGCAGCAAGCAAGTCATTCTTAGGTAAATTTTAAAGTATGTGTAAAAAATGATCTGACTAACAAAGTAGCAAACACATAAAACAAGCAAGTCATTCTTAGGTAAAATTTAAAGTATGTGTAAAAAATGATCTGACTAACAAAGTAGCAAACACATAAAGGTGTTATGTTCACCAATTTAATAGCTGCTATTCAAGCTCATACATTATCTTGGTAAAAAAAAATATTTCAGCAAGCAAAAAAGAGAAGACAAAATAAGGATTGCTTGTGCAGAGATTACTCATGGATTGGTGTAGTAAAACGATTAGTGTGCCTTCATCATTGGACAAGCTAAGCATATAAACAAAATCAGTTATTCCATCTACCTGTTCTTTAAGAAAAACACAAATGTACAACAATTTTCTTTGGGTGTTCTGTGTAAAAAAATGATCTGATTAACAAAGTAGCAAATACATAAAGGTGTTAATTAAATATGGGTTTATTTTCTAGACTTGGAATAGTACTAATCAGTAATCAGTGAAAAATCTAATCATGTTCCTGAACAACATATACTATTGAAAAGGGTTACTGGCTGCAGCGTTGGCAGGAGCAAAAGTTTCCCAGCAAAACATATCATGCCCATAATAACTTGATATTTAGAGCTAAAATTGAAACAAACTTACACAAGAAATTGTCTGTGTGGCTTCGCCACAAAAGTAGTATCAATACCTAATAATAAACAGAGGTGAGTTTCTTGTTTTTCTCAAAAAATTACTGGATTGGAACACATATACTACTTCCTGAATTTTAAAGTTTTCATTGATCACTACTGAGCTTTTCTCAAATCCCAACAGCCTTGCTAACCTATGCAGATGGTCTTCTTTTTTTCTTTTTGCAAAAAGAAAAGCATAGCTCTGGAACTACATAAAAGTACAGATAAGTGGAGTGAGTAATACGCTGGAGGGTGTCTGAATCTTGAATCTTCACAAAGGCACACAATGTATGCAGGCACAAAAAGAGTTTAAATAGGATCATGGCAGTATGGCACACACTATCGACTATCGTACGGTTCATGCATTATAATAATTAATCTGAATTTTATTATCAGTGCTTAAGCTGAAAAAGGTCACACTGTTACCTGTCTCCCACCAGCTTGGTGAAGATCTGGAGGAGCAGCCCCTGGTCGTCCCTGTCCACCAGAACCCCAGCGACAGTGAGTTGTGTCGGCGGCGGCAGGGTGTGGAGATGGCAGCAGCACGGCGGTGGAGGAGAACCACGCTGGCTGGAGATGGGGAGGGAGTCCGATGAGACTGGCGTGCGGCGCGGCGGCGACGCAGCGGATTGGGCCCGAGTGGGCCGGGTAGAAGAATAGCGGTGCGAGGGCGGGGGTCTCGGAGGAGCCTGAGGCGAAGGGACGGCTGGATATGGGGAGGGAGAGGCGTGGGGTGGGGTGGGGATGGACGAAGGGAGGACCTTGTCCCTGCCGGTGTCGATGAGCTCTTCCATGGTGTCATGGCTACCAGGATGGCGGGAAAGGGTAATGCGCCTGTGAGCGCGGAGTGAGTTGAGTTGTGGCGTGAATGGGCCAAGGGCCTTTTGCTGTGCGTGTTTTGGGCTTGGGTGTGTCGGCTTGCAATATAAGCCGATGTAAATTCTAGGTTGCTGGTTGTCCAAAGAGTGAAATGAAATCTCGATCTCCCCCAAATCTTCTTCTTCTCCAGTTCTCCGTTTCCTGACCTTGCTAGGTGATGCTCTCAAATCCGAGAGACATCACAGATGGTATCAGAGCTTGCTCGATTCGTGGAATCGCTTCCGTAGCTTGGAGCCTTGATCGGTAAAAGTTGCCAGGGGGCAGGTTGGCTGTTGCAATCGTGACGGCCGTAATTTTCCTAAACCTCGGGTTCGATCGGTGAAGAGAGGAAGCCACGGCTCCTGCAAGGCAATCAATCCAGGTGAGACAAGTGATTGAAGCGATGGAGGACATGGAATCGCATTTCGTAGATCTGTTGAGAGGGGAAATTTCATCTATGAAGGAAGATTTGAAGACCCAGTTGGTGTCATCGATGAAGGAGGAATTACAAGTTCAATTAGCGGTGGTGGATCGGAAATTAGAAGAGCAGAGGGAAAAATTGGAGCAAGTGCAAGTGAAAGTCAACCTCTCTATGGATTCGCTAGGCAAAATTCAGGGAGATCAGGAGCAAATGACACAAGCTGTGAGGGGAGCAGCACCACCTCCACTGATAATTCCAAATAGAGAAGGACCTGGAATCATGGGGAGCATGCCCGCAACCCAAATGGGGTTGCATGGTAGCACATCTCGATCCACTCCTCTGGTAATCTTCCCACCCCCAACTCCAGCTCATATTGAAGTGTTAGACGCAGCTAGAGGGGGGGATACGAACAACCGGAGAGCTTGGATGCCGAAAATGGATTTTCCGAAATTTGATGGTAGAGATGTTCGCATATGGGTGGATAAGTGCGAGACATTCTTCACTATGTATCAAATTTCGGAAGGATTTAAGGTAGCAGCCGCAACCATCTATTTGCTTGACAGCGCAGCCCACTGGTATCAATCATACAAAGTGCATATACCCAACCATAATTGGAATCAATTCAAGGAAGCAATTGTATTGGAATTTGAAGGGAATGAGCATAGGAGTAAATTAAGGGAATTATTACTCCTGAAACAAGTGGGGTATGTACAAGAGTACAAGAAAAAATTCGAGATGTTGGTGTACCAACTGAAATTATATGATGAATCTGTAGGTGGTCTGATGTTGGTGACACAATTTATTCTTGGATTGAAAGAGGAATTACGAGCTGTGGTTGAAATTCAATTGCCAGATTCGGTATGGAAGGCAGCCGCATTGGCTGCTGTTTAGGAGAATATTATGGACAGGGCCAAACGAACAGGCAGTAGAAGCTACACAAACAAGGCCACATTTTCAACCACGGTTTTAGGGGAAAGTAATGGCAGCAACAAGATGAACACTAATGTTCTCAAACTGGACAAGGGAGATCTTTGGAAAGCTAAACAGTTGAAAGATTATAGAAGGGCTAATAACTTGTGTTTCAAATGTGGCGATGCTTATTCACCTCAACACCAATGTAAAGTGCAATCCACAGCACAACTAAAAGCAGTAGTACCTAATGAAATAATTGAAGATGAAGTTCTAGACATGCTAGTGTCAAATGAGAACCTTCTAGAAGATGAAGAAGTTCATATTTCAGTCAATGCTCTCTCTGGAGCTGCACAACCAAAGACCATCAGATTAAGAGCCTTGGTAGGCAACAAAGTGCTGCTCATTTTGGTGGATTCAGGAAGCACCCATAGTTGTGGATCAAAATATGGTATCATGCATGAATATGAAAGTAAAACATATTTCTCCCATGAAAGTGACAGTAGCAAATGGTGAGGTTCTTACTTGTAGCTCAATGGTAGAGAAGATGGCTTGGTGGGTGCAGGGACAAACATTTCATCATGATATGAAAGTCCTGCAATTAGGGGGTTATGATGCAATCCTTGGCATGGATTGGTTAAGTTTGTGGGGCACTATGCAGTGCAATTGGCAGCAGCAATGGATAGAATTCCATTATCAAGGCAACACTGTAAGGTTGCAAGGAGTTCAAAATGTCCAACAATCTTCCTTGCGAGAGGTAGCTCCAGAACAATTGCACAAGTGGTACTCTGGGAATGACATTTGGGCTGCTGTGTTACTAGATCCTCCAATTCAACATCAAGACCACGTACAGCAAGAGACCCCAGTTCCAATAGCAAAAGTGTTGCAAGAATTTCAGGAGGTGTTCAAAGAACCAAAAGAGTTACCCCCTCACAGAGAGTATGACCATGCCATAGCTCTATTTCCAAATGTTGCACCTGTGAATTCCAAGCCTTACAGATACTCTCCACTCCAAAAGAATGAAATAGAGAGACAAGTCACTGACATGCTACAGGCTGGCATTATTCTACCAAGTGTTAGCCCTTTTGCCTCACCGGTTCTGTTAGTAAAGAAGAAAGATGGCAGCTGGCGATTTTGTGTCGACTACAGAAAGCTTAATGCTATCACTGTCAAAAGTAAATTTCCTATGCCAGTGATAGATGAATTATTAGATGAACTAGCAGGAGCAGCAATTTTCTCAAAGCTAGATCTCAGAGCTGGATACCACCAAATATGAAAATAAGGATGAGCACAAAACAACTTTTAAAACCCATCATGGCTTATTTCAGTTTAGGGTGATGCCATTTGGCCTCACCAATGCTCCAGCTACGTTTCAGTGTGTCATGAACTCAGTTTTTGCTCCATTTATCAGAAAATTCATGCTAGTTTTTATGGATGACATCCTGATTTATAGTAAAGATCTGGGAGAGCATGTCACACATCTCAGGATGATCTTACAAGTTTTGCAGCAGCACCAACTTTATGTTAAGTTGTCTAGATGTTCATTTGCAGCAACTCAGCTAGACTATCTTGGTCATATCATATCTAAAGAAGGGGTGGCTACTGATCCCGAGAAAACAAAAGCAATGGAAGAATGGCCCACGCCAACCAATGCAATAGAACTTAGGGGGTTCTTGGGACTGACAGGCTATTATAGAAAATTTGTACACCATTATGGAATTCTAGCAAAACCCTTGACTACCTTGTTACAAAAGAAGAGCTTTCAATTGTCCAGTGAAGCACAGGAGGCATTTACCAAGCTAAAATATGCTATGACACACACCCCTGTGTTGGCCATACCAGACTTTACCAAATCATTTATTTTGGAAACTGATGCTTGTGATTCAGGTATTGCGGCTGTCTTAATTCAAGAAGATCATCCAATAGCATTTTACAGTAAATCATTGAGCCAAGCAAACAGTAAACTCTCGATATATGAGAAGGAATTTTTAGCCATAATGATGGCAGTGAAGAGATGGAGGCAATACTTGAGTAGAGGTCCATTTATCATCAGAACTGACCACAAAAGCCTTTGCCATCTGGAAGACCAAGTGTTGTCCTCAGATCTACAAAGGAAAGCTATGACCAAGCTTGTTGGACTCCAATTTCGAATTCAATATAAGAAAGGAATCGATAACAGAGTGGCTGATGCTTTGTCCAGAGTAGGACATTCTTTCTAACTTCAGGCTATCTCAGGAGGCCAACCAGTTTGGCTATAGGAAGTTTTAAATTCCTATGTGGTTGATCCTCAAGCCCAAAAGATGATTCAGCAGTTGGCCATTGCTAGTAATAAGGATGGGCCATTTTGTCTAATAGACGGTTTACTAAGGAAGAAAGGGAAAATATGGATTGGCTCCAATATGGGACTACAGAACAAAATCATCAGAGCTTTTCATGCTACTCCAGTTGGAGGACATTCTGGGGTTCATGCAACCTATCAACGGGTTAAGAAACTATTTGATTGGGACGGCCTAAAAACTGTTGTGGAGAATTTTGTTAAACAATGTCAGGTATGCCAACAAGCAAAGCATGAACATTGCAAAATACCTGGTCTGTTAGTTCCATTGCCTATTCCTGAAAATGCTTGGCAAGATATCTTTTTGGACTTTGTAGAAGGATTGCCTCTTTCTGAAGGATTTTTTGTTATTCTAGTAGTGGTGGATAGATTCACTAAATACAGCCACTTTATTCCAATTAAACACCCGTTTACTGCAGCACAAGTGGCCAAGTTATTTCTTCAGCATGTGGTCAAGTTGCATGGTATGCCGAGATCAATTGTGTCTGACAGGGACAAAATCTTTACAAGCCAATTCTGGAAAGAATTATTTAGGTTATTTGATGTCAGGCTAAACATGGGGTCAGCATATCACCCTCAAAGTGATGGACAAACAGAACGTGTCAATCAATGTTTGGAAATGTATTTGAGATGCTCATGCAACCAAAGACCAAATAAATGGTACCATTGGCTCGCGTTGGTAGAAGTTTGGTATAATACTAGTTACCACACAACTTTACAAACAACCCCATTTAAGGCCTTGTATGGCATGGAACCACACTATGGCATAGTCCCTGAGTTGAATACATCTTCCAATATGGAAGTGACTGATATGCTGAAAGAAAGAACCCAGTTTACTGAATTTTTGAAGCAACAGCTCAACAGAACTCAAACTAGAATGAAGCATTATGCTGACAAGCAGAGAACTGAGAGGGAATTTCAAGTGGGTGAGATGGTTTTCTTAAAACTCCAACCCTATGTGCAAACATCAGTGGTTGACAGACCCTGCCCTAAGTTAGCTTTTAAGTTCTATGGGCCATATGAGATCATCCAACGCATGGGATTGACAGCTTACAAACTAAAGTTACCTCCTTCCAGTCAGATTCATCCAATTTTCCATGTGTCTCAGCTTAAACCATATACTCCTGACTTTACCCCTGTCTCCAGTGAGTTACCCACTCCTATTGCGCTGGATATGATTGACACTGAACCAGAAGAAATATTAGAGCGCAGATTGATCAAAAAAGGCAATGCAGCTACAGCTCAAGTATTGGTCAAATGGACCAATCTGCCAACATCATCAACAACATGGGAAGATTATGAAGTACTGCGCGCAAGGTTTCCTGATGCTAAAGCTTGGGGACAAGCTCAATCTCAAGGGGGGAGCACTGTCATGGCTACCAGGATGGCGGGAAAGGGTAATGCGCCTGTGAGCACGGAGTGAGTTGAATTGTGGCGTGAGTGGGCCAAGGGCCTTTTGCTGTGTGTGTTTTGGGCTTGGGTGTGTCGGCTTGCAATATAGGCCTGTTTCAGATTAAATTAAATTAAATTAAATGAAAATTTGTTATTTTTGTATAAGCCAAATGATGTAATGTTTTATAGTCATTCTTGTGGGGTTTTAAAGAGTACTTCTTAAAGTTTGTAAAATATTTTTTTCAGAATTTTTTGAACTCGTTAAAACGTATTTTGAGGGGGTCACAAATTTGCCACAGTAAAACGCAACGCTACATTAATCTGAAATAAACAAGGCCATAAGCCGATGTAAACTCTAGGTTGCTGGTTGTCCAAAAAGTGAAATGAAATCTCGATCTCCCCCAAATCTTCTTCTTCTCCAGTTCTCCGTTTCCTGACCTTGCTAGGTGATGCTCTCAAATCCGAGAGACATCACACATGGCCTAGGCATCGGGGTGCTGGTGGCGAATAGAACCTCGTCCCTGTCGGCTGTCGGCGTCGATGAGCTCTTCGATGGTCCAGGCGAGGAGACGAACGGGATGAGGACAGAGGTGCTCGGTGAGGTCCCTTCATGGCGGCTCCGACGGATTTGCGTGGGGAGTGGGGACTGCGTAGCTAGGGTTTAGGGAGGGAGAGAAGAGAGGCGCGATGGAGGAGGCGGGGCGCTGGGAGGTGAGGGGGGTGGAGACGCGGGGCAGGGCGGACGGCTAGGGTTTTGGGCGGCACGGCGCGGGCAGCTGGGGCGTTGGATCCAGTGGCGGAGCGATCGGACGGCTGGGAAGCATGACGGACGAAGAAAACGGGTGGAAACTCTATTCGCTTTATAAGTAGGTAAAGATTTTATCTATAAGTGTTTCAAAATTAATTTCTTGATTGGACCTACACAAGAGTTATAATAGAAGTTTCCTTTATTTAATGTACAAAGGAAAATTATCACTAATCCAAGTCATAATTATGAGATTATATTTTACTAGGGTTCCAGAGACATAATACTATTTACTGTCATTTTCTAGAATATTTTGGACCTCAAATAGTATTTTTAAAGCATTTAATTCCATCTCAGGCTTTTCTGGATAATAAGAAAATAAGCTAAAAACCTAACTAAATTATTCCAAAGATATTTACAACAAAAGTCAATGCATGTTATATTTTTGTAAAATCCCTAGCATTGTATAGTATTTACTTAATTTTTCCCCAATTTATTCTTGGTCATATGCTATTTTTAGAAATTCAGAAAGACTTTCTGGGATTATTTTAAATCAAAAAGGAATTAATAAACCGGCCAGCACAGTAACGGGCCAGCCCACGAATCGACAGGCCACGGCCCAGCCGAGCGTGAGCGCGGGGCACGCATGTCAGCGGCGCGTTAGGCCTTTGAATCTTGGCCGTTCGATCAAGATCCGAGGGATCTACGTCGTCGACTACCTCTCTCCATGGCTGCGAGAGCGAGAGAGGGGGTCCAGGGCTTCATCGATGGATTCCGGGCGCTACAAGCCACAATTTTGAGTGATTCAAGTTGCTACGGCTTCAGTGGCTCAAAGCACACCTAATGGTGGTGATTTGGGCTCATGGCGCGGTCTGTAGCGACGGCGCGATGAGGGAGGGCAGAAACGGCTACGGGTACCATGTGCACTCGCCGATAGGGGCTAGCTCTTGGGCTTCAAGCGCGAGCATGAGTTATGCGAGGTCTAGTGGTAACGTACCGTGCGCGTGGTTGCCCGAAAGCAAGTCTTGCGTGACTTGGCCTCATGCGTGTCCGGCGAAGTGACGGCGGCGCGACTCGGATCTGAGCGTCTCTCTTCGAATCAAGCTGCGATTGGAAGGGGTTGTTAGAATAATTATGGGGTTGGCCCATTTAATTATTTTAATAGAAATTCCAAGAGGCCCATTTAATACTAAACCGTTCGGGAAATTGGGAGGAGAATATCTCAACTTAAATAGTTGGATTGTGGTTCTCCCAATTAAGAAAAGAGAGAAAAGAGAAAGGCGTGGGCTTGAGCGTGACGTGTCGAGCATGGACGAGCTCTCCCCGAGCCGGACGACCTCTCCTTGGGCATGGGCGAGCTCTCCCCGAGCCGGGCGACCTCACCCTGAGCATGGGCAAGCTCTCCCCGAGCCGGGCGACCTCACCTCGAGCACGGGCGACCTCACTCTGAGCACGGACGACCTCTTCCTGTAACCGACGACTTAATGGCTGGTGTAATGACGTACGTTACGTAACGGACGACTTAATGGCCAGATGTAATGACGTCCGTTACTAGTGCTTGATGGCGTCCAGGTTCGACGAAGCTTCTCTTCCTGGCGCCTATAAAAGCATGAGCTCCTCGCCCTGTGAAGTTGGTTCTCGCCCTCAAGAGCTCTCTCTCTCCCGCACATTCCATACTTCCATCTGTAGCGCTGCCGTTTTGCATTCCCGCCTCTGTTTCCTTGCGCGCACAAGGAGCCGAGGGAGCAGGCCTCCGGAACCTCGTCCTTCTCGAGATCCTGCTCGGGATAGAAGGCCGATAAGGTTTTTGGGGAGCGACCACGCGACTGCTCAAGTTTCCTTGCTGGTTCAGCTTCATCTACACTGCACCGACGTTCGACTGCACCGACCTCTCCACTGCATCAACGGCATCTCTGCACCAACTTGTGATCGTCTACATCAACCGTCATGGCGGCTGAGAATGTGCAAGTCATTCCTCCGCCAGCGCCTGTGCCTGCGCCTGTAGTGGCTGCGGCTCCGGCTCAAGGGTATATTTGTTTATACCGTGCCTTTGTCCTTTTGTTTTCCTGTTCATTAGCCCTTGCGTATGAGATAGATATTTTATATCTAGTACCTTTGGTCTTGAACTGGAAACTGGGCAATTGTTTAATTATGATTTACATAATTTTGTGGATTAAAATATTGAGAAAATTCCTAATATTTCCAACACCTATCAATCATCCCCTAACCGATCCAATCGGCTAGACCAATAGTAGATCAAATCTACTATCATGCATATCACATATGCGCCACTCCGAATCAAGAACTAAACAGGATGGCTCTGATACCACTGTAGGGAAACGCGGGATTGCTACACTAGCAACGAATCAAATTCTACCGCGGAGACCCAGGAACACCCTGCTAGTAAATGACCACAGATCAAGATTACCTTACGACGTGCTGTGCAGCGGAAGACGAGTCGTGGCGGATTACCGACGGTATACTAGAA
>SPJY01023245.1:830613-918113 GCA_005191435.1 Raddia distichophylla
TCCCCGAGCCGGGCGACCTCTCCCTGAGTTGGGCGAGCTCTCCCCGAGCCGGGCGACCTCTCCCTGAGTTGGGCGAGCTCTCCCCGAGCCGGGCGACCTCTCCCTGAGTTGGGCGAGCTCTCCCCGAGCCGGGCGACCTCTCCCTGAGTTGGGCGAGCTCTCCCCGAGCCGGGCGACCTCTCCCTGAGTTGGGCGAGCTCTCCCCGAGCCGGGCGACCTCTCCCTGAGTTGGGCGAGCTCTCCCCGAGCCGGGCGACCTCTCCCTGAGTTGGGCGAGCTCTCCCCGAGACGGGCGACCTCACCCTGAGCACGGGCGACCTCTTCCCGTAACCGACGACTTAATGGCTGGTGTAATGACGTCCGTTACGTAACGGACGACTTAATGGCCAGATGTAATGACGTCCGTTACTAGTGAGCTCCTCGCCCTGTGAAATATAAGTTCTCGCCCTTAAGCGCTCTCTCTCTCGCCCGCACATCCCATCTGTAGCGCTGCCGTTTTGCGTTCCCGCCTCTGTTTCCTTGCGCGCACAAGGAGCGGAGGGAGCAGGCCTCCGGAACCTCGTCCTTCTCGAGATCCTGCTCGGGATAGAAGGCCGATAAGGTTTTTGGGGAGCGACCACGCGACTGCTCAAGTTTCCTTGCTGGTTCAGCTTCATCTACACTGCATCGACGTTCGACTGCACCGACCTCTCCACTGCATCAACGGCATCTCTGCACCAACTTGTGATCGTCTACATCAACCGTCATGGCGGCTGAGAATGTGCAAGTCATTCCTCCGCCAGCGCCTGTGCCTGCGCCTGTAGTGGCTGCGGCTCCGGCTCAAGGGTATATTTGTTTATACCGTGCCTTTGTCCTTTTGTTTTCCTGTTCATTTGCCCTTGCGTATGAGATAGATATTTTATATCTAGTACCTTTGGTCTTGAACTGGAAACTGGGCAATTGTTTAATTATGATTTACATAATTTTGTGGATTAAAATATTGAGAAAAATCCTAATATTTCCAACAGGGGTCAGTAAGGCGATGCCAAGGGGAGTTCCATGGCGCGAGCGCTAGGCTTGGATCTCACCATAGAAGCGATGGACATGCTCGAATGCCATTGCTCTGCTCTCGGGCGGGTCCCACACTAGGCCCTAGGTCTCATGCTTACCGCACCCGCCTTGCAACCAGCCACCGTGATCAAGTTTTGCAAAATATGTTCACCCAAAAGTACCCACTATCATCTAACCCATTTAGAAACTGTCGGGACCCGCCTGAACGAGTCGAGTCCCTTCTATGCCTTACTTTATTAGTCCCTAGATCAGTAGCTAGTACACACAGATTTCCAAAACTTGGATCATAACCATTCTCATTAAAACATTAAATATTACATCAGAGTACGGCCATTAAGGCTCATAATACAAAAGATTGACACGCAGGCCAAACAACTGCGGAAGCATCGGTACATTGTAAAACCAAAAGGAAAATCCAACACTATCCCACAGGCAAGGCTGTAGTAGCGATCCAAGGCGCTGGAGAAATCCACGTCCTGAACACCATCGGCGAAGTCCTCGTCTCCAGGCTCAACGTCGTCCGGATAGTAACTATGAGACTCCGAACCTGCTCGTTGGAATGAGCAGCCCTACGAGTGAACGCGAGGGTAAGTATATGTGCAAATACTCACAAGCCAAATTGACATATGCATATGAGGGCTTTAGCAAAGGAGGGATTAGGGTTTCTTTTGTGGAAAGCCAACTTTATAAATTTTCCTATATCTTTGAAAATGTAAAAAGGGTTAAGAAGAGTTAAAACAAATATCTTTCTTTTGAAACTCCGGCTACCCACCGGTTTTATCCCACAAGGGTCAACTCATGGCTACCTGCCATGTCCATCCACAAATCACATGGCTATCTGCCATAGCAATCCACTATCAGGGCTAACCGCCAATTCAAACAAAATCTCAGGGCTATCCGCCATGTCAAAATCATAATCTCAGGGCTAGCCGCCATGTAAATCTCATGACTAACCGTCATGCTAACTCAATCACTTCACAACGTCCTGCTGCGAAGGCCCAAAACAAAACTCACGACGTTATGTCTTGGTTTTCTCTTTAAAACGCCAGTTCAAAAACAAAATAAGAAAATACTACCATGAGGCAGCGCTCCATCACCCGTCGTTGACCATGGGCACGGCTGTCTAGACAGTTCTAAGCTCTGCAGAGGTTGCACGCTTTACCCACGAGAGGTAATTTACAAAGTAAACCACCACAAGGTCTTTAACCAACTCACTCCTAGCTCAAGCATCTCCGCTAAGGATTCCACCTCTGGGCAGGTACTCAGTTGCCATCGGCCCCCTCTTACGCCAATAGGTTCAAAATCTGTGCGACACTGTTATCCACGGATTTTGAACTCAATTCTGTGGCACCATTACCCACGGGGCACTGTCAAATTCTGCTCAGATCTGAGCGGTTCCGTTAACCACGGATTCTACGCTACACCGTGTGCTATGGATTCTACGCTGCCTATTCCACCAAGTGAGATGCCCGAATTACACCACACGGACCACGGCAAATCTCAGCGGCCAAAGCCGTTGAGAAAGCCCTGAAAACAGTTGAGAAAGGTCAATCTCGACGGCTGGCCATTGAGATTTGGCACTCGAGACAGCGTGGTCGAGAGAGATGACCTGTCTCAACGGCCGTCAAGATTGTCTGTCTCAACAGTTTCAGACCAGCGGTCGAGAGAAGGAGCCTTACCGACACGACGTGGGGCCAACAGGCTCGAGACAGATGAGAGATAGGCTGCGTGTTAAGAGTTTGAAGGGTACTTGTTGACGGTCCTTATTTGTAATATTATGTATACTTTTGACAGTCAACATATCTACAAAATAAAAGCATTTAACGATTAACTAATCAATGAAAAAATTGATTGAATTTTGCCATAGGAAACCAACTATGGATGGTGCTTATAGAGTAGCAGTGGGAGGGGACATGGGGAGAGAAGTCGTCGGAGGGGACTTCAGTATGCTTTGGCGCCTACAAATGAGCCCTATGTTCTCACCTCAAAAAATACGTAAAACATTTTTTTGAGAAAAAGAAGGGAACTGGCTTGCAATAATTCAGTACGAAAGTTACACGATTAAAATTTAGGGAAAGGTTTAGGCGCATTCCCCCGGACGCACGCTACAAGTGATCTAACTTATTACAAAACGGGGGCCTGCCGCCCCCAAAGGCGTAGGATCTCCAGTAACAAATCGAAGAAGGTCAATGGTGGCAGCTCCTTTGAGTTGAAAATGTTCCTTTCTACCCAGAGATGTCGTTGCATGATGTCCTCGGCCCACCATGCACATGCTGAGATCATCAGTATGGGTACAAGCAGAGTAAAACATTTTTTCGCTCTAATATAGCATTGCTCGCATAGATTGAAACAGATCCAAATAACTGTTAATACATGTTCCATAAACATTTAACTCCACGTAGATATTCGACGATGTTTCAATATTATTTTGGTAACGTTTCTGGTAGCATCAGATTTTGAAACTCAGATCGGATCTCCAATTCGATGTCGTTCAACCGGTGCTTGCATTTTTCATTGCACGCTACATGCAAGCATTATTGCATCAATCAGTCCGGGCCTGCGATTTGCAGCCTCCTTGCCCACTCTTGCTTTACTGAAGTCTAGTAGCTGTTAGACCCCGCCACGTTTTTCCCGCGAAAATACGGGCGACAGTCCACATCACTTTCCTCGGCAAGTTTTGCGAAGTCTTGCGCGCGCGGTTTCCCGTCCATTCCCACCAACTGCCCCCTCAACTTCCGCACGCGTTCTACCACCACCTCGCCGTCTAAAAGTTGCCGTGCGCGCTCCCAGTGAGCCCCAACTCACCAGTCACCAGCTCAGGGCGTCAAACTCGATAAGCCTCAAGACGTCCCCGATCGACAGGGCGTCGTCACCGGCCACCTCGACCGCAATGGAGCTGCCTCCGTGGGCGTCCTTCCTCGGCGTGGTGCTCGCCACCGTGCTCTTCCTCAAAGCCGTCTTCCGCAGCTGCCGCCGGGCGTACAACCTCCCGCCGGGGCCGAAGCCGTGGCCGGTCATCGGCAACCTCAACCTCATCGGCGCGCTCCCGCACCGCTCCATCCACGAACTCTCCAAGCAGTACGGCCAGCTCATGTACTTTCGGTTCGAGTCCTTCCTCGTCGTGGTGGGCTCATCGCTGGAGATGGCCAAGTTCTTCCTCAAGACCCACGACGTGGTGTTCACCGACCGCCCCAAAACCGCCGCCGGCAAGTACACCGCCTTCAACTACTCCAACATCACCTGGTCCCCCTACGGCGAGTACTGGCGCCAGGCGCGCAAGATGTGCCTCACCGAGCTCTTCAGTGCCAAGCGCCTCGAGTCCTATGAGTACATCCGCAGTGAGGAGGTGCGCGCGCTGCTGCACGACCTGCACGGGGCGTCGGGGCGCGCCGTGATGCTCAAGGACTACCTGTCGACGGTGAGCCTAAACGTGATCACCCGCATGGTGCTCGGCAAGAAGTATCTGGACAAGGAGGCGGCGGCGGCTGGCGGCGGGTCGGGGTCGGTGACGACGCCGGAGGAGTTCAAGTGGATGCTCGACGAGCTGTTCCTGCTCAACGGCGTGCTCAACATCGGCGACTCCATCCCGTGGCTCGACTGGCTAGACCTGCAGGGGTACATCAAGCGGATGAAGAAGCTCAGCAAGATGTTTGACCGGTTCCTGGAGCATGTGCTGGACGAGCACAACGAGCGGCGCCGCCGTGAGGGGGAGGGCTTCGTGGCGAAGGACATGGTCGATGTGCTGCTGCAGATCGCCAGCGACCCCAATCTTGAGGTCAAGCTCAACCGGGAGGGCGTCAAGGCCTTCACGCAGGTGAGTCCGTTCATCTGTCCATGCCTTCGTTAGCTTGATCCGGTACTGTGAAAGAAGTGAACTTCACAGAAATAATTTATAAGATCCAAATTGCAACACCCCAGGATTCAATTGCAATCTACAAGTTATGCAGATGTTTGTGTGGCTTCCGGTATTAACCACAATTGAAATGGCCTGTGCAGGATCTCATCGCCGGCGGCACGGAGAGCTCGGCAGTCACCGTCGAGTGGGCCATCTCGGAGCTCCTGAAGAAGCCCGAGGTGTTCGCCAAGGCCACCGAGGAGCTGGACCGCGTGAACGGACGGGGACGGCGTGGTCCCCCCTCCATAGCCGGCCCACCCGCCTTCGCCCCCTCCCCCGGCACCGGCGGCACCACCGCCGCCTCCGCCGCCGCCCCCGACGAGCCCCACCTACCGTCCGTCCACCGCCGCCCCGACCTCCCTCTAAACCCGGAGGGAACCCACATATTCACTAACCCGAACCCGCAATGGCGGCGGCGAGCTCGACGGCGGCGACTGCGAGGTCGACAGCGTCGAGGTAGGCCTCCTCCCCCTCTGCACAGCGCGCGCGGGCGAAGGGGAGCTGCGCTCGGGCGAAGGGGACACGTGTCGCCGGGGGGGGCAATCCCGTCCGGGAATGGGATCCCGTGCGGAGGAATTCCTAAAAAAAGGGGGGAAGGGTGATGTTTTCACATAAGATTTGTACATAACAAGTTATTAAAAATGTTTTCGTTGGATTCCATGTGTGTCAAGGAGAAAAACACTATATACGTACGAGGATATACGGGCGAGCGTAGGTATGAGATATGCAGCGAGCGAGATGTACGAGGCAAGCGGCGATATACAACGAGCGAGACGTATGACGGTACGCACGAGGCCAGCGGCGAGCGTATGTATGAGATATGCAGCGAGCGAGATGTACGAGGCTAGCGGCGATATACAACGAGCGAGACGTATGACGGTACGCACGAGGCCAGCGGCGAGCGCACGAAGCGCCTGCGTGCAAGCGAAAAGGGAGCAGTCGCCTGCGCAAAACCTCCCCGCGCAGGCGCCTGCTCATTAGTCGGTCCCATAATTTATAGGGAGGCACTATTTGGCAGGCGACTGCAATTTCAGCATTTGTGCATGCACATGTCGTGTACATGCATATAGATCTCGCACAAAAAATTCCACTATCACAAAACATTTTTTCCAATATTGGAATGTGAAAAAACAGTAGAAAATTAGTAGAATTTTTTGCGCCTGCACGATTTCGCAAATTATATGAGCAAAAAATCTCTCAACGTGAAAAACATAAAACAAAATAAAATTTATAATATACAGAAAATAAAAGAAATCTATAATAAACAGAAAACAAAATAAATCTATAATAAACATAAAACAAAATATATCTATACAAAAATCGACCACGGGCAAAAAATTTCACTATCGCGAAGCGTTTCTTCCATAAATGCAAATGTGGAAAAACAGTAGAAAGAAAGCGGAATTTTTTGCACCTGCACGTTTTGGCTAATTGTAGGCGCCTGTAAAATAGCAATTGCGTAATTTATAAGATCCAAATTGCAACACTCCAAGATTTAATTGCAATCTACAAGTTTTGAAGATGTTTGTGTGGCTTCCGGTATTAACCACAATTGAATTGGCCTATGCAGGATCTCATCGCCGGCGGCACGGAGAGCTCGGCACTCACCGTCGAGTGGGCCATCTCGGAGCTCCTGAAGAAGCCCGAGGTGTTCGCCAAGGCCACCGAGGAGCTGGACCGCGTGGTCGGCCGCGGGCGCTGGGTCACGGAGAAGGACATGGCGCAGCTCCCCTACGTGGACGCCGTCGTGAAGGAGACGATGCGGCTGCACCCGGTGGCGCCCATGCTGGTGCCCCGCCTGTCCCGCGAGGACACGTCCGTCGGCGGCTACGACATCCCCACCGGCACGCGGGTGCTCGTCAGCGTCTGGTCCATCGGCCGCGACCCGGCGTTGTGGGACGCGCCGGAGGAGTTCACGCCGGAGCGCTTCCTCGGCAGCAAGATCGACGTGAAGGGGCAGGACTACGAGCTGCTGCCGTTCGGCTCCGGCCGGCGGATGTGCCCCGGATACAGCCTCGGGCTGAAGGTGATCCAGGTGAGCCTCGCCAACCTCCTTCACGGCTTCAACTGGAGACTCCCGGACGGCGTGACGAAGGAGGAGCTGAGCATGGAGGAGATCTTCGGGCTGTCCACGCCTCGCAAGTTCCCGCTCGAGGCTGTCGTCGAGCCCAAGCTCCCAGCCCATCTCTACGCAGGGGCCTGATATCGCTCTGCTCGCTTGCTGTTCACCTGCTGCGTTTGCTGATCCTATCAGTTTTGCTACAAGCTTTAATTTGCGTCGTGTTTTGCGCAGAGTCGAGTCTCGAGTGGAATAATGGTGCAGCGTAAGTGTGTAACTAATAACTCAATAAAATAACAAGCTTGGTAATTAAGGTGTGATGGCATATTTAAATGTGCAAAACAGATCAATACTGGCCGCAGATGTTTATGGTTTATAACACACTACTATAGAATGTTGCTTCTACACCGAGTCACCGGTGCTAATTTGCTTTGGACCGGCAGTGATCCGAAACAATGGTTGACGGCATATATAAGAGCCTGCGGTGAAAATACTAATCACTACGTTTGCTAAAAAAACATATAATATACTACTCCATCCGTTCTAAAAATATAAGGCATATAATTTTTTGATGCAGTCAACAAACATAAACTTTGATCATTAATTTCTTTCATATTATATCATCAATAACTATAAAATTAACATCATATCAAAATACTTTCAAATACAAATATAACTATATCACATGCATAACATTGAACATATATGTTTCTAGCATAATTGTTAGTCAAACGTTCTAAATATTGACTTTTTAAAAATACATACACACCTTACATTTTAAAGCGGAGGGAGAACTTACTACCGGTTTTATAACCCAACCAATACTTGTACTACATTATTATCCGTTTGTGTTCTCAACTGGAGACTAAGGCCCAGTTCTTTTCAGCTTAACAGCTTAACATCTTAACAGCTTAACGATTTATCTATGTTCTGAAAACACATATGCTCGCTTGCGGTTCACCTGCTGCGTTTGCTGATCCTGTCAGTTTTGCTACAAGCTTTGCGTCGTGTGTTTTGCGCAGAGTCGAGTCTCGAGTGGAATAATGGTGCAGTGTAAGTGTGTAACTAATAACTCAATAAGATAACAAGCTTGGTAATTACGGTGTGATGGCATATTTAAATGTGCAAGACAGATCAATACTGGCCGCACATGTATATGGTTTATAACACACTACTATAGAATGTGCTTCTACACGGAGTCATCGGTGCTAATTTGCTTAGAACCGGCAGTGATCCGAAACAATGGTTGACAGCGTATATAAGAACCAGCGGTGAAAATACTAATCACTACATTTGTGAAAAAAGCATAATATACTACTCCCTCCGTTCTAAAATGTAAGGCATATAATTTTTTGATGCAGTCAACAAACGTAAATTTTGACCATTAATTTCTTTCATGTCAAAGTACTTTCAAATACGAATCTAACTATATCACATGCATAACATTAAACATATATGTTCCTATCATAATTATTACTCAAACATTCTAAATATTGACTTTTTAAAATACATACACACCTTATATTTTAGAACGGATGGAGTAATTACTGCCGGTTTTATAACCCAACCAATACTTATACTACATTATTATCTGTTTGTGTTCTCAACTGGTAGAGACTAAATATTCTCTTGCATTGGCCCCCACATATGACTAGTTTTTTTTAATAATTTTATATCATAATTTTATGTCGGTGATTCACAAGGTATCACATTCTTTCATGTATCCAAACAAATGTGAACTCGATCGTATTGTCAATGTGAAATTGACACATGTTGTTATTATCTATATTTACAATATACAGTAGAAACTCAATCATGCATGCCAGTCTTGAAAAACATTTTCAGTCCCGAAAAATTCATTTTTTTGTTCTTAGCAATTAAGTCCCTATCCCCCATAGCTTTTTTTAACTTTTTTAACTTATCTTCTCATCTACCTATCTTCTTCTTTTTTAATCCGTCTGTTTTATAGCATGAATGCACGTTTTCTAAAACAAGTCAAACTAAGGAGACCTGATTTTGAAGCACATCTCGGGAAGCTCTCAGAGTTAGGAAATAAGTCAAATAAGATACGTTAGAAGGAATAGATCATTGTGTACTAACATTCTTCCGTTCGTTAAATTATGCAGACAATCACACTAACTACTTATGCTAAGATATGTGAAGTGCTAAGTTGCTTAAGATATGTGAAGTGCTAAGAAAATGACCTTACTTATGTCTTAATTATATATGATTGTTATCAATGTGTACAACACCAAGGTGCTCTCTCCACCGCTGTCGGGTGGGACCCATGGAAGAAGGAAAGCGCGCGCAGTTGAAGTTATCTAACCTAAGAATGAGGGCGTACAGACCCTGCTACCAGGTGGTGACCTGGACACGTGGCGACTCGGCAAGCAACTGGGAGGCTAGGCCCAAGGCACATTGGCGAGCAGGTCAGGTACCAGGCGGCCAGGACGCGGGGCGGCCCGACGAGCAAGCAGACGATCGCCCTCGCACGTGAAACGGAGGGCACATGGGCCCCGCTGTCAAGGAAACTTCCTTCCTAAGGATCCCTCCGGAGTGCACCAACTCCATACCATTTAATGCGATGGAAAAGGCCTGATGGGGTGCGTGTCGTGATCCCAGTACTTGTAAAGGGAATCCAACACCATGAGACGATACTAATCCCAGTTTAATTAGTATCTCGTGATGGACAATACGGTGGAATCATCGTAGTACATTTAATTAAGGTGAAATACAGGTAAAACAGTATCATTTTTAGTACAAGAGGAACTGGCATACCAGTTTAATAGTCCATGAGGAATTAAATTACAAGCACTAAGAAACATCATAGTAGCAAAATTAAATAACTGCGATAAATTCCAAGGCATCAACCCGGACACCTTCTCTAGTCTCGCGCACTCCCATCAGGGCCCTCCTCGTCCTAACCGAAATATGAATAAATATGTCCGTGGAAAATTTAATGAGTACACGACTACCCAGCAAGCAATCCTTAGATATGAGTGCAGGAGCAATGGTGGAGAATAGGTTATTTTACCCAAAACCTATTTCTAGTTGAATTTTAGTTGGCCGAATTTTAGTGAAGTGAATGCATGATCACATAAAGTACTTACAACTTTCAACAGAAGGTGCGTCTCGCACTAGGTCAATCCCGGCCTATTCTAGTCAGGTTTATTAACGAAAAGGGTGAATCTACATGTGTAAACGTCTTGCCCCGTCCAAGACCGTAGAACGGCTATCATGATAGTTTTAACTCTGTAGAGTGTGTACAAATTTATTCACAAGCCCCGTCTCATCCACTAGGAGAAACGGTACAAGACTTTTTCAGCCTACTACGCCCACCACTTCACCTGCCCTCTCTTTTGGTTTCCCCGGCCCGCCCGGTACACAGTGCAGAGGGGGCCCTTCCACTTATTGGTACCGGCCCGGGGCATTCCCCATTTAAGCTATTCGGTCTTAGGAACGCACCTACCCCCTCAAGGAAGATTGCAAGCCTCCCCTAGGGCAAAAGTGACAAAACGTAACCGGACAGCCTACGAGCAAACGGTTATTGGGTTTCGTAGTGTACTAAGCCAGGGCCGAAGGCACAAGTGACTGTATGGTAAGGTTTAGTCTATAAATACACAAGCTTGAGTCCTTATTAGAGGAAACCCACTCATCTCCACCACAATCCTAAAACCAACACTGCCGGGTCTCCCCTAAGCCATCTACACTAGTTTTAGTTGTTTAGAGGTTAACCAAAAACACCAAATGAAGCTAACTCCTCACAAGGCAATTTTTCATAGTGAATCCCAATGCAGTCATACACAACTAATCAAGGAAAGGATAAGGGAATTATCAATGGTTTCACAAAGGCGGCTAAGGCACATTAACAGAAGATTAATATGTCTAGGTACCCACACCTAATTTATATGCATGCAACAGTTCCAACAGTAAACAACAATTAATTTTAATTGTAAAACTAGGAGTGAAACATGTATCTATGCTTGCCTTCAAAAAAATCCGCGCCCTGCGGGTCCCATACCTGCTCCGGGCAACAATCGACACAGCAGTCGCAACCACAGTCTACACGGAAAACGAAAAGGAAATACAACAGAAAAATCAGTACAGAGAAAATAATTAATAAATATACAGAAAAATTCTAAGATTAAAATGTAATTTTTAGGCTCTAAAATTATCTCATTTGAAGTTATGAAGCTCGCTAAACAATTCGAGGAAGTTTCGGGTTAAATACAAAATTCCCCAAAAAGAAAAACCCATATTAACCCGAATTGGGTCGAACACGAGAATCCGGCCCACTTCTCTCCCCTTTCTCTCGCGCGTGCACACGGCCCAGCTCGGCCCACTTGGCCCTGTCTGACGCTCCGCAGCTATGTCTAACAGGTGGGACCCACGGGTCAGTGTCGCATAGCGACTGACAAGCGGGGCCCACGGGACAGAGGCCACTGTGCGAGTGTAGGCATGGTGGTGACACGGTTGGACACGTGTTGATAGGTGGCAGTTGTCGGGGATAAAATCATGGCTCATTGCCATGGCCCACTCCCTGACGCCCCAATCGAACAGCCTCCTAGGGCCTAGCTCCCTGGAAGGTTCTATCAGGCCCATATGCATCCTGCCGAACAGCCTCTGGGCTGGCGTGATGCGTAACGGCCAAGGATTTGTGTTTGAGTCCGACTCGAACAATAGTTCTGCACGGCTACGTGAAGACCCGGACATGGTTTTTCGGACTGGAACAGACGTCGTGATCCCCAAGAATTGGAGTTTACCTTATCCACCTAGGGACGTATTTGGCATGTATATGAGTTCGTTACGGTCTCGTAGTTAGCCCGGCCCGATTTGTCCCTCGGTAGGTCGGTTGTTCATCACTATATAAACCAAGCCCCAACGGTGTATGGGGGCATCTGATATCGCATTGTTGCATATTGCTCGCCGAGACTTGTTCGTCTCGTTGAGTTCCACCTTGTAATCCTCTTTGATATAAAGAAAGGCTGGACGTAGGGCTATTATCTCCTCGAGAGGCCTGAACCAGGATAAAAATATCGTGTCTCCTTATTGCTCGTTTATCGCTGTTCGCCTTGCTCGGCAAGTCTTCTATCTCCCTTTTTCAAGAACCTTAGTTGACTTGGGGTCAATATCCCAATCGTCGACAGTTGGCGCCGTCCGTGGGGAATTCTCTGTAGATCAAGTTTGTTCGAGCATATCGAACTCCGTCAGCGACCAGGAGGCTCTTCCTGAAGGCTACAATTCAGAAGGGCGGGATGTCTCATCCCCTACCAGAACGGATCGATCCGTTCAGTCTCGATCGCTTTCTGTATCTGGGACATAGATCTCTGGCTACGCGCCAGAGATGGTTCTGGATCAAACTCCCATCATTGACGATGATTATGGAACCGACGATCTTTACGCTGGTTTAGATCTTTCGGATTCCGGGGCCATGTCGGTCGATTTCTCCTATGGCGACACAGTGATGACGCCGTCTAGTGCCCCAACACACGACCGTCGCAGCGTCAACATGGCCGGCGCAGTAACCTCAAGGGATCACGCCCATGCCACGACAGCCGAAGAGATCGAGCATGTTAATTCTGCTAGGCAACAAGATGGGGCTACACCGGCTTCCCGCGAGCAAGAAGTTGTTCGTCGTAGCCTAGATGCCTCGATCAATCAAACCTTGGCGCAGATCCGCGATCAGCGCAAGCGTCAGCGACGCGATCCACCTCGCGCGCCTACGCCAAGTCCCCCAGCAGATGTTCGTCCTGCTCGGGTGGAATCCCCGCGCAACAGGACCCCAGTCGGGCAAGACGCGGAAGCCTCAGGGGTCCCTGAACCCCTCGAGCAGAGTCGGGAACGACTCCAAGCCCTTGCTACTGTTATCAGATCCGCTAACCAGGACAATCTCGCCCTCATGGGCGACGCTGTTGCTACTCACCTCCAGCGACTGGCCGAGGGCCTTAAGTCCATAGGTGAAGTTAACACCTCCTCCGGGCAGCGCAATCAACCTGCTCGGAATGACTCAGACAGCGAGCATTCCGATCGGTCGCGTGACCCTCGTCACCGGCAAAGGTATTTGGGCGTTGTCCCATGCACAACGCGCCCTATAGTCTCCAAACCCCTAACCCTAATTGAACGCCGACTCTCCATGGATCTCCTCTAGTCCTGCTATGCCCCAGACGATTCCTCCTCAACAGACTTCTCCCTGCTTCACCTCCCCTCTAATTCTCCGCCCTTGTTGTTGACAACACTGCTCTCATGCTCTTCACCGCCCCCTAAACCTCATGCCCTCTTGATTCCTCCACACCTCGTCCCCTTCAATCACACCGCTGACCAGCTCTGAGTGCCTGTCCTTAGCCCCCAACACACCCACACCCCCATCTTCTCCTCCTCTAGCTATTGTGACCACAAGCTCGACCATGTCAAGGACGCTGCGCTGCTCCCCTTCCTCTTCAATAAGTGGTACAATACCTTCCACCGATTTGGCCATGTTGTAGACCACTTTGGCCTCTACATTGTGGACAACACTTAGCCCTAGGTGCCCAACCCAAAGAATGCCTATAGCCTCACTCCCTCCGAGCACAAGAGCAACCACCTCCCATGCAAGATGGACGACGCCAACCAAGAGCCCCTCCCTCTTTAGGTGAGCAACATCGATGGGGCACGTCTTGCCATGATGGGGCATACAGAATCAACTCAGGTGGGAGAAAAATTGGGAGAGAGTGGATAGAGAAATAAGAAAGAGGCAAGGGCAAAACCGTCAGGAGAATTTGCCACATTCGTAGCTGAGTTGGAACCATACTTTAAGATCCGTAAAATGGAATGGATCCCATACTTGCAACCACGCAGTGGCATTTTTCACAAACATCGATGAGTATCAATTCTCTCAATGTGAATGTGAGTGTTGGCATGTATGTAATTAACCCACTTTTTTAAGACTCTTCGTCTTGTGAGCCTTATTGTGACACACGTAGTGCTAGCTATAGCTAACTCTTCTTCCGCTTGCCCCTCTCCTGCCTTCGCCAACCATTCTCTCCCTCTACTACTTCCCCTTGCAACTCTTGCTCTCAATCTCCATCTCTATACACCTCCATTAATTGTGCTCCTCCCAAGGTTACCATCCTAACCACCACTATGTGTTAAGCCTCTTTGCTATGTGTTTTGAGCTCATTCGGTTGTGGCTTTAATTGACATGTCATCGATAGCCACCATGGTGATCGAGCTTGGGGCAACTCTAGTGATGGATAAAGAAGGGGCTTAGGAGGGAGCTTTATATTATCTGCCTTCAATTCTAAAATTCAAATTCTTCTACATCGAATGTATAGCTACTGGAATAAATTTGGATAAGCTTGATGACGGGGATAGGATGACGTAAGAAGCCCATGAGAGCTAGCCCAACAAGGGGCCCACGGAGAACTCGGCTAAGAGTAGCCCAAAGGCAAGGAACCATCATTTGCGCTGACTTAGTCAAAACGACCAAGCCCAAGTAGAGGCCCGTCTATGCTCGGAGGAGATACTCGTGTTGAGATCCATGTGGAGGGTACCCCTGTTTGATGATGAATATATGTGACAAAATGGAATTTGAAGTGTTTTGAAGAATTTTAAATGGTGCATTTGTGAAAATTGCCGTGGAATTGGAACCGGACCATTGTGCTGAGCTTGGGCTAAGTAATAGTTTTGGTCGGACGTGGTCCGATGGAATTTGTTAAGCTGACACGTGGTGTATTAGGGCTTGCTAATTGTGCTATCACGAATGGATTATGATGTTGGTAATTTTGTGACGGACTAACCTTGCAGGTGAGGTAAGGTTTGTTGGTTTCGTGTGTGTTCACCTCAGTGATGCAGGTATCAGCGGTTACGTGACTGACGCTTAGTGGGGACAGCTGGAGACTGGTGCGTCTGGAGGCCTGCAGGCGACCGGGTTCGATGACCTGGCGGTCACATGAGGTGGTGTGCTTGAGAAGCTTCGCCATGGAAAGGAGTCCAGGACAGCTGGAGGCTGGCGCGTCGGTTCCTTGGTGGTGAAGGTGTTCTGACCGACGGGCCCAGGCATGGGCTGGCGACCGAGGAAATTGCGAGGATATGTCCCGAATTAATATGTGGAGAATATTCCTCCGCGGGAGTGTGTTGTTAATGCGTGAGTTGTACACGACATACTCAAATGAAGGGTGGAGATGGGATCTAGGCCTTAGGGCATCTCACCATTGGGCTATAAATAGAGGAGGAGGAGGAGAGCACCTCCTCCTCATCCCGTTAGAGCTAAAAATTTTAGAAATAGAGAGGGTGAGTTGGGTGTGTAAGGGTGGAACTTAGAGTGCTTGTTACTACATGGAGTGTGGTTTGTAATCCCCAACTTCTATTCAATGAAATCTCTCATCTTCATGAACATCTTGCCTTGATTTGCTGCTAGTTTTTCTTATTTTCGTTTTTCCTTTTGGAGCTCTTGTTTTGAGATGAAGTTGGGTGCTTTCTAGTTGGTTCTTTGTGATCTATTATGTCTTGAGGTTGCTAATATGATTTTACACGCTCTTTGCAACCATATGAGAGGCAAGAGATCAAATTCTTGACTTGCTACAAATTTGTCCAGAAACATTACTCCGCGCAGCAGTCAGTGTTTGATTTTTAGAAAATATAGAAAACTCATTTTTTGGGTTATTTCACTTGGATACGTTCTGTGACTTACATATCTATAAACACAAAAATTTTGAGATCATGGAGATTCTTCGTTTGGGCGCATCTAGGTGAAAACCGAGACCCAAATTTTCTAGACGAGATTTCTGGCAGGCCGTAGTGTTTGAATTTTTCTGATTTTTGTGCAAAGAGTTTTAAGTCAATTTTTTCTGGAGTGCTTCATGACTCATTGTTTCATAGGTAGAAAAAGTTACACAATTTTTGCACTACGACAAAGCCTTCATCTCTTTGTTCCAAGTGAAAACAAATTCTTTAGAATCTGCTTTTGCTTTTCATAAAGTGGTTTTAGTAATTTGGCTTGAAGTGCTTTATTAAAACATGATTTGAAATGATTATCTTTTGTTTGAATACATGGCAACCAGGATTATGATTGAAAATCCCCTCATATTTTCATGGGTTTTATCCATGCACTCTTGGGGTATACATGTTGTCACCTTGTTTATATTTCGGAAAATTGGTAAGTGTGAGCAGCACCGTCCGATGAAATATTTTTAAGGCTCCCATTCACCCCTTCTGGTCGTCATAATGGTTTTACAACCCGAGAAAGAGGTTGCTCTATAGGCTTACCAAGCAAGGGGTTTGTCGGGGATAAAATTACGGCCCATTACCATGGCCCACTCCCTGACGGCCCAACCGAACAGCCTACCAGGGGTTCCTTCTTAGGGATATACACGAGGGTGCCTGCGGCAACCACGCCTCCTTCAGGACTCTGGTCGGCAAAGCGTTTCGCATGGGCTATTACTGGCCCACTGCGTTACAGGATGCCCGGAATGTGGTTACTAAGTGCAAGGCTTGCCAATTCCACGTCCGGAAGGCCCATAAGCCCGCCCAAGAGCTCCAAACGATCCCCTCATCTTGGCCTTTCTCCACATGGGGTCTGGATCTGCTCGGCCCGTTCCCTAAGGGGTACAAGGGCTGCAAGCACTTGCTCGTCGCCATTGACACTTTTACAAAGTGGATTGAGGCAGAGCCTGTGTCGTCTCTACACGCCAAATCGACCGTGCGCTTCTTCAAGAACAATGTGATCACGCGCTTCGGGATTCCCCACAAGCTGATCACCGATAACGGCCCCCAGTTCAGAAGCGAGCTATTCCAGGGATACTGCGAACAGCTGGGCACCAAGGTCTGCTTCGCCTCTGTGGCACATCCACAGAGCAATGGAGCAGTCGAGCGAGCTAACGGACAGATTGTCCAGGATATCAAGCGGCGCGTGTTCGCTGCTCTCAACGAGCACAACAAAGCCTGGGTCGACGAAGTTCCTTCCGTCCTCTGGGCTGTTCGACCACGGCCTGCCGGGCAACCGGGGAAACTCCTTTCCAATTGGTTTACGGTGCAGAAGCCATCCTGTCCGCCGAAGTAGTACTCGGCTCGCCTCGCATGAGCTCGGTCAACTTTGTTGACTCCGAGCAAGAGCGCCTGCTCGAACTCGATCTCCTCGAAGGCACACGCGACCGGGCACAAGTCAGAACGGCGCGCTACCAGCAAGCTCTTCGCCGGCACGCCGCCAAATCCGTTCGACCAAGGGTCTTGAAGGCGGGCGACCTCGTTCTGCGCCGTGTCCAGAACCTGTCCAATGCCAATAAGTTAACTCCCCGTTGGGAGGGCCCGTTCACGGTCGTTTCTACTGCTCGTCCGGGGGCTGTTCGCCTGGCTATGGAGGACGGGAGAGAGCTGACCAGCACTTGTAACATCGACCAGCTTCGTAAGTTCTTCATGTAGGTCCTCTGTGTGTTTGCTTAGCTTCGCGCTTTTTGTCAAACTTCGCGCCTTAGTTCGTCCAAGTCTCTCGGGCTGCCATGTAATGTTCAATCCAATTAAAAGTGAATGTTCGCGGCCCTCTGCGGCCACTTTTCACCCCTTGTCCTCTCAGACTACTCTCTCTCTGGTAACACTTGATGGCTGCCCGGTCTTGCGAACTCTTAGCTCCGCAACCTTTAGGTTTTCCCTGTCCGTATAAGTTCCAAAACTCAGAGTTGCGTAACACGGTTTTTTCACCTTGCGGCTAAGTCTGCTCTCGTAAGGCCTCCGCAGCAGAGGCACTTACCACTTGGATCAACCACTTGGCAAAGCCTGCTCTCGTAAGCCCTCCGCGGCAGAGACACTTTCCTTGTTCGGTTACTTTGAAATCGCCTAACTTACGTCAACAAGCAGTTCACAGAACAATTCGATCAGGATACGGGTGTCGCTCTATCTCTCTACGCACGTGCCTGAATTCGCAAACTTAGGTTTTCAAGCATCGTTCGTACCGGGGGCTAGGGTGTCGCTCTTTCTCTTGTGCACCTGTTCGAGTTTGCAAACTCAGGTTTTTGAGCAGATGCACAACGGGGGCTGGGAGTTAGGCTGGCGTTCTATCGATTTTCTCAAACTTTCTAGCGCTGTTTCGCCTTGCTCTTAGTTTCCTGTTCGTTTCTTGTCTTTTTGCTGCTCTTTTTTGCAGGAAAAGGTAAGCTTTATTTACATAACCAAAAGTTTTACAGGTACAAGTCCCGTTCGGATACTGCCCTACTGCTACTTAGAAGCAAGCCGCTCCTTTAGCTCCTCAATCTCCAACTTGAGGCGCAGGACTTCCCCTTGGGCTTTGATCCCTTCTCTAACTTCAGCTCGGAGACGTTCGGCTTCCTCCTTGCTGTTCTTGACTTGCTCTTTGGCTTCTGCTCGGAGGGCCTCGACTTCCACGGTCTTGGCCCGCAGATCCTCGGTCAGGGTCTCGCCCTGCCCATGACGCTGCTCAGCGGCCTGGAGTTGCTCGCCCAACTCCTTGGCCCTTTCTTCCGCGATGCTCGTCCTCGCAGCCAGCACGCGAAACTCCTCGGCCTCTTCCCGAAGAGCCCGGGAGGATTGCCTCTCCCCGGTCAGTTGGGCCTTAAGCTTTTTCACCTTCGCCTTCAGTCGGCTCCGGCTTTTAGCTGGTGCAGAGGACTCCCCCGCGAGCCCCCTCGACCGGAGCTGCTCCTGGAAGGTCGCCACCATCGTGCTGCGTTCGATGGTGACGCCTTCCTCGAGGTCATCCATGGTGCCCTTCAAGACCTGATAGAGAGAAGAACGAGTCCATTATTTCGGGTTGTTGCTAACTCAGACGGACAAGTTTTTGGGTTTGAGGTGTACCTCTTGGAGCCGACACTTCAAACTCCGGCGCAGGCGATCTTCAAGGCCGTGGGTTACGAAGCCTCGGCTGTTCGAGATGAGCACAACGCGGTGGACTCTCCGCTGCGTCCTTCCCATGCGGGAGTGTGCCCGCCTTGGAGCAGTTGCGACGGGCGAGGCTCTCTCGCCCCCAAGCTCCTGCCCCTCTACTTCTTCTTCTGCCAGGTCGTCTTCAGGCAAGATCGGTGCCGCTATGCTCGGCGACACCGGTGTCTCCGCTGGCAGGGCAACTTGTGCGCCCTGCTCGTGGCCTTCTCCCTGCTCCCTGGCTGCAGGTGATTCGCCCTGCTCGCCAGTTATCTCCGTCGCCACAGGGACGATTTGCCCCTGCGACGAAGTGCCTGGCCGGACCGTCTGCTCGGTCCCGCTTCGGGCAGTTGGCGGAGCCAACTCCTTGTCCCCGCTCTTCGTGGCGCCGTGCTTCGTCTCCTCGACTTCGAGCCGCTCGATCGCGCTCCTCAGCGCCTCGATCTGGTCGCTGGAGCCTGGCAGAAGCACGGCCCATGCTGCCAGCTTGTCCTTAAGGGCGAGTAGCCGCACTGCCCGTGACGCACCGTGTAGGTGCTCGGGCAGCAGAGACTGCTCGATCGCGGTTTCCACGTCGTCTGTGGCAACCTCCTCCTGGGCAGCTGAAGAAACGGAAACGCGTTAAGTCCTATGATGTTAGGCAGAGTGTAAAGGGGAGGCTCTCTCCATTACGTACCTGCCACAGGGGACTTGGCCTTCTTCTTCGCTCCGTGGTGGACCTTCCGCCTCTTGCTCGGTGGGTCCGCGGCTTGCTGTTCGCCTTGACCCCTGGGAGCTCGCGGCGACGGGCTCAGCTCTTTTGTGAGCTGAGCACTCTTCTTGCGCAACGCAAGGATCGTTTCCTTGCGCGCGACTTTTTTCTCGAGCCTCCTCTGCTCGGCAATCTGTTGTAGCCGTTCAACATGGCCCTGGTGAGCTTGTGTATAGCGCATCAGCCAGAGGGTCAGGTTCCGTACCTCTTCGTCGCTCTGTTCGGAGAGGAGGATCGGACTTGGGCGTTCCTTCCTTGGCTGGCCTCCCTCGCGCTTGGCATGCCCGGCGCGCTTCTTCGCCGTAGGGAGCTTCAGAGGCGGTTGGCGGCCGCTGCAGCGCGGCGAGCTCCGCGTCGGCTCGGTAGCCACCTTGGGCTTCGTGGCCACCTTGGTCTTGCCCTTCCTCGCCTCCTCCTTGTCGGATCCTGACAGCTCTTCGACGATTTCGCCGACGATGAGCTGATCCTCCTGTACATTTAGAGGCGAATGTAAACACGCAATTATCGTGCAAGTCTAGCAACTCAGAGGGAGTTCTTCGGGAATTACCTCCGAGGAGCGGATGAGCACATTCCTCGGATACATATAAGCCACCTCGCCGGTGACCTAACTGTCCTTCCTAGCAGCCTTCAGCATGGCGTCGACCTGTTCGGTCACCCATGCATCATTTGGCTTCACTGCCCGAGCAGAAGAAATTGTCAGTTCCTGTTCGGATGAATCATCAAAGAACGGTTGAGTGTTTGAGGAGCTTACCCGTGCTCGCCCTGGTATGTCCTCCTAGCCTTCTATCTTGTACAAGGGGTAGGACCTTTTCCGCAGCGGACAGATCTTGTTCGCCACGACGTCTCGGATGATCTCTCTGCCCGTGAGCCCAAGGCCCACAAGAGAGGCGGTCTTCCGAGTGAGATACCACTCCTCGCTGCTCGGCTCCGGCCGTGGCATTGGTGTTCCCTTCTCCGGTGCCTTTTCGGTGAATACGAGCTTGCTGTCGTCGCTCCTTCTGGTGTAGAACCACCTCATCCACCACGGCCCCATTGAGTTGAGCAGTGGCGGACGAGGATAGGGCGTGTCGTCGGTGGTGGCCCGGAGTTTGAGATAGTAGCACCCAAGTGCCAAAGCGGCGGAGCTGCTCCTCGTCACTGTATAGTAGTGGAGGAACAGCCCCACCATGGTAAGGTTTAGTCTATAAATACACAAGCTTGAGTCCTTATTAGAGGAAACCCACTCATCTCCACCACAATCCTAAAACCAACACTGCCGGGTCTCCCCTAAGCCATCTACACTAGTTTTAGTTGTTTAGAGGTTAACCAAAAACACCAAATGAAGCTAACTCCTCACAAGGCAATTTTTCATAGTGAATCCCAATGCAGTCATACACAACTAATCAAGGAAAGGATAAGGGAATTATCAATGGTTTCACAAAGGCGGCTAAGGCACATTAACAGAAGATTAATATGTCTAGGTACCCACACCTAATTTATATGCATGCAACAGTTCCAACAGTAAACAACAATTAATTTTAATTGTAAAACTAGGAGTGAAACATGTATCTATGCTTGCCTTCAAAAAAATCCGCGCCCTGCGGGTCCCATACCTGCTCCGGGCAACAATCGACACAGCAGTCGCAACCACAGTCTACACGGAAAACGAAAAGGAAATACAACAGAAAAATCAGTACAGAGAAAATAATTAATAAATATACAGAAAAATTCTAAGATTAAAATGTAATTTTTAGGCTCTAAAATTATCTCATTTGAAGTTATGAAGCTCGCTAAACAATTCGAGGAAGTTTCGGGTTAAATACAAAATTCCCCAAAAAGAAAAACCCATATTAACCCGAATTGGGTCGAACACGAGAATCCGGCCCACTTCTCTCCCCTTTCTCTCGCGCGTGCACACGGCCCAGCTCGGCCCACTTGGCCCTGTCTGACGCTCCGCAGCTATGTCTAACAGGTGGGACCCACGGGTCAGTGTCGCATAGCGACTGACAAGCGGGGCCCACGGGACAGAGGCCACTGTGCGAGTGTAGGCATGGTGGTGACACGGTTGGACACGTGTTGATAGGTGGCAGTTGTCGGGGATAAAATCATGGCTCATTGCCATGGCCCACTCCCTGACGCCCCAATCGAACAGCCTCCTAGGGCCTAGCTCCCTGGAAGGTTCTATCAGGCCCATATGCATCCTGCCGAACAGCCTCTGGGCTGGCGTGATGCGTAACGGCCAAGGATTTGTGTTTGAGTCCGACTCGAACAATAGTTCTGCACGGCTACGTGAAGACCCGGACATTGTTTTCCGGATTGGAACAGACGTCGTGATCCCCAAGAATTGGAATTTACCTTATCCACCTAGGGACGTATTTGGCATGTATATGAGTTCGTTACGGTCTCGTAGTTAGCCCGGCCCGATTTGTCCCTCGGTAGGTCGGTTGTTCATCACTATATAAACCAAGCCCCAACGGTGTATGGGGGCATCTGATATCACATTGTTGCATACTGCTCGCCGAGACTTGTTCGTCTCGTTGAGTTCCACCTTGTAATCCTCTTTAATATAAAGAAAGGCTGGACGTAGGGCTATTATCTCCTCGAGAGGCCTGAACCAGGATAAAAATATCGTGTCTCCCTGTTGCTCGTTGATCGCTGTTCGTCTTGCTCGGCAAGTCTTCTATCTCCCTTTTTCAAGAACCTTAGTTGACTTGGCGTCAATATCCCAATCGTCGACAGCAGTGACGTGGTGACACGTGGCAGTGGGTAGGTCATGGATGGTGACGTGGCATGCCACGTGGCAGTTGGGAACGGTTCTGGTGCTGACGTGGCATGACACGTGTCACGCCACGTGGTTGTCGATCCGACGCGGCGCTGACGTGGCCGGTGGACCCCATTGTTCAGTGGCCGCGGCGCAATCTTTGCGCGTGAGCGTGGTACGTGTTGCCATGCGTCGCGCGTGGGGTGGCGTGCGAAATGGCCACGACTGGCGTGTGGGGCCATGGCTTGGCCGGGCCCACATGTCAGCGACTGTGGGTGGATTCGGCGCGGGTAAACAGGGCGGTGCCGGCGTCAGCGGCGGGTCCCACGGGGACACGCGTCGCGACGCCACTAGGCGGCGGCGATGGCTGCGGGTCCCTCGGGGACATGCATCGCTGGGCGACTGGGCGGCGGCGACGGCGCGGTCGGTGCGAACATGTTAAGCGGGCCCCGTTGGGACGCGCGTCGCATGGCGGTTAGCGCGGCGCATGGGTCGCGCAAGCGCGCGGTGCGCGACGGCACTGGGGCGACGTGGCGGCTCCAGATTGGGCGCGGGTTTCGCGCCGACGGCGAGAACGGCGAGGCCGTGGGCGATCTAAACTACGGTGAGCTCTGTAGGGCGCGTTTCTCCACCAAAATACACGATCCGCATATGCATTTGGACCGTCTCGATGAGATCTATCTACTGGTGCCATCTACACAGTGAATTGACTACGGGAAAAGAGAATTTACCTCAAAAACGTGCTCAGGGAGGGAGATCTTGTGCCGTAGGTTTAGGGTTTAGGGAGGAGAGGGGGTGGGCGGCGGTGCACAGTGGAGGGGGATGTTTATAGGGGTGTGGGCGCAGGGGGGCTGTTAGTCTCTTTTAAATGGGCCAAAAGTGTTAAACAGGCTGCTAAGGGCTCTGATTAAGGGTTAAAACGGCCCATAGGGAATCTAAGGGCTAAATAAAGTTGAAAATTTTATAGTGGTACCTTCGCTTTATTCGGAAAACTTGGGACACCTAATAAATTTTTATTAGGATGTCACAGTGCCTGGGGCGTCTGACGGCATGATTGCCCTGTCTCGCTCGTGGCATCAGCTACACTGTAGCCACTTCGATCACACGGACTGCAGTGCAGTAGTGAAGTGGCTTGGGATAGGTGGGTTGTTGTGTCCCATCCCACTTGTCCCTCTGTCAGAATGTGGGAAAGTGGGACGACGGCGCAGACTAAGGGACCGGGAGGAATGATGATGGCTACAGTGATCGGAACAATAAATGTATTGCGCCTTTCCCTTTTCCCAAGACATCCTGCGAGTATATAAGGGCTGGGGATGCATCTGTAAGGGGAAACCCTTGGTTTAACCGTAGTAGATACATGCAGTAAGAACTCAAGCAGGACTAGGGTTGTTACCCACTCTAGGGGCATAAACCTGGGTAATCTGGTTGTGTTCTTGAGCGCTCTTGTCTTGTCCATCCACGTGGGAAGAAAAAGAGGTGACCTAACTACGCAAACCTCCACTGCCGAACAACCGGATTAGTCCCCAGAAAAACCTTTCGACTGAAACACACCGACACTTGTGATACGTGGAATGTTATGCCACTACTATCTATGTGAAACGGTACATATGGTTGCTATTAACCATGTATGTAAAATGGTATGGTTACAATCTAGATATCTTAGTTGCTTTGTGTCTTACTATGTGAAATGCATTATCAGGTGCAGTGTGATAGTTGTAGAGCCTTGTTAGTTTGCAGTATGAAAGTTTTAGTTTTTAGTGTCAGCTTGTTCTTCACTCAGGATCTATTAGTACATTGGTCAGGACATTTGTTAAAAATAAGATGTTTTGTATGCTTGTTTGCCGGTTTGTGGTATGAATTGGTAGCGATATTCGGGGATTGTATTATGTTCTGCTGATGTCGTCTGACCTCCCCCTGTGGGCCCAAGTGCGTTGCGCCAGGCTCCGAGCCTAGGAAGGCCTAGGTCGCCCGGCTCACGGGTGACCAGGCTCTATCTCCCTTGCTCGAGCTATTTTTAGTTCGAACGCCCAGGAGTCTCTGGTTATTTTTAACCTGGGACGCTATGCTTTATATGATCTAGCCCATCTAGATATAGGCTTTAGATATGGTAACATTATGCACCGGTTGTGTGATGTTTTCTAATCCATATGACCCCACAAGTTTCTAAGTATGGCACGAATCCAACCGAAGACCTAGCTTAGCATTCAAGGCAAGGATGTCTGTGTACAGAAGAATTAAGATCATCTTAGAGTACAAGTGGAAGCCATATTCAGCAGGGACTTTGCCATGTAACCGACTTAGCCGTAGATAGCTGCCATGCTAGACACTATAAATATCCCTTGTATCAAGCCTTGTAACACAACACAACCAACACAATTCATGCAATCCCACAACACGCAACACAACATATCCCAATACCTGAGATCTCATATCTTAGATGCATATCTAGACACCTAGCAAGATCATCATCTCGTAGCCCCATAGCTTGGTCTCGACATCCCAATGCCTCTCCTAGAGCTCGGATCATTGCCTCTCCTAGAGCTCGGATCATGATCTTTCTTATACTTAATTTATCATCAACATTGTTAAGAAGGCTATATGTAGGTCTATTACCTCCTCCGAGAGGGGCTCGGACTAGGATAAAAAATTATTTGTATCATGTATTACCCGGTTGTCATCCCGAATGCAAAGTCTCTATGAAGAAGGGTCCGATTCTCCATAATCAACCAAATAAGCTCTATGAGGGGCTCGATTCTTCGCATTGACAACATTCTTCTTCCTCAAATCTGGCGAGCTCCTATGATGCTTACCGGAGCTAGCCACATAGCTTGTCGGATAGGAAGTGGATCAAGGGAGGAGAGAGAGAGAGAGAGAGAGAGAGAGAGAGAGAGAGAGAGAGAGAGAGAGAGAGAGGATAAGATAAGATGAGTGTGTGGTTGGGAACTTTAGATGTAGGGCTATGCAGTGTAAATGGGTGTCTGATTGGGCCTGACGCCTAGTCCGTAGAAATTCCGATAGGATAACCTTGAGTTATCATTGCTGGTTTGGAAATCAACAGTACAATTAATTCTAATCTAGTAGTGACCAGGTGTTTTGTAGTAGTGTATGTGTACATAAGTACATAGACATGGTCTGATCCTAGGTGCCCATAGTGTATCCCATCCCTTAAAAAAAAACATGGCCATCCATCTCAAGTTCTAAACTAAAGTGTTGTCATGCTTGTGAATTATGAGTGTCGTATATATTGATTATGGAAAAAGATTTTTTTTTTTATCTCCGAACCATAGCATTTCGTTCATTTTAGTTAGTGAACTCCAAAACCATGCTAAACCATTTGTCAAATTATTAAAACTTCCTTGACGGAGTCATTGTCAGCTTTGACCGATCAAACCATGATGGTTTGATTGATTGTTATGTGTAGTACGTTATATATAAATTTTTTTCACAAAATGCAAATTAAACTATATATTTGAGTTTCATACCTATCTCATAGTTTTTTTCACATAAAGCTTTTAAACTTTACAAGATTGTTTAGTGTTTGTGCTATTTTTATGATTAATAAAAATGCTAAAAATGGTTAAATTAATGCAACAAGGTAATAATATAGAAACTACTTATTGACTTAAATATATGTTTTGTTTGGTTTCGTCAAACCACCTTTGACCGGTAAAACCAGTATGGACTCAGTCAAATGGATATTTGTATCTGGCTTAACAATTGGAGAACTGACTTAACCAGGTTTTGAAGTTTATAAATTAAAATGGGTCAAATATATGCCAAAGTTTATGAACTAGATCGGTGCTTTTCTTCATTAAAATGGGTGCTTCAACTTGAACGATTATGGCCCTCTTTGATTCTTGGTACGTTTTGTTTGGTTTTGTCAAACTACCTTTGATGAGTAAAACCAGTATATATGGACTCAGACAAATGGATATTTGTATCTGGCTTAACAATGGGAGAACTGGCTTAACCAGTTCTTGAAGTTTATAAATTAAAATGGGTCAAATATATGCCACAGTTTGTGAATTAGATCGGTGCTTTTCTTCATTGCTAGCGATCGGGCTGCCGAACAGCCCGACGCGATCGGACGTTGCGCTTCACGCGCCCAGCACACACGGCAACCGCGCGATAATTACACTACGTGGCGAGTGCACCCCGGCTGCATGCTAATCACGCACATACGGTTATGAGTTACGTGCTAATCACGCGTCACGGGGAAACGTAGCAGTGCATGCATACGAAAATTTTTTAAAAATAATCTGTGGACATGATTTTTTCAATAGTGTGTCATGTTTCATCGTACCATAATCATGTTTATATATGTTTTGTTTGCTCCTTCTTTCTCTCTCCAATAATCGCCAGATCTAGATCTAGGCAGCATTTGTTATTCGAAAAACAAATAGAAACATGTGGAAACACACTAGAACATGTAATGTTCTGTAGTTTATTAGGGCCATGTTTCGTTATGTTTATCAATGTTTCATCGTATTTCACCGAACATATCCCCCTTGTTTCAATGCTATCAATGTCAGTGTCGTGTTTTTTTTTTCAAAACTCGCGTGTCAGAAAGCGCCCGATTTTTGGGCTTCGGATCGGACGTCCGATCCGGAGCACTGCCCTTTCTTCATTATATGATCAAGTAACAACTTGAATAATTATATATGGAAATTGCACCTGCACGGAAGGTCCACATTGCCAGACCTTATATGTAATCACACATGGCACTGCCCCCACACATCAAGCATTCAAGCCCCGGCGTAGAGAATTCTCTCTCCGTCGGTGGACGCATGCATGCCTTTGGCAGAGGGAGGCGACAACCCTCTGGCGTAAAGCATTCATGCAATATTGTACATTTCATAATTGACATAATGGGGCTCTTGGCCAGAGCTCCTTTCACTCCGACGGAGTCTATAAATACCACATCCTAGCAAGAAGAAGCTACCAACTTCCCAAAGTTCCATGGTCTACCTGCGGACAAGGGGATCAGTGGGTTTGTCAATGTTGATACGCCTGTTATAAACAGTATCAACATTGATGAACCCGCTAATTCCTTTCGTCCCCAGCTTCCAATGCATCCTAGCGATACACATTGCTATCCGAGTTCGATGTCCATCTGCGGACAAGGGACTCAGTTGGTTTGTCAACGTATGTACACATATTGTACACAGTATCTACGTTGATGATCCCACTGAATCCCTTCGTCCCCAGCCTGCAATGTATGATTGGGTTGTAATTCAACGTTCAATACACATTCAGGAAAAAGGTATGACTGGAATTTAATTTCTAATTACACGTTCAAATACATTTTTCTGTCCCAACTTATTTCTAAACCCATATAAAAAATATTACATTTAATCTCTAATTATTTCAATTTCACAATTTCCATTTAATATTTCTAAACCCATATTTAATAAAAATACAGTAAAACATTTTATTTTAAAAACCATGGCGCGTGGCAGATTTTTTTAGTAAACCCATATTTATGTAACATGGCGCCGCAGGCCGTGGCGCCTAGGCCCATGGCGCCGTGGGCCATGGCGCCTAGGGCCATGGCGCCCTGGGCCGTGGCGACTAGTCCAGGCGCCGTCGGCGTTGGCGCTTAAATGGGCCTTGGCGCGCTCCCCTGTGGCGCCAAGGGGCATTTTTTGTATTTGGAAAAATTGGATGGTATTTTTGGAATTCCGATATTTTTTTTGGGCAAACACTGAAAAAATTCCAATTAAGCTATCGACCATACATGGCCACCTGAAAAGACAGGCTTTTGGTAAGCACAATTCCACTGAATCACGATTAGACTGATGGCCATTAAAATTGCCAGGAATCACTACGAGGGAATATAAATATTTTATTCAAAAAATTTTGCAGTCGCATTGATAATGTCCTCCAATTGATTAGGATTTTTCAGACTATAGAATTTGTGTGCTCTGTTAAAATTCCAGAGCAATTCCACACCACATGCACAAAAGGGAACAATTCGAGGGCCGATAATTTCAGTGGTGAGAGAATCGAACCATACCAATCGTCCAGAACCAGGAATTAGTCTTCACAGAAAATGTTTTCTTTTGAGAGACATGCAGCGCCGTTGCCAGCCCAGATTCGCGAGCTCAAAAGAAAAGCCACCAGGAAGGAACGCAGTACCGACCACCACGTACTTGTCGTCGCCGTCGTCGTCCCTTCGTTCGTGGGTAACATCGCGGCATAACTTCAGGATCAGTGTGGGCGGACGAGGAGGAGGACGACTGCGCTAGTGACTGCACTGCACATGAGTGGGTTTAGGGTTAGGGTTCATGTCATACGTTAGATTCGAGAGGGAAGGCCGCGCCGGACGATGGGGAAAGGGAAGCGGTGAGGAAGAAGAGGTGCCGCAGACTAGGGAACTGGCGGGAGGTAGTGGAGGAGGAGCGGTGCCAGGGAGAGGAGGAGAGGCAAGAGGGAGGTTGAATCAGCGGGCGAGAGGCGGAGGCGGCGACGGCGACAGCGAGGGGTAGGAGGCAGGCGGTGGTGGAGGGGAGGTGGCACCGGCGGGGCAAGAGGAGGAGGCGCAGGCGGCAGCGGCAACGGCGATGGCGACAACAAGGGGCAGGAGGCAGGCGGCGGCGGCAGCGGTAGGGGGAGCGAGAGGAGGCGGCGCCGGCATGGCGGAGTGAGAGGAGGTAGGCAGCGTTGGCAGCGCGGGGGATCGAGAGAAGGCGGCGGCGGTCTCCACGGAGGTGATGGGAGGGAGGATGGACGAACTCTAAACCCACCTATAGTTATGCACGTGCGATCTTTGCCGACTCACTCTGTGTCGATATGGTAACACTGAATGACTATACGATGGGAAAAAAGGCTTTACCGACTGACCGTCCGACGGTAAAATCATCAGCTATTGCCAACTGACTATCCGACCCTAATAGTGTTATTCGTGTCTGATAGTCTGTCGCTAAATCATACCGACACACTGTTAGTCGCTATGCGTCAGTCGCTAATAGTATGTCGTGGTATAGTGCCGTCCAACGTCGCCAGTTGCACCTATCCGTCTTTCGACTAAGGCAAGTCTCCTTGATGATACTGTGAGCCTTGTGCTTTGTTTTAAAAATAATTTATTAGAGATTGAAAACCTGCATGCTAGATTAAACTAAAAATATCGTATTTGGTAGCTACTAGTTATGCAACCTAATGAATCATGGTAAGACTAGTGATAGGTTTAAATCATAAGGACTTACTAGTGTTATGTATATATATACATTCTATTGATGGTAGACGCTATAATTCTTGTGTATGAAAATAAATTGTGTGAAAAGAAAAGAATTGAGAAAGATTTAAGAAAATTCTTGGCGAGAGACTGAAACATCGAGGGTGATGCCATGGGTGAAAAATGAATTTATCTCTCTCCCCTAAAATCTTTCCGACTAGGGAGAGACTTTTGCCTGTTTAGTACAATAAGGTACCGTTTTGAGAAAACGGGGCTAAATTATTGTCTCTCTTCTAGTTTGAGGACTACTCGTCCTATGGACCTACGAACTGAGCCATACAGTACGACCTTGAGTCCCGTTATGGGATGGGCCTCGTTGTTAGCCGAAAAGCTCTAGCGTAGACTACCGGTGGTCGCTGTTAGTGTTTGAATCTAACTGCTTTGTGGCGAAACACTTCTGGGTGCGTAGCCTCTCGAGGGTAAAGCGTAACCACTCTGCAGAATTAAAACTATCATGGTAGCCGTGCTCGCGGTCATGAGCATGCGAAGGGACTGTTCATATGGTAGCTCTTTTTTTTTTTCCAAAAACCAGGAATTTTCAAAAGGATTTGAGTTAAGTAAAAGTTGTGAGAAATAGTTTTGATCTTGAGATAGGTACTACCGGCTTGCATCATGAATTGAGTTTGGCCTATCATGAATTGCTTGCGCAGTTTCGACCTACCCCTTGTTCCAATTAATTCCCGTAACAGGAAGAGACTGAGGAGGAGACTCGCTACGGCATGAGGCTGAATGGTGAGAGTATTTTGAGAATGAGCCCTAAAAGATAAACATTTGAGTTTAAGGTTTTCTTAGAAGTGCTTTTGTAAAATTAGGAAAAGAAAAAAAATGCATTTCCGCAAAACTACCCAAGCCATCCATTTGTACTAAACCCCATATGCATATATCCCCGACTTGCTGAATACCTTTGTACTCATCCCTGTTTCCCCTTCCCCTCTTTAAAAATCTCAAAAGTCGAGGAGGCTCCCTACGACTCTCCATTCGAGGAGGTCCCGGACTACGAGGACGAGGACTTCGAGGACGAGGAATAGGGTTATGTCCTGCCTGCTGCTTTGCCTGTGGAGTAGCCTAGTCGCTAAAATAAACCATGCCATGTTGGGCTCCTACGTCACCGTGTGTGTAACTCTGTATCTCGGCCTGCGTGTCATGCTTGATGTATTAAGTTGTGATTTCCTCTGGGACACATAGTCCCCTATGTTGTAATAATATAACTCGAAGGCAATGTAACATTATTGTTGAATTGTGTGTGCTAGTCATGATCTTCTGGGACTACTGTATGCACAATTAGGATTCGGTCAATTAGACTGGGTCCTGACAATGCTTGCCCAAGGTGTACCTTTGCTCTTTAAGCACCTTGTCAAGGTTTGAACTCCCAACAATTAATTGAGCCAATTTAGTGTCTAAATGCTCAATTCTATTCTTCAAAATCAAACTTTCCTTAACTAGCTCATTAAAACAAGAAGCAAAGGCACAAGTATCCAAATTGCACACATTTTCACATAAAGGTGTGATACTAGTGGATGATGAAGAGCTAGTATTAGGAGGGATGGTGGATGACAAAGAAAGTGGTGTGTCAAGTGACATGCTATAGGGGCCATTAATAGTGTCAATTAAATCACAAGTCACACCAAAATCAGATCTAACAATTGAGCAATCATTTGTAGCAATGTCATAAATCGATTTAGCCTTAGCTAGATCATTTTCTAAAATTTCAACTTGGCAATTTAAAGCATCATAATCATCTTCTAGAGATTCATGTTTCTCAGGCAAGATTTCAAATTCATTAGAAAGTTCTTTATTCACTTTCATCAACCTTTTGCAATTACATTTTTCCTTCTCTAAAGCATCATTTAAATCATCAATTAAAATAGTGAGCTCAACTAGAGAGGGCTTCTCCTTTGTTACCTTATTTTCCAAGGCCATAAGACACATTGGAGGTGGACAGTTGTTGATGGCGTCTCCGAAGACCTTGGCGGTGTGAGATTCATCCTCGAAGGAGTCTGCCCAAGAATCTTCATCATCGATGAGGCACTCCCCAACAATCACCTTTTGCTCATCGGCCATGAGACAAAGTCTTTGTCTAGAAATAGCTAGTGGAGTATTCTCCTTGATGGCGAGTCCGGCTAAACCATGAGCTCTTGTGTCTTCTTCTTTATCGGATGAGGAGGAGGTTGACGAAGAGCTTGAGCACTCTTCCTTTTTGGACTTCTCAACGACAAGAATCTTATTTTTGTCCTTAAATTTGTTCTCGCTCTTGCGATAATACCGATGCTTCTTCTAGTCATCTTCATCGTCCTTTTGATCTTTAAACTTGCCTTTACTTTTCTTGTTCATAGGACAATCCGCCGCCAGGTGACCCTTCTCTCCACACTCATAGCATCGTATTTCGGATATGGGTTTTCACCTTGATGACGAGCCTCCATTCCTAAACCTCATACTCTTGATCATTTTTTTTTGAGCGCTTAACAAGAAGAGCTAACTCTTTTGTCTCCGGAATCCCATCATCGGAGCAATCATCTTCACTTTTTTCAACCTACTTCTTCTTTGCTTTGACTTGAGCGGGAAGGGCAATAGTCTTCTTAGTATGACGTGCATCTTCATAACTATTGATACTCATCTCATACGAGGCGAGTTTTTCAATAAGATTGGTTGGAGTAAGAGCCTTCATCTTTTTGCTCTATTTTGAAGCGTAGTAACAAATGTGTTGAACTCGAATGGAACAATGTCAAGAATTTTTCGGCATACATCAATATTCTCCATGGGCTTGCCACACATGTCAATGTCATTTATGATCGGGTTCAACTTAGAGAATATATCATTCATACTGTCATTAGGTAGCATCTTGAAATAATAAAATTGTCTTCTAGCAAGAGCTAATTTCTCCTCCATTAGCTCCGAACTAGCAACATGGATTTCTTTCAAAGTTTTCCAAATTTTACTAGCTTTTGTGAGATTGCTAATACGATTAAACACATCAACACTCACATTGGAAAGTAAGACATTCCTAGCTATGGCATTGTAACGTCGATATTCCGTCTCGACGGGAGTGAGAGACAAGGAATTGGCGGGAGCCGGATAGCCGGTCTCACAAGCAATCCAAACATCGTAGCTAAGAGCTTCTAGATAGCATTGCATTCTAATTTTTCAATGGGAATAACTTGTGCCATCGAAAGTAGTTACTTTTTTATGTCAATCTTAGCCCCCTCCTTTGTGGCCACCTCCTAGCGATTAAGCTACAACAGGAGAACCTACGCTCTGATACCACTTGAAAGGATCTCTATGGCCTAGAGGGGGTGAATAGACATTTTTTAATTTCTTTTCAATTATTCATGATTAAGCAACAAGATTAAAAGTCACCCAAACCTAGGTTCTAGTGCCCTATCAAGCGGAAGCAATTTATAACAAGACGCACTAATAATCTAATTCATTCATTCAAAGCAATCAAGCAATTAGTAGCAATTCATGCGTAAGGTAAATGCGAAAGTAAATGAGACAAAGGAGAAGTGACACGGTATTTGTTACTCCGAAGTTCGGAGCCGCAACTCCTACTCTCCGTTGAAGCTGGCCCTTGTGCACAAGGACCGACTCTCTCTTGAGTCACACGCCTCACTTACTCCCCGGTAGTCGTTCCGACACTCCGGCGAGGTGGACTCCGTCACCTATACACCGACTCGAGAGTAGCCACACGCTAAGACCTACTCTCAAGCCCACTCCCTGAGAAGAACACCGTCTTCAAGAGTAATAAGCCCAAAATTCCTCGATCATGGCAAATCGAAGGACTTCCATGATACTTGGTATGGGGAAGGTAGGTGGTTGATGAAGTGGTGGAGGAAAGGCTCTAAAACACCCATAGGATGAGTAAATGATGGCTCTAGGTGGAATGCAGCAGCAAACCTCATAAATGGCTGCATACCGAACTCAATTTATACCCCCAAGAGAGAAACTAGTCGTTGGAGCTCGGGAAGACTCCAAAAACTAGTTGTTACAATACCCGTCGGACCCGGTCCGACGACCACCAGACCTGGTCCGATGGTTGTAACCCAGTCTTAAGACAAACGACATACGTACTGTCGGACCCGGTCCTGACGGTTGTCGGAACCGATCCGATGGAGGTGAAAGCACAGGAATTCAGTACTGTTGGACCCAATCTGACCAGCTACAAAAGAGAGCAATTAGGGTTTGTGTCCATCAGACCCAGTCCGACGAGCACTAACAATGCAAGGCTTAAGTATTCTGAACATAAACGGATTTTTAGGTAATTGTGAAAAGGCTAGTGATTTAAGTGAAGAAGAGACTCGGCATGATTGAACCAATTAGAAGACAAAAGTAAAAACATAGCTACTTCTAAACCTACACATGACCTCTTCACTCGTCCGGTCATGCTTAGAACATCTTGGAGCAACTCAAAGGATCGCCATTGGCTTGCTAGGGTTCCATGAAAGGACTAAGAGCTCCCTAGCATTAATCCATGCACAATTATCCATGTCATCAATACCACTAAATAATTAGGGCTCAACGATGCTCAGACCGGGTCCGATGGTCGTCCGACTGGGTCCGACGGGCACTGTAACGACTAGTTTTTGGAGTTTTCCCGAGCTCCAATGACTAGTCTCTCTTCGGGGGATATAAATTGAGTTCAGTAGCCAGCCATCTATGAGGTTTGCTACTCTATTCCACCTAGAGCCAAAATTTACTCATCCTAGGGGTGTTTTAAAGCCTTTCCTCAACCGCCTACCTTCCCCCAAACCAAGCTTCATGGAAGTCCTTCGATTTGGCATGACCGGGGATTTTCAGGCTTATTACTCTTGAAGACGGTGTTCTTCTTGGAGGAGTGGACTTGGGAGTAGACCTTGGCATGTGGGTACTATTGAGTTAGTGTATAGGTGACGGAGTCCACCTCGCCGGCGTGGCGGAACGACTACCAGGGAGTAAGTAAGGCATGTGGCTCGAGAGGGAGCTAGTCCTTATGCGCAAGGGCTAGCCTCAACAGAGAGTAGGAGTTGTGGCTCCGAACTTCGGTGAAACAAATACCGTGTCACTTCTCCTTTGCCTCATTTACTTTCACATCTACACTTTGCATGAATGGCTATTGATTGCTCGTTTTCTTTGAATGGGTGGATTAGGTTACTAGTGCGTTTTTTTATTAGTTGTTTCCAATTGATAGGGCACTAGAATGTAGGATCGGGTCACTTTTAATCTTGTTACTTAATCAAGAATAATTGAAACGAAATTTAAAAAAATGCCTATTCACCCCCTCTTGACCATAGAGATCCTTTCACGCATCCTATGACCTCACGACAGCAGCGCACTCCCCCTACCTACCTACACACGGTGCCAGCTTCCCGTGATATAATCAGCGGCTTGACAATGCCTCCCCACAACGACGCACTTTGGTGTGGTGGTGACGCCTCCTCATCTCCCTCACGACGACATTGTGTCACCTCCCAATGTCTGGAGCGGCAGCGGGAGCAGAACAAAAACCACCTTCTTTTGATTGGGAGGTAGTGATGGCAATCGGGTCGGGTACCTCCGGGCTCCGGGTACAGCCGTCATGGACCCGGACCCGAGACCCGAATAGTGTACCCGGACCCGGACCCGAAGTTACTCTCGGATCTAAACCAATACCTGGACCCAGCGGGTACCCGGGCCCGAACGGGTACCCGTCGGGTCCAACCTGAGAGCGGGAGAGAGAGGAAGAGAGGACGCCGCCGCACCGCAGGCCGCGTCCTGCACGCCACCGCGGCCACTGGCCTCAGGGAGTAGGATGGAGAGAGGGAAGGAGGGAGGAGGGAGAGGGGCGGCGTTTGAGAGGAGGCCGAGTGGGGCGGCGGCCAAGGAGTGAGGAGAGAGGCAGCGTGTGGGTGGTAGTTTGGGAGAGGGGCTAGGGTTAGATAAGGGGAGATGAGAGGCAATGACAACATGGGACCATATGTCAGTCCATCTTTTCGGGTCCGGGTCTAGGCACGCATGGGTCTAATTTAAAACCCGGACCCGACATCTCATACCCATGGGTCTAGGATTAGACCCAGACCCGGATCCATCGTGCTGGGTACCCGCGGGTACCCGGATTCATGGGTATTTTTGCCATCCCTATTGGGAGGGACGACCTCTCTCATCTCTCTCTCTCTTTGAAGGCTTGTTTGGCTAAGCAAGGGATAAACCCAGGGATCAAGATCCACAAAGGGATTTTTTTGGTCGTTTCACATACTTGGGATACAAATCCCCTTCCAATCTCCTCCCTGTACTCGTCATATACAAATCCCATCTCTTTCTCATCACTTTTTTTGCGGAACAATGAGTGGTGCAACGACGGGTGGCAAGATGCAAAAATATGGGTGGCGTGTGGTCATTGAGCAGCACCTTGGAGCCGCGCCTCCGTCGAGGGAGCAGGGCCCCACCGTTTGGAGCTCATCTCGTCAGCCGCCACTGGAACTAGAAACTCGTCGCCGACGATGCTTGAATCTGGGAGTAGGATCGAGAGGAAGCCTGTTGTGATAGGGAATACCGGTGGAAAGAGTTGAAGAGACGAGCGGTGGAGCAAGCGATGATGGAAAATATTCAGCGGCTCAGCAGATTGGGGTGGCTTCCCCAGGGAAATCTAGGGGGATGAGCCAGGACGACCCTGAGTAGCGGTCTGCCAAACGCGCGCGTGAAATAACCCGTGAAAATCTCCCACATGGATCAACCTCCCTGGGAACATGCTGGGATCCTGATGGGGAATCGGGCTCCCAAACGAACATTGAGAGGAAAGTTCTCTACAAAAGGCCCACGCCTATTGGGCCATATTTTGGACAAATTGCATGATACTACTCTGCAGAATGGAGAGGAGCTTCGTGAATAAAACTATTGCACAATGCTTGTTTTGATGTTGAGCTAATTCAAGTCCGACATTAATCATCGGGCGATAAAGGAGCTCCTGAATAGACTTGAAAACAAATGGTCGGGAAAGATCTCAAACTTCTAGGACGGTAAGGAGATTCCTCGATGAGGACTAATGAGGCTATAATATTGACTATTTATAGAATTACAAAGGTGGAAAGATCGGATGTATTCCAACAAAATGACTTGCATGTGATAGGAAAGAGAAAGATGGAATTTTTCTTTAAGAAAGGAAATCGAGGGGGACAGACTAGGACGACCCTAGGCAGAGGGCTGCCAAACGCGCTCGTGAAATGACCCATGAAAATCTCCCACGCAGATCATCCTCCATGAGAACATGCTGGGATCCCGATGAGGAATCGGGCTCCCAAACGAGCCCTAAGAGGACAGTTTTCTACAAAAGGCCCGCGCTTGTCATGCAAGATTTTGGACACATTGCATGATATTACTCTGTAAAATGGAGTGGAGCTCCGTGAGTAAAACTATCGCACAATGCTTGATTTCAGGAAAAAAAAATATTTTTTATATTTTTTAATTCTCTTACACAAAAATGGTCGTCTGTTTGGAGATTCAGGAAAAAGGCTCCAGTCAGTGATTCAACGGGCGATCCTGACAGGGAGGGGGAGGGGGCAATCGCCCTTTGGTGGGGCGACGGGGAGATTCCCCCACAGCCGGCCAAAAACTAGCGTGCACACAAAATAGCGTTTGACGTTTGAAATAACAGTATGCATGGTAATCTCTGATTAGAATACTTTATGGGTTCATTATGGTTTTTTAGTAAAATAGTTGATGGTGTAATAATACTACAAACTCTGGTCACAAACCATTAGAACTTTACTATTAAAATAATTCTAAAAAAATAAAGTTGTACGTACCAATTGTTATAGACAATGTAGATATTTTAAAAGATACTCATACATCGAGTTTTAAATCTCTCTTCTTGTGTTCGCAATATGAATGAATTTTTAATTTATTCGCTAGTGACATGACGAGAACAGTGAAATTGGCGAGGCTAGATTTGATGTTGTCTTCACTTTTGGAGTACGCTAAACAAATAGCTAACTTAATCGAAGAAATTTGGAAAAAATCGAAAAAAATTATCTGATCGTGTTGTTTATGTGGTGTTATTGTTGAATGAGTTAGTTTGGTCCGAGAAAGTTAGTAGAACATGTGAAAACATGTAAACATAAATTTGTGCGTTCATTATGGTTGCTTACGTGTTTTTCTGTCAGTTTTAAAATTAGCTACCTTAGCTGGAAATTGATGGAATAATTCGACAAGCATTGTCACACCATGTTGTTTATACGTTGTAATTGTAACATTAGTTAGTTGGGTCTGTATAAGCAAGTTCAAAAATGACAAAACATGTAAGTAGCTAAAAAGTTTCGGACAACCGATCATTGTAAAATAAGAATAAACGGATTACATTACACAGACAATGGCATGTACGATGCATAAGAATGGTTGTGCAATGGATTACATTACACAGGTTGATACACCCATGCCTGAATGGTTGTGCAATCACAGGGATGACACACATCTTGCCTTGAGCTTGGCTAGTGTCGTGCGGCAAAAGGATCAATACGTGAGTGTATCAAGGTTTAACCCATGAGAATCAATCTACGCATTTGGGGGGTCAATATGTGTAGCTAGGTACCGCTATTGATCAGTGGATTTGAAAACGGGTTTCCGACCCATGGCTGACTAGCACGTGAACCTAGGCCACACACTTAATAGGTTGGAACATGCCTAATGGATTTATCCGTCAGTGGGTTTTGCATACGGATACAGATCCGCGTAGGATTTAGAGTCCTAATGGGTTAATATCGTAGAAGCCCATTAGCACGTCTATATAAAGAGGAGGCCTGGGCCCGGGGCGACGTGGTGCTAGCACGTACGCCCGCGTGGAAACCCTAGCTGCACGACGCGGTGCTAGCACACCCGAGTGGAGCGTTCCACCCCTGGATGTGTGGGTACCTTTAGACACACTACCGCTATTGCGGACGTGTTGCTGATCAGCGGACCCCGAGATTCCTCGAGTTGCGCAGACCTTAGGCCTAAGCTTTGCCAAGACTCCCCGAGCTTTCCAAGCGTCGACGAGTTTCACTAACCTTAGGCCTGAGCTCCGCTGAGACTCGCGAGCTTCGCCGACCACGCGGAGATCATCCCTGACCTAGGTTGCGACCTATTCAATATTGATCAGGACATGAACGACTACTTCCTGCACCTCGACACGCGTGACGTGAGCACCGGTTTCTCCAACTTTTCTTCCCCTACTTTTACTCGTCAAGGGTAATGATCTGTGATCCCCTACTTACAAGATTGACCTGGGTGTTCACCTAGAAATTTTTAATTTTTGCTATGGTATCATGCGCGTTCCCCTTCACTAACAGCCCGTGGTGTTTGAATTTACCTAATTTTTCTAAAATGAATTTGAAGCTCAACTTTGGTGTGGTGCTGCACGACTCATTTGTCTACCTTAAGAAAAAGTCTTTCAATTTTTTGATGTCAAGAAAAGTAGCAGCAACCCCCTTATTAGAGGACAAATTTATGTTGAAATATGTTTTTACTTTTCTAAAAGTTGCTTTATCCATTTGGCTTGATTAGCTTTTGTTAAAACCACTTTACCCTTGATTCCTCATGTTTAGACTCTAACAACCAGGATCCTGGTTTGAAAATCCTCACATCCATTCATATAATTTATCTATGCAATTTAGGGTGCATGAAGTTATTAAATGCTCCAAATTTTTGAGTGTAGGTGGATTTGAGGCTCCCATTCACCTCACTTTGATTGCAAGCTCAGTTTTTCAATAGACTACTAGTGCTAATTGATAAATGTTTCTTAAGTCCTATATGCTTTAGAGATTTTTTTAAAAAAAATCCGAAGAGTATCCAAAATGTTTTCGTGTTTTTAAACATAATAAAACATAAATTAGCTTTTTAGAAAAAGAGAAAAGGCTTTGCCTTGGATCTCACAGCCACCACATTTGTCGTCATCGCGATGAGTTCGAACCAGACATTGCACCACCACGGGCTAAGCCTTGAAGTCTGGCTTGGCCTAGGGTGTCCGGGCTATTTATTAAACCCTCGAAATGTGGAGCTAGGGCTCCCTGATGTTGTAGTCGTCGTTACCTTGAGCCATGGTGGACTAACTTGTCGGAAAGAAGCGGTGGGATCAGGACCAAGAACTGTAGCGAGCAATTTTGTCACCACCGGTGAGTCCTGTCCATGTATTTTTTGAGACCCTCAGAGCCTTGTGTCACCATGGTCAGCTTCCTGGTAGTACCAAGGGAGGTCCATAGCATCTGATTGTGTGTAGATCGTGGAGTGTTGTTGTGTGATGGCCATTGGTCCCAGGTGGCATGTGTCAGCCCTCATTTTTATACTTACTAGAGAGCCACTGTTTACATGCACTAGACCCTGGATCAGTACTCTAGTGCGTGCAATACATAGCTGAGTATCATACAGACATACGTTACATTATTCGGAATATTACATACCTGGTTACATGACGCAGGCTTATTATTAAATAAGCCGAGAGGTCGTACAACTGTTATCGGTAAGCCATCAGAGTTAGCAGAGCACATAAGATTAACCAAAATATCTTCCAACGGCTATGCATTTCTGCAGGCGACTGGAGCAAACCCTAAACCGCATCATAGCCATCGTAGCTGGGTCATCTCCTTTGCGACACTCGAACCAATACTTCTCCTTAACTTTCATCTAAAGAGTGGAGATATGCGAGGTCAGCATCATCCAAACGCTGGCTAGTTAACACTTCCCTTAATGCATATAGTGCTTAGAAGGCCTTATTTGGAGGTAAGGGTTATTTTGTTTGCGTAAAGCCAGTTTTAAGACGAGTTCAAATTACCGTATCTAGCATTAGTTATTAATGTCTTTTATAGTCATCATGGGGTTCAACACAAGAACAAACATAACTCAGGCACACAAACCCAAGTCTAACTGATAGACCTTGACGACCAACCTTAAACTAACCAACTCAAACTTGGCCAAATCTTGCCCAAGATCACAATCAACTCAATTGATCCAATACACATATCCAGCTTAATCATTCAAGTCAACTTTCTTCTGGTTGCCCCTAACCTTTCCTAGTTCCACCATCGTTCTAGGATTTGGCAATCCTGTTGTGGACCACACATGTCATGGCATGATCACCCTGGCCTAGTAGGGTTGCCAGCCCTCACTAGCCGACTGTCACCCTAGGGATGTGTGGCTATTATCACCCTCGGTGATGACCAATGCCGGTCCCTTATCGAGACTGGTCCCAGCAGGCCTCCGTAGAGCGCTCACAACTAGCGAGCCAAGACCCGTACTCCGCGTTGTGTTGGAACCATCATGCAGATGGCAGCGATCTCTCCGCTACGCGTGTTACTCCGCGCTCCTCTTGGGTAAGCCTTGGCTAAACCCAGCACAAGGTATAATCTCGTGCCTTAATCATCCATCACATATCATCTAGGGGCAACCCACCGATCATTTTCTACTTCCACGGTCATCGACCACACCACACACTTGGACTTTCCCAACCGACTGACCCAAACGGATCGGACCAGGTACCCACATAACCATCAGCCCAACATGCATCTACCAGCCCTAACTGTCATATGTCAAATCATATTGAATGAGAATCATGAATGTCCGGTGAATATCGGTTCACCGTTCCGTGGCAGTTAGCCAGAAGATTTGTTTAAGTCTAAGCAAGTCTAAGCAGGTTTTTACCCATTAGGCAGGGTTAAAGTTGTTACCAGACTATTATTAAGCTAACAAGGATATGACAATAAAGACAGTCATAAGGGCTAGATAATAAAAGGACAGGTATGTATATTTATAACATGATTTAACAAGTAGGCAAATATTAAGCATGCATGTTGATAATAAACAACATAGTTTAGGAACACTGGGTAAATGAACATGATTATATCGATGTTAGTCCACACTAGGGAAAGCCGCAATCTTTCCCTAGTATGGGTAAACATCTATAAGAGTAAGTGTTAACTCGCTTGGACCACTTGTATCCCAACCGTGGATCTTGATTCGCCTCGAGATCCTCCTTAATCTCTTGGGGTCTACCGACAGGAACCAAATGACACAGATAAACACTATGTTGCGGGAAAACATGGTACATGATATGCAATCGCTTCTACGAACTTAGTAGCGAGTCTAAGAAGGCCACCCTAGCATCTCTATGGTATTCCTACTAAGAGAATTCTATGAGTTTCTATATATAGAGATAGACTTTATGACGAGGCTCACGGGTACGGTATAACGTCGCCGAGGTCTTGCGACTAGGGATACTTATGCATGAAATGTTCCAGACTAAAATGTGTCGTATTTCCGATTAAGTTCCCATATCGAGATTCAATCCGTTGTTTGAAAAATAGGTGTACGCGTTGTATTTTTGTTTCAAGCGAGAGTTATGATATTCCCATGTACCTTGGTTGTTCTTGTTCATTAGTTAGGATACCCAACTTAGTTCTAGTATTTATTAACACTCAAATCGTTTTGATTTACTTATTATATAGAGAATACGGTGTTGGTTCACTAATTACTTACTGATACAATTAGAATCATGATACATGCATGTGACCTAGGCTCTCTCTTCGACACTATTGTATAAGACCGGGTGACAATGCTAATGTTCGTATGATATGCCATGCATGTCCGGATGTATTAATAAGTAATGTTACCATTATATAATAATCTAGCTATACCCCAAAATATGATTTCGTACGATACGATCGTAATCGAGTGATTAGGGTATTTAAAGCGATATACGATGACGAGCCTACCTGCGGAGTCACGTTTGTAGGTGTTGGCATTTTTCTAAGTTTTCCTGAGTATATGGTATAACTTTAAGTTATAAATTTATTAATGCATTTTCTAAAGACAACCCAATTACTCATCATTTGTTGGAGTTTAGCAAATTACTACTCTAAAGAATGCATTTTGGGCGTAATACACTGGCTAAGTAACCCTGGGTGTTCTATCAATTTTCAAAGACAGATAATCACCTCAGAGGTCTTCCTCTTATATCCTTAGGTCCAAGGATTTATTCTGAGTCCAAAAGGTTATTTTATGTCTAAAGACGTTTCCATAAGTTTTAAATAAACTGCACACGATCTTATTTAATTGGGCTCTCATCTAATATTAGTATACTCGGTACTATTAATCCTTTTTAGTGTTTCCATCATTCCCTTTGGGTTCATAAGAGTATTTTATACTTTATATAATTCTCCCATTTAACCAATTTAGTTCTAAATTAACAAGCAAGCCGATTCGGTCCCTTTTCTATATAGGAAGGTACATGGGGGTTAATTACCTGCTTTGTTCAAGAAAAACCTATGGACAGTGCTTAAGCTAATATTATTATAAATTTTCTACAGGTTTTTTCTATATAAGAATTTTCTATGAATTTAGGAGGTGTCTACGGGTTTTAAATAAATTATGAAATCATATTGTAAAAATAAGATAAAGATTGAAATTGGGCTGTATACGATTATAATAATCCAATTTTTCCACTACACTATTTATTGTGATATTTTTCCCAGTTTGAAAACCCTATGTAGTATTTTTGTACAAATTTCATAATTTTTGGATATCGTTTGCTATTTTAAATAAATCCTACAAAGTGCTATCACACATGAAATAACAGATTTCGGGGCTTAATTAGCAAATCAGCCATGGGCTGGCCTTGGGCCAATCTGGGCTGGACGTGGCTTGAGCCCAGGGCGCAACAGCTGAACTGAAGGCGTATTTCTGAAGTTTACGTTTCCACTTATTGACAAGTCAGTGGTTCAATCCCTCCCAGCACTGTACGTTCTTGGTCTACCTCCGTCTGCTGCTCACGGTGGCTGCCATTGGAGCTCCGACGAGCTCAGCTAGCCGGCGAGGGAAAGCATGGCGGCATGGACAAAGGACTACTGGAACCGGGGAACCGATGCGAATCCACCGGTACTCAAGGTTCGGCGAACGGCGCTACGGTACTGCAGCGCGACGAGCTCCACTGGCGAGCACGAGGGCGAGATGGCAGCGCACTGAACAGCGGAATCTAGCGCAATGTACGACGAGCACGAGCTAAGGAGGCTGAAGGGGATGCTCACAATGGAAGAAAATTAGCCGGAGATGGCTTGGTGTGGTCCAGCAACGAGGAGGTCGACGTCGGTTCGAAAGAGACGTCGCCGGCGAGCTCCGGATTTGCAGTGCTACAATTGGTTGAGAGGAAACATTAGTGCGGTACTGGGGATGCTAAAGGAGGAGAGGAATTGCCGCGGAGCTCACCAAATTGACGGATCCGAAGTCGTTTGGGAAATTTTGGGGAAAAGACTGAAACGGCGCCGGTTGAAGAAAATATATGCTCAATTGACAATCATAGGCCACATCGGATGTGGGCTCAATGATATATGGGACCACGTATGACGTGGGCTACATGGACTATGTAAGACAAGGGCCATGGACCGGGTTAGGGCCTCTAGTGTAGAAGGCCCACGGTGGGACTATATAAAGGAGGCGGTGGAGAGCCTTGAGACACCCTGAGGAAATTAGGTTTTCCCTCTCCACCAAACCCTAGCCATCACCTCTCTCCCTTGCCTGCGCCCGGCGCTGGCACGTCGCCGTGGGCGGATTCCGATCACCGGATGTGTGTATTCCTGTAGAGGCGCAACACTTGGGGCGCTGGCTTGATCAACCGCAAGACGAACCGAAGAAGACGACGTGATCTGTTCGCGTCCAGTTTCTGGCCGCGACCTTGTTTCGCAGATTCCCGTTGATCCAGAAGTAATTTCGTGATGCGGCTGGATGCGTTGGAAAGCTCTCGTCGAGGGCTTGTCCGTAGTGTCCAAGATCGTCGAAAACGGACTCCGGACAAGGCCGGGGCGTCCGTTTGAAGACAGGCTGCACGAGGAGATCGCGAATCTCGGCGAGCACGCGGAGCTCGTCGACGACCTCCACGGCATGGGGATCGGCCACGGCACACCTCGTGGCTTGTTGCTGACCAGCGAGGAGGAGGCGATGGGATCGCCGTGAACGACTACTTCCGTACCACTACGCGCAGATCGATTGAACCGGCTTCATCGACTCATCTTCCGCTGCACTGCGCGTCGTAAGGTAACTCGATCTGTGGTCAATTACTTGCAGGGGGTCCTGGGTCTCGGCGGTAGAATTTTGGAGCGTATGGCAGATAGAACACCAGCTCGACTTGTTCGGGTAGAATAAACACGTCAGGCTTTTGATACAACTTCTTATGATTTATTTCAACTAGTCCTAGTTCAGGAGTACGCCGCACCCCACACTTAGGATCGAACCATCTGCACCGAAACAGTACGAGCGAGAGATCATTGTTGCCTTCATAAGATATTTCCACTATCTCCTCAATAATCCCGTAATACTCTATGTCTGGACCATCAAAGTCGGCTGTGACATAACTAACGACGCCGCTATTAACTGTGCTTGCATTTGGGCGAGAAGACTCAGCCGCTTCGGATCGAAAACGATATCCATGGCAATCATAACATCCATGGACCTTAATTCTACGACTGCATCCACGTGACATTTGTCGAAGATCGTTATGCACGCTGGAGTGTTTTTGACACTACACAACCATAACAATGTCGAAGATTCAGCAAAACTTACGTAATAATGGAAATGTGCTGTATAAGGGATAGAAACTTACGTGGTAATGGAACCATGTTAAAAAATTTGGATGGTCTTGTCCACGTCCTCGTCGTTTGAGCTTGTTAATTTGTTCGGCCGATGGTTCACCTGGTCTTCCCCACTCTTCTTTAATAAATTGACTATAAGATCAGGTGATTCAATTCGTTATTTATAGAATGACCAATGATTTATAATTTTATTGAGAAGTCTAAGAATTTACTCTATGTACACCTTCATTTCATCCATATTGTCGTACACGTACAGTTGTATCATAATTTTTTCCGCTTCATCCAGGTCGCGTGTTGTGCTTTTGCTAACGTTATGTCCAGGCACTTTAATGTTGGAACGACTTTTACGGCGTGCCTTCTTATATCTCGGTTGTGCCACATGGACTTTGTTCCTTATCATAAAATACTTGTCCGTGAAATAGACGATTTTCTGAGTTAGCCAAACTTCAGCAATACTTCCTTCCACTCGTGCTTTGTTCTTCACCTTCGCTCTAAGATTTTTCATCATCCGTTCAACAGGATACATCCACCTTAACTGCGCCGGCCCCCCAACTTTTGCTTAATATGGCAAATGGACTAATAGATGTTGCATGCAATTGAAAAACCCAGGAATATAAATCTTCTCGAGTTTTGTCACAAGCACAACAACCTCCTTCTCCAATTCCTCCATCCTCGATACAGATATCTCTTTTGCACACAACTCTCGATAGAAGAAACTCAGCTCTGACAGTGTTCTCCAGATAACGTCGTCAACATATCCACGCCAGACAGCCGAAAACAGACGTTCTATAAATACTTTATAGTCGTGGGCCTTCATTTCATTTAACTTGCATTGGTCCATACTAATGGCATGACGAAGGCTAGCCGCATAACCATCTGAGAATTCAACTTTTTCCTTAATCCAAACTAGAATCTCCCTTATCTGCCCACGTGTGAGGTAGTACTTTGCCCTAGTCTTCATCCCCTTCTCGTCGAGGTTCAATTATGGACGATCACATATTAAAACGCAGTCTAGTCGAGCTTTTTTGTTATCTCATGTTTTTTGTGGGATGTCCTAGTTTGTATTGACTATTTCCTCACACATATTCTTTTCTTGATGCATCAGGTCGAGGCTGTGAGGCTGCTTCAGGTCTATTGCGTACGGAAGGTTATAAATGCTGCACTTATGGGTCCAATGGTGCTCCTCACCATAACTATCATCATAGCCCTTTTTTTCCAAATCATCAAGCCAAACAATGATATCCTTGACCTCGAACCGTTCTGGTGGTCTCTGTTTTGTCATAGTCTTACTTTTACGAAATGCATTTCTTTGCTTTCTAAATGGATGGTTCGGCTCAAGAAAACGATGGTGACAGTCGAACCAACAAACCTTACCACCTTTTTTAAGTATGAAAGCATCAATGTTACACAGGCATTTTGGGCACGACAACTGTCCATGCGTGCTCCAGCCCGAGAACATGCCATACGCCGAAAAATCGTGTATTGACTACAAATATGCGGCTCGCATTCTAAAGTTCTGACCCTTGTAGCTATCATGTGTCAACACTCCATTACTCCACAGGTCGTTGAACTCTTCTATCAGTGGTTGTATGAACAAATCTAAATTTTTTCTAGGAGACTTAGGGCCAGGTATGATTACACAAAGAAACATATACTCTTCTTCAAACAGAGTTGCGGCGGCAGATTGTATGGGATAGCAAATACTGGCCAACACGAGTACGGGTGTGAGGTCATATTGAATGGCGTGAACCCGTCAGTGGAAAGTCGATGCGAACATTTCCTGGCTCAGCTGCAAACTCAGGGTGTAGATGGTCAAAATGCCTCCAGGCTTGTGCATCTGATGGATGGATCATTACACCCTCCTTTCAATGTTTCTCCTCTTTGTGCCACCTCATGTGTCTAGCTGTGGACTTTGCAGGCGTTGAGAGATCGGAAAGAAACAAAAGGTTTTATGAGCCACCGCCATCTGTCTAATCACACCTATCTTTTCCTTTAACTTCCACATAACGACTCTCACCACAATACTTACAATGAGTCAGTCCAGAATCATCCTTTCGGTAAAGCATGCAGAATTTTGAGCAATAATCTATCCTCTCGCACGGCATGCCTAACACACTACGAAGTTTTTTTGACTCGTACAGATTTGGAGTCATTCTGTGTCCAGTCGGAAGTAGGCTATCAACCAATTTGCAAAGGTCGTTGAAGCAATTGCCGGAAAGGTTGTATTTAGTTTTCACGGCCATTAGACATGACACCGCCGAGAGCACGGTCACATCAGTATGCTCATGCAGCGGCTTCTTGGCGGAACAAGAAGATTCTCGAATTGTTGGGCAAGTGGCTCGAACTCTTCCTCGGGGGAGAGATCATAAGCCCTACCCACATCATCCGTGAGTTCGTCCAATCTGTCCACCTCAACTTCATCGAAACCCTCTCTGAAATCCATAGGGCTATGCGCCGGACTTTTTCTCTCACCATGATAGTTTGGTTTAAATCCATGCCTACAGAGGTGCTCGCTAATATCCCTCTTGGTCCTCTTTTCGGTATTTGAGCAGACAGCGCAGGGACAACGCACAAGTGCTGCATTAGGGTTGGAGAATCTTCCGAAAGAATCTTCCACGAATGCCTCAACTTTGTCGAACCACTCATCAGTGTGCCGACCAGACTTCTTCCATCCATCGTACATCCACCGTCGATCTTCCATCGTTTACTATATAACGTTCATGCATGTATAATAGTTCAGTTTTACAACGAACAAGCGCTGTATTAGGGTTGGAGAATCTTCCAAAAGCATCTTCCACGAATGCCTCAACTTTGTCAAACCACTCATCAATGTGCCGACCAGACTTCTTCCATCCATCGTACATCCACCGCCAATCTTCCATCGTTTACTATATAACGTTCATGCATGTATACTAGCTAGTTCAGTTTTAAACGGTTAATGGTTTAAGCCTAACTAAATAGGAGGGCTTACCCACCTACGGATGTGCGTTTGAGTACGGTGGTCATGGGCACGAAGGTGTACGGGTCGAAATTCTGGCAGAATAACCCCGCAGTCCTCCCAGTGCAACGACGGGTACGCAGTACCGCTTATGTTATGCACCAGGAGAATGATAGGGTTATTCTGTCGGAATTCCAACCCGTACACCTCGTGCCCACGACCACCGTACTCAAACGCACATCCGTAGGCTGTCTAAAACGTGGACAGCTCGGAAGCACAAAAAATTTCATAATGAAACTGAACGAATCACCGCCAGAGTTCCGTATGAAATTATAGAGCGCTTCCGAACGGGTTTCATATGGCTGCGATTAGGATACAACATAATAACAAGGTAGAATCACTAATCGACGTCTTACTAATAACAGTACGAGCATATTTAATTAATACTTGATGTCGTCTGCAAAGAAATACCAACGAGATAGTTACCATATTAAATACTATACTCAAAACAGTTAGGTCATACCGGACGTAGTGACCCGCACTATGGCGGGGGTAGCGGCCGGGGGCGACCGGGGGTGGACGGCCACCGGAGGCGGCCGAGGTAGTGGCCGGGGGTGGACAGCCACCGAAGGGCGGCCGGCGGTGGACGACCACCGGGAGGGCAGCCGGCGGTGGACGGCCACCGGGGGCAGCCGGGGGGCCGACACGGGTGGGGAAGGCGTCTCACGGGCGGCACGGGGACGGCGCTGGCCGGGTCAGCGGGCGTGGGGCAGCCGCGAACGAAGGGCGGAGACGGTGGCGGTGGGTGGTGGAGGCGGTGGCGGCGGGGAGGGGAGGCGGCGCGCGGGGACAGCGGTTGCCGGCGGCACGCGGCGGAGGCGGCGGCAGCGGCAGTGCACGGGGCGGCGGGGACCGCCGGGAGCTGCAGGCGGCGGCGGCGGGGAGTGCAGGCGGTGGGGAGTGGAGGCGACGCCCGGTGGAGGCGGTAATTTTCTGGGGAGAGAAAAAAGGCGGGGGGGGGGGGGAGGATCTGTGTCGGCGGCGGCGTGTTGACCGACGTCATAGGTCATGGCTGTGTCGTCGGCCGTTCCGTGGCCGACGTGACAGGTACGGTTTTTAACATTGGTGGCGGGGCCGGGAGCAGGCGGGGGCGACGGTCGGCGGCGGCGGAGGAGGGTCAGAAAGCGGCGGCCTGTGCGCTAGGTCTGAGGACTTAGCGCACATGCCATCTGTTTTTGTAGTAAAAAATAATCAGTGTCGGCGGCAACACCAGGCCGCCGACACTGATACATCAAAACCAGCCAACACTGTGGGGCCACAAGCCAGTGAGACAAAATTATGTCGGCGGTATAAATTTTGCCGACCACAAAAGACACTTATGTCGGCGGTAAACAGACGCCGCCGACAATTCTCCATGAAACCATGTCAGCCAAACGTGGGGCCCGCAAGCCGGTGAAACATAGTTCGACGAACTATCTCGGCGGTATAAAGAGGGCCGACCACAAATAAGGACCTATGTCGGCGGCCTTTGTCTAGCCGACCACATAGATCCAGTTGACACCGCACACCCGCCTCTTTCTGACCCACCCTCGGCTTGATCCGAAGAATTTCTTTGGGCAAAGTTTGAGTTTATTGCATACCCAACACAAAATATACCAATCCATAAGGTTTTCCCGCCCTTTCATACACTTTTAGTACAACGTCATTCCTAACCCGAACAAGTCCGTTACGAAATCAATACAACCTTAGCGTTACAAAGACACGGTGTGTTGAAAGTGCAACAAAGGGCTTGACAACCATATGGAATGACTTGTTATAGATTGTGCATGCCTTAGAACCTTACATTGCACAAAACAATGCCTCGGATCAAGCGGAGGGATGGTCGGAATGAAACGGGGAATGGGTCTGTGTGGTCGGTTAAATATTAGGCCGCCGACACAGAATACGTACTCTGCCCTCACATGGGGGTGGCCCACTAGTCAGTAACACTAATATTTGTCGGCGGTTTACGGTAGACCGCCTAAATAGACATTCTTTGTCGGCGGTTTTAAAATATGCCGACCACATAGGTCCTAGGTGCCCAACCCACGGGTTCTCCCTTGTTGGCCCCACATGGCAGACACACTGACTTATCCGTTAAAATTAACACCGACTCTTCGGGACGTTAAGGTACCGTCAGTGCGAGAAACAATGTGGTCGGCATTATTGGGCCGCCGACATAGACCTGTATAGCGGGTTGGGAAATTCAAAATTTGCGGTACCGCGCAGTATGGATTGGGCGTATTGTCGGCGGTATTAGTTAGGCCGCCGACATAGATGTTCGTCATATACTTTTATCGGTGGTATTATGTTCTACCGTCGACATTGTATTGTCGTCGGTATTTTGGCCGCCGACACTGATTTTCCGGCCGCCGATACTGATTGTGTTTCCTGTAGTGAACAATTGTGAGCAAAGCCCAAATGTCTGCCTTTCCTAAGGGATAGTGCACCAAGACAAAAGGTGCTAAACTCCAACTCGTGCTTATCAGCTTGTCAATTGCCAAAATTACTTGGAACAAACCATTTTTCCTGAAAATGCAGAAGAAAACCTACCGATGAGTAGGACGATTTGACCCTGAGTGTGCCTTTTTCTTAGCAAGGTTCCATGCACTTGTTCATTCAGAGGCCAAGCTTTCCAGGTCGATCAAACTCAAATAGTAATGATGCAGGTATTTTTCTCTAAAACCATACAAAAGACAAAAACGGCAAGGTAATTTTTTACAGTACGAGAACTCGTAGAAACTGACATTTTCAGGCATCAATTTTTTTTTGAAAAATATTAGTTCTAGTATGGGGTAGTGGATTTTGACATAAATCGTGTGGTTGGCGTTGTTTTGTAGTCGCCTTTCTGGCTTGCCCCATATAGCAAAGTTCCAATCTGAAACTCTCTAGACGTTGCGCAGTCGTTAATAAGCCGAACAGGGCCAGGAGGAGGAGGGCAGAGACGGGATTGGGATGGCGGCGGCGGTGGCCGGCACGGAGAGACCGAGGGAGGGGGGAGGCAACAGCAGCGCAACCGTCCGGCTCGCAGGCTCACAGCGACGAGGGGGGGAGGGGGCGGCAGGGGCGACTCGGTGGGATGTCAAGTCAGATAGGACGAAGGAGAGCAGGTATTGCGAGATGGATAGTCCAGATGGCAAGTTGGCAGTACCACCACGACCACAAAATGCTTTAAGATAGTAAGAGACTAGCAAAATGGCCCGTGCGTTGCAACGGGAGAATAAGCAAATATAAGTACATCCCGATCTGTATCATAACTTTCTTGACATTCTTCCTATAATAACAGCCAAGCACGAAACAAATAATGTCAAATATCGGGTGATCATGAAAACAGGACTCGCTCAGGAGCCGCAACAGGCAGATGCGCCGGGGCGCATGAGCACCTTGGTCTATCTTGTTGTTAATCTTGATTGTCTTGTCCTACAGGGTAACATCAAGTCCATCAGAACACTGAACAAGGTAAGAGTATAGAACATGATTTGTACCTCAGGCTTAGAATCCGTCTCAACAAGTCTTGTCTTAATGTCCCGTGCAATGGCTGCTCCACATTAAGGTTGGTCTTGGCACTGTGAAAGACACGGTGCAAAAGGATCAACAACTTCGTCAAAAAAGTTGGTCTCTTCATGGCCACGTTAAAATAACTTCATTTACTAAAATGATCAATAAATTTAGATAAGAAACATACACTTTCAAAAAACTTGATGCTGTATTCATCAGCTAGTGCTTGCCCCTTCGCAGTAGGTACAGCCAGGAGAACAAATAAAAAAAGGAAAATAACATTAATTTCAAATACTACAGAGCTCCAAAACAACATAACAAGGAAGTTGTGAATGTTTACTCTTTTACTCTCGTCCATAATTCCATATCAGCCTTGTTGCCAACCAAAATTTTGTTGACATTATCAGAGGCATGTTGCTCAATATTCCGAATCCAGTTTCTTATGTCTGTATGTTGAGTAAATCAAGAGTCAACCAGTGGACAAAAGTTCAAAATAGAAGCATTAGGAGAGAGATATGAGTTCGAAATAGTACTGTTGAAAGATGACTCCTCAGTGACGTCATAGACAAACAGAATACCCATGGCTCCCCGGTAGTATGCTAAGATAAAATGAAGTTTTACTTGGTTAACATCTCATCATAACACCCATAGATTAACGTTCTTGACCAGCTGTGTCCAAAATTTGTAGCTTAATACGCTTCCCATCAGTTTTATTGTTCTGATCTTAAAGTCAATACCGCATAAACCAAGTATTGAAATCATTGTGAGAGAACATCACAGATGTCCAAATTTCCATTTGATGTAGGAAGGATAAGTAAAAACACCAGAAAACCGCAGGAGGAGACAACTCTTACCAACACCTACCAACACCTAGACATTAAAAACGAGAAAGAACAGTTGTTGTCAGACAATTGGCACAGCACAAAATGTGGCTAAGGAACATACTGCTAACTGCGAGATAATTAATTTCCAACATCACACTGCAACAATGTAACTGCTACAGCAAGACTCAGTACATTGCAAAGGTTTGTCTTTCATGAAAGAAATGGAAGGCCCCAATTATAAAACAATAAAAATACATGCAGCTATCAATTTTGTTAATGTCCAACAGAACACATCCATTATGCTATTCAGAATCAGGGATACTTGTCATGGAATAGGTGAAAGCGCATTTTCTTCTCAAATTTTGTTAAATTCACACTAACACATTTTTCAACTACAGAAAAGATTAATTTACTTGAGTGTTTCATCCATCAGCTTCACCCTTTGCTACAACTGAATTTTAACAGCAATTCCTTTAACCAATCATCCACCCTCACAAGCAATGAACTATTTCTTAATTCCTCTATATACCAAGCAGTGCATTGCAATATAATATAAAGGATCCACTAACCAGTAAAAAAACTATGGCTGGAAGCACAACATAATAACACCAAAAAGATGTAAATTTTTCATTCTCCAAAGTATCTTAAGGTTTAAATTGATGTATGATGAACTGGTGTTTCTCAACACGGCCTAGCAAACCACACGAATAATCAGAAAGATCAACTCAACCTCTCAACCTTCAAACAACTCTTACCGCTTAATCTACAAAACAAGGAATTTGAAAGAACACTTTAAGTGGAGGAGAGGCAGTGAACCGAGATATACCACAAACAAAACAAAGCAACCATTACCAAACAAAGATGCAATAAAAACAAAACAAACCAGCAAAGCAATTTGGCCTAAGCACATTGTTGCTGTCTACTTCAACACATGGACCATCTTAACGCATTCCACGTGCATCTTAACAGATAGAGCATTCCACTTGGAACTATCCATGATATACAATATTCTATCACACCAAGCGGGTATTCTCTTCTTCTCGCCTGAATCATACCCTACAAGGGAGTTGATAAAAAAGAAAAACTTAGCTCCAAAATAGGTACCATGAATTTCATGAGCATGCCAAAAACATTTGAAAATTCCTTTAGACAAAAATTGGAAATTTGGAACCTTTTAATCAACTCGAAAACTTGTGAACCAGAACAGGCAATACCTGCAAGACCCGGTACCAGTCTTTGGAATTTGTAAGTTGGAGGGGCAGGCGGCGCTGGCGGGGCAAGGGAGACGGCGGCGGCCGACGGGGGAGGCCGAGAAGAGCGAGGCATGGAGCGGAGGAGACGGCGGAAGAGGAGGAGCGGAGTGGCGGCGCCGGCGGATTCGCGTGGGGACTGGGGACTACGCATCTAGGGTTTGGGGAGGGAGAGAAAAGAGGCGAGATGGAGGGGGCGGGCGGTGTAGCAGGAGGTTGGAGACCGCGGGTGCAGCGATGGCTTGGGTTTCGAGAGGAGGGTAGAAAGGATCAAAGGAATACTCGCTATTAGAAGACGAGTGACCGATTAATCTTACCGTGCATCCGCAGGGCGGCATGGAGTCCGTCAGCGGCGGCGGCCCAAGAGGAAGATGGCAGAGGGTCACAGCGGCCGGGGCATCAACGGCGGCATCGGCTAGAGGAGGCGACGCTTTGGTCCGACGGACGAAGACGACACCGTCGTTGCCGCCGCATATTACTGGAAGCCCTGAAGAAGCCACCACGTTCGTCCACATCACTTAGACTATTTCAGCCCTTCAATCACTACAGTGGGATCAAATTATACTCCGGTTTGAATATTACTGTAGCTGGAGCATTCCGCAGAATGTTTGAAAATATTTGTCGCTGCAGCAAGTTCTCAAAGAAGTTAGCTTTTCATTTAATGGTAACACATTCCCAAAGCATGATACTTTATCGCTGGATTAATACTACGGCTTTCGCTGCATGCTAGCTCGTCCTTTGGGTTCTCTGCATGCACGCATGCGCGCGATAGCTAGCTGCATGCACACTCCAGTTAGCTGCATGTGCGATAGCTAGCCGGACTCGATGACGATCGCGCTCGTGGGACTCGACGACGGTGACCGCAGGTCGCGCTCGCCGGACTCGACGTCTCGACGACGGTGACCGCCAGGCCGCGCTCGCCGGAATCGATGACGGCGACAGTAGTAAGCTAACACTCGCTAGTGCTTCAATTAAGAAGATGGCGAAGAGATTTTTTGCTTTAATTTCTTTCATGCATACCAACTGAAAACTTAGTTCATTCCTTGTTCAAATCTGCTGTTATGTTAGTGCTAGCAACTCTCACTTCTGCCAAAATTGTCCCTTACATATCAGATCAAATTATCACATGCCTAAAATGCTAGCCAAATTGCCACACTCTTGCCAAATTACTCGGAGAGTTGAGACATAACCTCAGCCACCAACAATGACTCACAACTGATTGCACCCCTATCTTTGTAAGGTGCCTTTCTTCGTATGTAGAATGGAAGTTATTTCCTCCTCCTACTTTCATTGCCTCTCTCATGACAAGTTGGAGTGTGAAGAAAATTCTGTTGGACATTTTTGTATAGTACTCTTGGTAGGCCTGCAACATTAGTGTATGAATAAGGTTAGCTCTATGCATTATGCCATGGGTATAAATAAACAAAATAAATATAGACCGTACCTCTTGAACAACTCGAAAGTCTTCTTGTACTGAATAGATTGGATAGCACGAAAAAAACCCAAATCTAAGATATTAAAATCCGGTGAATTTGCCGGTTGGCATATAAGCTTAATATCAAATCCGTCCTGTTTAGTAGATTCACAAAATAATGGATCGCAATTGTAACGTCCCAATTTGGGATGTGGACCCACCGCCAGTCACTGTACCATGCCCTTTTTCTCTGTTCTCTCTCCCCCTCTGCTGATTCTCTCTCCCTCTGCCAACCCGTGCCGAACGTGCGTCCTCGCGCACTGTAGCCTCGCTGAGTCGCCGTGCTGGCCGTGCCACGCGCTAACCCCCATCATGGTCGCGTTGCACGTGCATCCTTCCGCCGCGCCGCGCCATGCCCTGTCCCGCGCCATGCCCCGTCCCGTTGTCTGCTGCGCGCCGAGTTCGCGCCGCCCTACCGCCGCTGCCTTGCCGCCTCTGCGTCACAAGCACGCCCCCGTGACCCCCGGCGCCTACAAAAACCCCCGTCAAGCCCTCGGGCTGAGTTTCCCCTGTTTTCCCCAAATCCGCTCTTCGCCGGCGCTGAAGGATTCCCGGTGAAACCGTGAGCCCTTCTGCAATTCATCGCGTCTGGAGCTCCTTGAGAACCTCCCTCACATTTCCCCTCTACCAATTTCAGGTGAGGACCTCGGAGTCGCCGGGCCGGCGTGACCCCTGTTTCTGTTGTCGCCGCGGCTTCGTCGCCAACCGCCTCTGCTCGGTCCCGTTCATCCTCAAGCGCTCGATGAGCACCTCGTCGATCCCCACTATCTCCCAGAGCATGCACATGGCCTGTAGATCTCCTCCTCGGCTTGGATTGCTCCGGCGAACCCGCGGTTCGCCGCTGCAGCCGCGCCGCCGCGTCCGGCCCCCATTGGCCTTGACGCCGGTGCCATTAGGAATCCCTAGGGTCATAGATGCCGATGCACACACGCACTTGGCTGAAGAAGCTCTGCAGCGCCGCCGCGGTTCGTGCCGTCATCGCCGGGCCACGTCGCGGGCGCGAGCTAGACGATGATGGCAGGCCGTTGGATCTGGCACCTGGATTCGTGCAGAGAGCGGGCTCCGGAGTCAATGACACTCGGGACCCACTGGTCTGGGTACCCCTTCACCGCTGACTCGAGCCTCGGCGCCGAGTCACTGCCTAGTGGACCCCGGTCCCACCCGTCGGGTTTAGTGGTGGCGCCCAAAGAGCTCGCGCTTTCGACATGCGTTGGCGCCCCTCAGGAATCCGCCTTCGGCGTCACCGCACGGCTGTGCGGGCGCGCTGCGCTCTAGCTGGCTGTGGGCCGCATCCTTCCCGTGGGCCATTCGTCGGTTGGCTCGGCCCAGTTCATTTAAAAGGATTTTTCCAGTGTTTTAACCTTTTACTTAATCCAGAAATTGTTTTAGACTTATATAAAATATATAGAGACGTCCAAAAATCTTATAAAAATTTAAATAAATACTAGAAACCAGTTACGAATTTATAACAATATAAAATGTAGCCATAGAATAAAATTTGCACTGTTAGTTGAAAATGAGAATTCTATTATATAGAAGTGATTAAGTTAGTTCTAGGGTAATTGTTTGTTTACTAAATTAATAACTTAGGTCCCAAATATTCCTTAGAAAATATATTAGTTGACCGAAACTTAGGTCCCAAATATATTTGAGAATTCCATATATTAGTTGACCGAAACAGTTTTTTCGTGGCCAAAAACAACCGTTTTCACGCGTTTTGGCCCAGTTTTCGGCCAGTTTCTGGACTTCGGCAACATGAGCTGCCGGAAGCCGTGGACTTCGTTTCGGTCACGTTTTCGGGCCGTTCCAAGTGCCCCCCACCGTGAGCCAACGAAAGTTGTGAAGCAACCGTTTTCACGATACCCGACTTTTTCTTAGCGACTTTCCCCGCGGCACGGTGTTTGGGTCCGTTTCCGGCCGGTTCGGCATCACCCGTGCGGCCTCCCCTCATTATACCATAGGGCCGACCCCCCTCTAGGACCCCGGAGGTTTGCCCTTCAGCAAATATTATGATATGGGTTCTGTAATTAATCTTTGCTATGTCAGTATCTATACGTATGTATTAGATGCCTAAATCTCTTACTTTCTCTAATTTAGAGGGAGTTCCACTACCAACACAATGTAACCAACTCGATTCGTTAGAACAGCTTCCATTGAGTCTCTGCACCTATCCTTTTCTTTTGGATTTTAGTTCGAGAACCGCTTGTTTTCTCAAAACACGGATTTGGCTCAGGATTGCCCTTTTTAATTCCAGGGTTTCTCTGAATATGGAAGTTACCACTTAGCAGGTTTCCATACCAAGGCTCAATACAATCAAGTCCGTAGCGTCTACCGATTTCGCCATACAACCAAGGCTCGAACATTATTTTCTTAGCATATTCTTTTCAAGTCTTTTGGTTGCGTGCGTGTCCGAGGCTCGAGCATGAGTTGTGCGAGTCTCAGTCTCTGGCAAGTCGGTCCCATTGAGCACTCGGTCGTCATCTCTCCGGGAAGTGGCTAGATTGATCTAGAATGTTCGAGAGAGTTCCAGGTGTCCGAGGGGTAGTTGGATAGGTATTGATGCCACCGGGTGGGCCCGGAAGCATCTGAGGCGGTTTGTCATGTCCCGGGTTTGCTTTTAATAGCCACCAAGTCATGTCAATTCTTTAGGCATGAAAACTCCCGCCCAAAGCCGCTTGAGCCTATCCGAATCCAAAAGCCCAAAGCTTATCCTCTCCGGAACCCGACAAACGTCTCTATCCACCTACTCAAAGCATCCAAGGCCTAGAGAGAGAGAGAGTGGGTGAGAAAAAAGAGAGAGGGAGAATTGGTTGCTGATCAGTGCAGTCATCGGACGCGTCTGATGACCTGGGGACAGGGGCGCTAGAATGGAAATGCGACTAAGTCTCAACTGGCCAGTGTGCATAGCCTCTATCGGACGCGTCCGGCCAGTGATCAGACGCGTCCGATGAGAGGCGGCGCGTTCAAAAATTGCCTAAGTCCCTAGCATCCAAGTTGCAGGGTCTCTGTCGAACGCGTCCGATGGGTGGTCGGATGCGTCCGATGTGGGTGAGGCTTTCAATCGAGTAGGTGAGCAGCAGGTCTCGGGAAGCGCCCAGTTGGGCTCATCGGATGCGTCCGATGAGGGGTCCGAGCGCCAGTCGAATTAATCCCAGCCACTTATTTGAATTCCGAGCGCGCGGATGTTTGACACCTGTCCAGTCTGGCTGGGGGGGCTATATAAAGGACTCGTGGGGGTTGTTGAGAATTGAGAGAGCTCATTATTTCTTCCCACCTCCCACTTGTGTTCATGAGAGAGCTTCTCCCATGGGTTCCCTTGTGCCCATGTCCACCTCCACCTAGGGTTTAGGTGAGAGAGAGAGAGGAGAGGAGAGAGAGAGGTTGAAGAAGGTAAGATTATGGGCTCCCCTCCATTTCTCGCGGGTTTTGGCTTGATTTCCTTCGTGGGGTGGTGAGTTCTTGGGTCTCCCGGTGTTCTTCAGTCGAGTGCTCTTTGGGGTCTTCCCGTCGGAGTTGAGTCTCCCACCTCGCCGTTCTCGAGCTTCTTCCGGTCCAAGCTGAAGCCATCAAGCCGTACCATTTCGCCGCGCCATACCACTTCACCAACAAGAACCTCTTCTCCAACAATATTCCAAGCCTCGGGCTTGGTCACCCGGTGCGGGAACTGAGTGCTTCCTTCTTTACTGAGCTTGAAGATCGTGGATGTCGTGGATCTACAACTTCGCGGAGTTGCCGGGACGAGCAAGCTTCAAGTCTTCGTCGGTTCCGTGACAAGCCAAAGACTCCGTCCAAGGAAGCTTGTACAAACACATCCTTTGCGGGGATCGGCGCCTACACAAGGCGTCGGGGTGTCGAGTGGCCGTCGACTTGTGACGGAACTCGGTCTCGGTGTACCGGGTCAGAGGCGAGCCTTGACCCATTGGCCTAAAAGCCTACCGAGTGGATTGCTGGCACGGGACGAGAGAATCCCGGTCTCTCTTTGAGAGAATCGGCATCGTGGAGTAGGTGCTTGCACTGAACCACGTTAAAAATTGGTGAGTCCCCTTTTTAGCTTTCCCGCAATTTACTTTGTGCAAATTCGCTTCGGCTATCCTTGTGTTTGCTTTCGATTCCGCTCGCGTAGTTAGAATTCATTAGTCTCTCAGGCTTAGTCAAATTTAGTTGTAGAACTAGTTAGCTTTAAATTTGACTAATCAAGAAAAGAAACAAAAATTACTTCCGTAATAACTTCGTATAGCATAACATTATACGAAGTTATACGAGGCCGCCTTTTTGTTCACTTTTTTGCTTTTTAGCTCCTTTGATAACCTATTTACCCTGCAACACAAGGAATGATTAATACAACATGTTCATAGGAGATAGAAAAAATGGTCTAACATATGGCTCGAGCTCACAACATTGAATCTACATTGCTTTGCTCTATTCGTAAAAAAAAATATTCTGCGAGTACTTTTTACATAGCTGGATCCGAAAATTACCTATTATCAATCAATGTAAGCATTCTACATAGCTAGATCTAAACTGATTACCTATTATATCAATTAATGTAAGTAACCAATTGAATAACAACAGGTATATAATTTTGTTAATATGGGCTGAGTATTTATTTTCTTGTATTAAACAGAGCCATTTGAGAAATATAAAAATGAGATCACAAGATTCTTTTGTATCAGCTGTGCATCACATATTAATGGGGCAACATATAATGAAGCGTTTTCATAATAATAGAACTAATAAGCCAATAACTATAGTCAATAATATAATGCAGTTAAAAAAATTATGAGAGGAGGTATCATTGGATTGCAAAGCGGCTTTGTATAGTTCTAGAGATAGAAAGATATTTCCAAACTTTGTAGGAAGTAACTGTAATTTCCATGTAATGCTTGTGCTCATCTGCAGAAGAATATTGATCGAAGAGAAACATATCGACCTATAAAAGAAAACAATACTATACTTCAGAACTTCTGAAGGCTTGCTGTCAAAATGTTTATCTATTGAAGAAGCCAAAGTTGCTGTTGGTGAAGTGCATCAAGGTATATGTGGAACACATCAGTCAACCCATATAATGAAATGGCTTCTGAGAAGAACTGGATATTTCTGGCTTACCATGTTGGAAGATTGTTTCAAGTACTACAAAGGTTGTTAAGATTGCCAGTTCTTGTTTTGGGAAACAATGATACTCTGTGTTGATTATGAGTAAATGTCTCGTTGATGCCGAACCTAGTGTTCAATGGCCCAATTTATTTGAGTTTGGTATGAGTAATTGACTCGGGCATTGGGCATTCGTATAAGAAGCTGGACTTTAAAGACATAGTGTCGGGATGTCTCACTTTGGTGTGAGGTATGAATAAGTCTGCCGAGGGGAAAGGAGAAGGGGATCAGCTCCCCTTGGCGTTCCAGGCGGCTAATTAAGTAGCAGCTCTCCACCGTTCCCCCTTGCGTCTTCGGGTGCGTGGTGAAGAAGTGGCAGAAGAGCGGTAGTGAAGGCCGCACCCCTGTGAACATCTCACAAAGGTGGATGAAGACGACGAGCGTGATGACGGAGTTGGGGTGAGGTGCAGCGCGCAGACGCCGTAGAAGGACAACACCTCCATGAAGAAGTCGAAGTACGGTGGGATCAGCCCCACCAGCAGCACCCACGCAAAGGAGATGATCTCCCTCGGCTGCACGCGAGGCGTCATGAGGTGGAGAGCTGCGAGCATCTTTTTTTCCGAATGTATTGTAGCTATAGCTGTTTGGGATGTGGTTGCTTCCAGGTGTGGGGTGAATTTTCGCCCCACTACTTTTGAAGGCGCTTTTGAGTGGTTTATTTGGTCCATTTGGATAGTTCGCAACTGGCTGTGTTTTGAAGCTGTGGCAATTCAATCTCCTTTGTCAATCTTACATTTTGCTTGTGCTCTGTCGATATACTGGTCTGGAATGTTTGCACATGATGACGGGGAAACAGTAGGGTGGTGTTGAGCAGGTGAAGAAAGTGATGAGGTTTATGCAGAAAGGGGGTGAGCGTGGTTTCAGCTTGGAGATCATTTTGGGAGTCGTTATCAGTCTATTGGTGGAGCTGTTGTTTTTTTGCCTTATGAGGTTTCTTAGGTGGTCTTATTCGTATGAGGTTGTATGTAAGACTGTTAGTTCTGTTGGTAGCAAGTCTGGATTGTTGGATGGTTGATGAGCATGCGGGCTGTGTTTTTCTGAAGTTTTTATCTTTTGGGCTAGGATGGTGTGGAACATTGTAATTCTGTTCTTGGTTGGAATGGAACTGGGGAAGGGGCCCATTTGCAAAAAAAAATGTAAAATAGTTTAATAGAAGACATAGTAGGAACTAAATGTAAAAAGTTTAAATTAAATCTAAGAACGCTGCTCCATTTCAACATTTTTCCTATCAGAAGGGGATCAAATCAAACTATCAGACAGGTTTGCTTCCTTCACTCGCCCTGCCAAAATTTGGTGCGCCAGGGTTTGGTCGTTGTTTGGATCGGCGTCGGTTGGCGGGGCGAGCCAAAACGACAAAACGAGGGCGCGCCATCACATTTTAATGTGAGAGCGGCCGCAGGCGCGAAAATCGGCCTCCCGCGCCCTGCCAACGCGCGCTGTCCTGTCTAGCAACGCGCTAATGATCCACCACACGTGAACAGCTATTACCCCTAGACATAGATATCAAAACGGTGCAGTTCATTATTTTCTGATTTATTTTTCTCATTTTCATATCTATTTCATTCGAAGTCCAAATTGCATAAAAAAATTATAATTCATCTAAATCCTAATCAATCCATTTTAAATACTTGGTCATGCCAATTTTTTGGCATAGCAATCCATGGCCATGAACCATAACACACTCGTTATGAGTAGGATCAAATCAAACTATCAGACAAAGAGATGTCAAGAGCAAAGGACATCGTGAGCAGCCAGCAAAGGGAGAGGTGATGATGAGACTGGCTAGACAGCTACCCTACGACTGCGAGCGTGGTATAAGGCGGCGAAGATCCGTTCTGGACGCCAAAACTCAACCAACCATGGAGTGAATATTAAAGCGTATCTGACGGTTGTAAAAAAGTGACTGCACAAACAGCAAAAAGACATGGCTTTTGTCGTGAAGGAAGTAGAACTAATCTGATGGGGAAAAATTGATTGTGGTAAAAAGAAGGAAAACCATTCAAAATCGGGATGCCTGGAATAAGAATCAAGAACGAATAGCGCGGATAAAATCCCCTACGCTAAGAAAAAGATGTTTTCCTAGCTGCAGATCAACTGCTTTATAGCCTTCAATGCAGTCCACCGTAATCTGCAAGAATAAAAGACATAAGTAATGAAGAACACATTCTGAAATATCGTTAGAACGTTGAAGATTGTTACTTTGCCGTTTCCAGCCTGGAATTCCTTCTTCAACCTGGAAATGAACCTTGACATCAAATACACTCTCAAAGCATCAAAATGGTCGGCTGTTTCATCAAAGAACACACAAATATGTTAGTTGTGGTATCTCTCCCAGGAAAAGCCATCATATGAACAACAAAATTGCAAGTGTACTGCATGGCCACTTTGCAAGTGCACCCCAAATTAATATTTACCTAAGGCTTCGGGAAGGAGATCAGATGCGAGAACAGAAGAGCATCTTGCAATGTAGATGACAAACGACATGTCATGTACATTGTGGGACTCCTCACAGATGACTACCTACAAACCACACCGATGGCATTAACATTGAATGCTTTATAACAATTCCAAATTAGGAGTGATATATCTATAAGCAAGTTGTGAAATAAATTCAACAAAATGACACGTAAACATTAATAGGCTAAAATTAATACACCACAAAAGATATACCAGATAACCTTTGTCATTCAAATTGTTGTTTATGCTCACAAAGTTAGTTAAACATCATTTTCAGATGTACAATAGGCCTAATTTATGTGAAACCTAAACTACGTATACAACTACCATGATTGTGTTTTAAAATAGAATAAATGTACAACCAAAAACTACTTCTATAAATATAAAAGCTAAAAATGGTAAGTTGGGATGCATGAACAGGTTCACATCTGGTGGTGCCATCGTCCTTGAAACTAGTGAATTACCATGCGCATCCCTGATATATTGTTCCTGCATAAGATAATGGAAGATTTCATGAAATGATGCTCTGATTATTCATAAAGAAACAATTATCTAACCAATTTAGCTACCTGCGGCTGCAATGTTTCTTCTAGTGTATTCTTGCCATTATCCAGAGACTTGTAATACACATCAACTAAGTCTGTAGGTTCCAGCTGAGCAGTTTTCCGTAATTTCTGGACTCTATTTAACCTGACAGCAATGATCATGAATTAGTAGGCCACAATATGGGTATTCATGCTGACTGAAGAACATATACAATATTATGTTATAATTTCCCGTTCTGCATGATCAAAGCTTCAGCTATTCATGTGTTCTAATATCGAATAGCCATGACAGTGTTCTTTCCTAGATGGAGAAAATCTATGTGCAGACCTTCAATAAAAAAATCTCTGATGCGGAAGAGATGGAAACGACTGACAACTGATAGAAGCGAGCATTTGCAGACAATTGTTTTGAGCGAGAGGATAAAAAGGACAGTTTTGTTGTGCTATGTATTGCAGTGCTCTGAACTTCGTTTAATATTTTAATTATTTGACTTATTATACCGTTTGTATGTTTTCAAATAGTTTTGCGCTCAGAGTGGTGCACTCTGTTTATGCCTCTATGCAGTCCACCATCGAGGATATTATTACACATGGTGTTATTGATGTTATAGACCAAATACATATGTAGCAGTTAAAGCATAACGAGCTAGAGGGTGGACCAAGTAGGTATTGACAAGTTTACTTGCAGTAGCAAATATCACTCTTTTTTATTGGAGTACTGTTGGTTACTTCTTTCAATGTTCGTGTTTAGTTTTGCCGCTTTAAAAGTTTAAATACATTTGTTGGTGTCTGCCAAAGAGCAACTGTATCCTTAATACCTTTTTTATTGTTTTCTATATGAAATATTATAGTGACACTACAACCTCTGTTGTGCATTTAGCCTGTTGGCATTTAGCAAATAGACACTGTCACAATGGTGGTCACATGGTGTATTAGTTATGAACAGCTTCTGAACTACAACCTCTGTTGTGCCTGATTAATGTGCATGGTTTCTTTATTGACTGTGTTGGATTGTACATCAAATAAAACATTGCATTTTGGGATATACGGAGTAAAACCAATGAGCTTAATGACTAGGGAACATATATACATAAAACTAACAACTCAGTAGTCTATGTACTGGTTATTGCTAATAGGCGGTTGTCTTGACTAAGTTTGCTTTTATGCTATTCAGAGTTCTGCCTTCTGGATAAGTGTGCAGTATTTCCTTCAGAATGTTTATGCTAATTTTGTTGTAAATCTTCTGCAATATTTCCATCAGGTATCTGTCCAAGGTGTTTGGAAGATATAGTGGTGCTGACGGATTTCTCTTCCTCCAAGATCAAATGATTATCAACTATTGGAACATGCTTTTGCAATCTGACAAGGAAAAACTTTGGATAACTAACAAGGTTTGTGCATTGTATGTATGTGTTCATGTTTGTGTTATCAATCAATGTGTATGATAAATTAGTACTCATGTTACACCTTTGCAGATTGCACATTTTTGGGTCACTGTTTGGAGAGCAATAAACAAGATTGGTTTGTAAAGCAAGGTTCAATGATGAAGCAGGTCGTTGGCAGTTCTCCAGTTCATTTTCAGACCAATTATAAAGAAAACATGGTATTTATGTTGTCGACTGCTTTTCAGTCGTGGAATCGAGAGCTTGATTTAAATGTCCCATATACAATGGTGTTTTTGTTATCATGGGTGGATATACTTATCCTATATTTACTGTATCCTAAAACCAATGACACAGTATTAAAGTTAATGTATAATAGCTATATTTTTTTGGTCGTGTAACCTAGATTCTAATTAAGAGGTTACATTGTTCAGCTCCTATCTGGTGCATAACGTTGATTAGATTACATATTTAGTGTTTAAATTCGATTAAGTTAACTCATTATGCTGCAAGATCAACATTTTTTATTAATTTAATATTCTGCGGCGCGCCATGGGCGCGCAACCCTTCCTAGTATATTTTTTATCTACCTATTTTTTATTTTTATCTACTTATAACGCACTTCATTCCGAGCCTTTTTAGCATGCCACGTCGCCTGCAAAACTCCCGCCGTCGGATCGCGCCGCGTGTCCAGCGCCTGGCCCGTTCGATCGTGACACTCCCGGGGGTCAGGTTTGCAAAAACACCCCTGTGCTTTGCGATTTTCTATCCGCGTCACCGTAAACTCGCGCAGGGGTCCTTTGTAGCCTGTGTCGTTTCCCTATCGCCCCTCAGATTTTTCCTATCCTCGTAGCGCTGCCCTTTTTCCATTTGTAGATACACCTGGAGTTGCCGGAAAATTACCCGCCTTTGCCACTCGGTAGGGCTCGGAACGACCCCCAGCCTCGCTGCCCCCGTCTCTGACCGCGCTCCCCTCTCCCTCCCAGCATCTCCTTTCCTCCGCGTCCTCTCCGCGTCCTCCGCTCACACCGCCTTCTCTCCTCGTTTCTCTTCGCCTCCGCCATCTCCTCTTCCACAGCCGCCGTTCTACGCCGTCGCCGTCTCCTCAAATCCTTGCTCCGCCTCCGACACCTCGCTATTTCTCTCTACTGTTGCTCCCGTCGCGGCGGTGGTAGGGTTCCGGGGATGTCGGATCCAGAGGCGGCAGCTTGACGGTTGACGGATCCGGCGACGGTGGCCTCGGCCAGCCCCAGACCCGCCGATGGCAGCCCTCGGGGCGCTCCCGCCCCCTTCGGCGGCGGCGACCCTCCTCTTCTCCGGGCCGCCGACGCCTCCGCTCTGCCTCCATGCCGCCGCTGCTCCCCCGTCGCCGCTCTACCCGAGTTTGTCTCATTTGTTCATTCTTATAAAGAAGGATATTCCTATACCATATTGAAAGCTCAAGTTTCTATCTGCCAATGTATTAGTGTTCTAAATTTTGGTGTGCGCTTTTCTAAGAATGAAAATGGAAATTTTCTGTGCTCACAGTCACTCAAATGGAAATCCGGTGTCGTATGTGTGAAGGCAGAATGCAGTGGGGCGTCCGAATTGAGTGTCGTACACCCGATTTTCCCGTGGCCGATTGGCCGGGCGGGTGAGCCCGTGAGAGCGAGAGAGAGTGACCGTCGGATGGAGCTAGGCACTGATCGAACGACTGAAATTAGAGGCGACGTGGAGCAAAATTGGGGCATCTCGCTACAGTGCAATCGGTGGTAGCGCCTTGTTTATATAGAGTAATATGATTTAGAAAGAAATTCAATGATACAAATTAGGAAAAAGTCTATTTTACCTCTCTCTACTATTGCCTCGGTTTGGTTTTCTTCCCTCTACTCCAAAACCGGGTAAATTACCTCCCTCTACTTTCCATACCGTGCAAATTACCTCCCTCAGTTGAAACCACTTTGGTTTTAGGTGATGTGGCGTCCTAATCAACGGGTCTCGATCTTTCGACAAGAGGAGGATAACTATCGATCTGTTAGGAGTCGATGTTGGCGACCCAACTACAACCGTCCAGGACGTTGCGCCTTAGCGACTGGTACACCAACTCTTCACAAGATAAGGGTGGAGCTCCTAGGAGAAGGTAGGGGAAATCGCTAGAGGTGGACTGGCACCATCTTGTTCCCCAAATCCAATCTTTCCTTCTTCCCAAATCCCGAAATCCAAACATGGCAAGAGATGAGGGTGGAATAGGAGCTTGATGAAGATTAGGGGTGAAAACGGGTCATGTATTACCCGACTGGTACCCAACCTGGTTTATGGCTATCAACAAATGGGTAGCATTTTTAGGTTCAGTCGGTTTCGGATCCGAGTTCAGGTAATACCGATTTTTAAATTTCAAAGTATGGTATAAAATCAAGGCACAAATAACCTCATTACAACCTCTTCTCTGGCCCGGTGGTAAGCATAATGCAAGGAGAAGGCTTGGGACTAAGTTTGAAGCTTGAAAACCTCATTTTTTTCAATTTTTTAACAATTTAAATTCTCTATTTTTATTTCCGCTGAAATTTCATGGAAATTTTAGGAATTTTGAATTTTTCGATAGCGATCGAAATTGTTTTCTATCAAAATTCAAATCCCTATACTAAAGGACATTGTCCTTCGGTCCATAATGGGTTGTCCTGGTTTGGGAACCGGGACTGAAGCTTGTTTCCAACCGAGATTGAAGCCCCATTCCTTATTAGTGCACAAGGGCGGGGGCACGTGTCTTGGTTTGGGAACCGGGACCTGTAACACCCCAACCCAACCGGGTTCGGAATATTACTAACTCTACGAAAAATTACCAATTTCAACAGCATCTCCCTAGAAAGTACTCTAAGCCACAATCACAAATTAACATATACACAGGTATAATCAACTTCCAACTTCAATATGTAATCAACGGTAATCTTAAACCCACTCACGGGTCCAACTCAACAAAGCCCAATACCAAAAACCATCACAGCATTTAACAACGACAGCGAGGATAGTAAGCAAATGAACAAGTCAACCATCCAACAGATAGCAAAAACATAAATCTCCACACAAGGCCTAAATCATAAATGGTTCTCTAATTAGATTAGGTAAAGATAGCTTAATTTGCTAAGTCCAGCAATTTGTTTAAGATATGAGTATGCTTGTGCCAACAAGAGCTGTCCTACAACCCCCATGCATGTTGCCTTCAAAGATCACCTAAAAACCGAATAAAGCAAGAGTGAGTATCGGAGAATACTCAGCAAAGTATATGTATAAACATAAAGGGCATCAAGATCTACGACAATAAAGTAACAATAAGAAATCCATCCATTTCAACTCGTATCAACATCCCACACAATCCTCTGCTCATGCAATGCAATGCATATGCACATGTCTTCATTAAGCTTATACCGGTATAGCTAGATGCACACCCGTCGATGTGACACCTTAAACTCCAGAGCACTCCGGACTAGCCACGTTTGACTTTCTCACCGACCTCACCGGACTAGTCAAAGGTGGCTTTCTCACCGACCTGGCTCATGTGCAAATATGATGCAATAAGACCTCCAATGTCATTCAACTCTCATACAACTTCACCATATACCGGTAAAAAACCAAATTACTCGAGTAAGCATCATAAAGCTGTTAGAAACAACCACCAATCAATATCAAAGACAAAACAATAATTCTACATACAGTCTACACTCAATAAGCAACATGTTTAACATATACTTGCCTTTAGACTGATGGAATAATGCACAGCCAATGCGATCATCCTGATTCAGGACCTACACAAATGGATGCGCCTCAATATTTTCCTCATTATGAGCAAACCAAAAAAAAAAAAATCTCCGCCTCTAAACCCACCCTCTCTTACACTATTCAATAGCCTATCTAGGATCACTAGAGCCAACAAAACCCAACCATACTGAAATCTGGACAGCAGGCTTAGAACGGCCAAAACTTAAGAACTACTTGTCCAATTTATACATCCTTCGGCTCCAAATAAAGATAGGGTCTATATTGACAATTTCTGCTACAGGAGTATTCCCCAAATCTGAACATAACCAGTCCTAAATCACCCTTAGCCTACTGCACATACATCAAACCTATGAAAACTTCGGTCCTGACAGGTAATACTTGCTAATCCACAAAACGGATCGTCTACAAATCAAATCTAATTAAATCTACAAGAATACAATCAATATTTCACGGCTAGCAACTAATCTAAATCAGCTACAAAAAGATCCAAATACCAACATGCATCATCCTCTCTCCTCTCCCCCTCCTCTTCTATGGCCAGCACTTCACTCCCCTTCCTCTCACAAGCTTCCCTGGCTTCTTCCTCCTCCCAACTTCCCCTAATCCTCCTCACTTCTAATTATCCTATCTTTCCTAATCCCCTTCACAACAAAGCCATAGAGGGGTTTTACCTCAAGAGAAAAGGGAAGAGGTGGTGGTGCGGCTCTCTGACGGCGAGGCGCTGGCGATGCGGCGGCAACGACCATAGGGGCGGCAGCGCAGCGCAGAGATGGGGACGACAGCGCGGCATGGTGACGGCGTCGGAGGCGCGGGCACAGGGCGGCGACGGCGGGGCAGCGCGGCCACGAGGCGGCGACGACGCGGCCACGGGGTGGCGACGGCGAGGCGGTGCGGCCACCGGACGGCGGCGAGGCGACGGCGTCCGGGACGAAGGATGGAGGCGGCGGGGTTGGGAGAGAGAAGAGGGCGGCGGCGGTTTGCCCTGGGGGAAAACCTACAGGTTCCACTCCCCCCTCCCTACCTATTAATCCCTTTAAGTGGGCCGGGCCAGGACAAGGCCCAACTTCTTCCCCATTACCTCCACATCACTGCCCAAGAGAAGATCGAATCGATGGTGGTTACCTTGTGCATAGAGCAACGACGTGGGCACGGCGACGGCGACGACGCGGCCACGAGGTGGCGAAGGCACGGCGGCACGGCCACGAGGCGGCGAAGGCACGGCGGCACGGCCACGGCACGGCGGCGACGAGTCGGCGCGGCCACGGGGCGGCGAGACGGCGCGGCCACTGGACGGCGCGGCTCCTAGACGGTAGCATGGCGGCGGCTAGGCGGCGCCACGACGGCGAGGATGGGGCGGGGAGGACAGGAGAACGGCGGCGGCTTGGCAGCGTTGAGGGAGAGGACAGAAGGCGGCGGCGGCTTGCCCTAGGGAGGAACCGACGGGTTGCCTCCCCCCCACTGCCTCTTAATCCCACTAAGTGGGCCAGACCAGAAGGAAGCCCAACGGGCTATCACAGTGTTATTGCAGACTAGCGACTAATCGGCGACTAGGCAGCCTAGTCGGCCGACTAGGCGAACAATGGTTGTAGATATGATAGGTGGAGATACACCTTGAATACGCCATCACATATAGCCATATAGGAGGCGGCCAAGGTGGTGGCTTAACTGCTGGAGGTGATGACGCCAAATCCATTGGCCAGCTGTGTGATCGTCCTGGCCGAGGTGGAAATCGATCGCCGGGCTGGACTAGTGGCCCATGGGAAACTGTGCCCTTCCTTAATGCAGATGGAGGCCGCGTGATGGAAGCAGCTACTCCCCTCGACAACGGCGGGGCCCAACGATTTGAAGCTTCATTGAGCTGCGCCCATGGGAGGCAGTGCTACGCTCGCGGGGTGGGCTGCTAGGGTTTTCCTGCCTTGTGTGGCTTGTGCCGTCGCCGCCCCTGCCCCGGTGTCCTCTCCACAGAGAAGAAGAGATGGAGGTTCAAGTAAGTTTGCTCCTGAATTTCTCCTTTTCTTTCCGGCCGCCAATCACCTCGATGTTGCCCTCGTCACCTTCAGCGTAGATCCGGCGTGGAGGCCGCCGATCACCTCGATGTTGCCCTCGTCACCTTCAGCGTAGATCCGGCGTGGAGGAGCTTGGGTCCTGCCGGATCCATTTTCGTGTCTTCCTTTTCCCTAACATCGCTTATCCTTCATTCATTAGGTACTGACTATGTTGGAGTTCTGGATTAACCCAGCGCTGCTGGAGTGTTGTATATGCGGCGTACCCCAAAGCCTCACACGTCCAAAACTCATATTTACTTGGTGGGCGAGATGCAATTTTTTTTTCTATATTAACTTCTCTTATTTTTTCCGCAATGTTTGCACTGGCCGCGCCGGTCATGTGTTGCGTGATCTTTGTGACAACAGCCACGCGGAATCCCTGCACTTTTTATTTTTCGCTACAAATGTTGCCGTGTGCTAGAGGCCATTGGCCCTCGCATCAAGGTCAAATGCCTTGCGAAGGATACGTTTCCTACTGTCTGCCGAGAGAACACGAACACGAGTGCCCCTCAGCAAAATTTTCTACTCCTGCTCAGAGGATGTGCAGGGTGAATAGTACTCTTCTGCTCTGTTCTGCTTGCGGCCTTCTTCAAAGTCCTACCGCGTTTAAGGTGAGCTGAGCTCTGACTAACTGCATGATTGATTTAGTAGTTCATGTTTACTATCTTTGTTGTTCTGCTTGTAGCATTGCTCTGCTGATATTCTTATTTGTAACGACTGTTACCGTGCTGATAACACCTACCTTGTACTGAGATGGACTACCTCCTCGAAGGTACGAAGAGGAACTGCGGCTGCAACACACAGGCTCGGCCATATTCAACCTGAAGTATGAATGGACTGTCTTGCAGCCGCAGTTCCTCTTTATACCTTGGAGGAGGTAGTCCATCTCATCTCAGCATAATGAATATAGGTGTTGTCCAGTCGTTACAAACAAGAACATCGCCAGAGAATGCTAGGGTAGCAAGCATGAAGCAAGTAACGAACACAAACTACATCTACTACTAAATCAATCCTGCAGTTAGTCAGAGCTCACCTCACCTTAAACGTGGGAGGACGGAGAAGAATGCCGCAGCAGAAGAGTCTTATTCACCCTGCACACATCCCTTGAGGAGTGAAAGATTTTGCTGAGGGGCACTCGTGTTCGTGTTCCCTTGGCAGACAGTATCCTCCGCAGGGGCATTTGACCTCGATGCGAGGGCCAATGGCCTCTAGCACACGGCAACATTTGTAGCCAGAAATAGAAGCGTAGGGATTCCGCGTCGCTGTTGTCACAAAAGGCCACGTAAGACGCACTGCCAGTGCAAACATTGGGGAAAAAAAAGATAAGTTAATATAGAAAACAAAAAAATTGCATCTCGCCCAAATGTGAGTTTTAGACGCGAGGCTTTGGGGGTACTCAAGTATGAATGGACTGTCTTGCAGCCGCAGTTCCTCTTCATACCTTTGAGAAGGTAGTCCATCTCATCTCAGCACAATGAATGTAGGTGTTATCAGCACGATAACAGTCGTTACAAATAAGAACATCAGTAGAGTAATGCTGCAAGCAGAGCAAAAAGGGTAGCAAGCATGAAGCAAGCAACGAACAAAATTAAACTGCCTCTACTAAATCAATCCTGCAGTTAGTCAGAGCTGAGCTCACCTTAAACGCGGGAGCACGGAGAAGAACGCCGCAAGCAGAACAGAGCAGAAGAGTCTTATTCACCCTGCACATCCTCTGAGCAGGAGTGGAAGATTTTGCTGAGGGGCACTCATGTTCGTGTTCCCCAGCAGACAGTAGGGAACGTATCCGCCGCAGGGGCATTTGACCTCGATGCGAGGGCCAATGGCCTCTAGCACACGGCAACATTTGTAGAGAGAAATAGAAGCACAGGGATTCCGCGTGGCTGTTGTCATAAAGGCCACGCAACACATGATCGGCGCGGCCGCACTGCCAGTGCGAACATTGGAGAAAAAAAGAGAAGTTAATATAGGAAACAAAAAAAATTGTATCTCGCGCCACCAAGTAAATGTGAGTTTCGGACGTGTGAGGCTTTGGGGGTACGCCGCATATACAACACTCCAGCAGTGCTGGGTTAATCCAGAACTCCAACATGGTTAGCACCTAATGAATGAAGGATAAGCGTCGCTAGAGAAAAATAAGAGACATGAAGATGGCGCCAGTGCACATATCCGGCAGGACCCAAGCTCCTCCACATCTGCGCTGAATGTGACGAGGTCGAGGTGATCGACGGCCGGAAAGAAATGGAGAAATTTCGGAGAAAACTTACTTGAACCTCCATCTCTTCTTCTTTGTGGAGAGGACACCGGGGCGGCGACGGCACAAGGCAGGAAAACCCTAACAGCCCGCCCCGTGAGCGTAGCACTGCCTCCCATGGGCGCGGCTCGTTGGGCCCCCCGTTTCCGGGGGGAGTAGCTGCTTCCATCACACGTCCTCCATCCGAATTCCACGCCGGATCTGCGCTGAAGGTGACGAGGGCAATGTTGAGGTGATCGGCGGCCGGAAAGGAAACGAGAAATTCCGGAGAAAACTTACTTGAACCTCCATCTCTCTTTTTTTTGTGGAGAGGACACCGGCGCGGGGGCGGCGACGGCACAAGCAGCACAACTGCACAAGGCAGGAAATCCCTAGCAGCCCGCCCCGTGAGCGTAGCACTGCCTCCCATGGGCACGGCTCAGTGAAGCATCAAATCGTTGGGCCCCCGTTGCCGGGGGGAGTAGCTGCTTCACGCGGCCTCCATCCGAATTAAGGAAGGGCAGGTCTCCCATGGGTCACGAGTCCAACCCGACGATCGGGCGAGGCCACGGGGCCGGCTAAAGTCCCTCCCCGGGAGATGGACGCGTGGAGGGAGTGGCTGTGGTCTTCAACGCCTAGGCCACCAACTTTTGTACTCAGCGACGACATGCATCGTACGACCTACCCAACAACTAGCACGGTTCAGGAAAAATATAATCTGCACCCTCCGTCCCACAATAAGTGTTCGTTTAGGAAAATTTGGAGGAACTAACGATAGAATAAAGAACCCATGTGAGCACAACTTTTCAGTTCAGATCCAGAATCTTCTGTATGCGCAGGTACAACTTTCCTTGTATATCTAATTTGGCATTTTTTCTGAGTTGTTTTTCTATTCCTCTATTTTTCTAGCGATAGATTGTAATGAGATTATTAATCGAGCCGAATACCGTGGTGATTGTGCAGTTATTTTCCTATTTATCTGATTTCTACCTTTTCTGATATCCCATCAAACTCTGTGAAAAATAGACCTGAATTTTGTGTGACAAGCTCTGTTGGAGTTCAGCTTGGTTTTGACCATGAATACAACTGAATTTTGTGATCTGAAATAGAGTAGAAGGCTTAAAAGTTCAATAGGAGGAATACAGCCACTGATATTTATTTCATACTTTATTGTTAGCCGCCTTACTCTAATTAAACAATTACATATTCATGTTAAGATCGTAAATATTGACATGAAAAAATAGCATACTACTTATTTAATAGGTAGTCGAGGTGGTAATTTAATTAGAAAGATACCTGTTAGATGAATTATACATGACACCATATTCTGCCTAGGTGGACATGGTCCAAGATAGTATACTCCCAGTTGCGCGGCTAAAAAAATATTCATGATGATTATAATAAAAACTTTCTATGTGATGTAATTTTTTTTTTGAGAAAATGGGATGTCCATTTATCAACCTATAAAACAAAGCATGGTTGTAACACTGACTAAAATTTGTATGTTGTACTGAACTTTTAGATGTTCTAATCCTATTTATCTGCAAATCGAATCAGAATGCATAATATAATTTGTTTTCTAATTCTTGAATAGTTTGATAGATTGTTCTATCATTTCGTCTTCTTCTGTCATTGCCTACCACTTAAAAAATAAAATACCGCTTCCTACGTTAGTTCATTAATTAATATATCTTTCAAGAGTAAAATGCATCGGAGGTCCATTAACTTGTAATGTGGTGTCACTTAGGTCCATCAACTTCCAAAATGCAGTTTTGGGTCCATTAAAACTTTAAGTTGTTCACTGCAGGTCCGTACCCCTTCGTTTTACGTTTAGATCCGACGTAGCATGAACAACTTAAAGAGTTAATGGACCTCCAGTAAACAACTTAAAAGAGTTAATGGACCTGCAGTGAACTACTTAAAGCGTGGGGTCCATGCCACGTCAGATCTAAACATAAAACGAAGGGGTACGAGCCTACAGTGAACAACTTAAAGAGTTAATGGACCAAAAACTGCAGTTTGGAAGTTGATGGACCTAAGTGACACCACGCTACAAGTTAATGGACCTCCGGTGCATTTTACTCATGTTTCAATTATGTCGGGTCTCTAAACATCTGTACATATTGCTTATTATTCTGGTGTTTGTTTTTATAAAGGTTTAATATAGTGAAGTTAGTTGTGAGTGATAAAATGCTCACCAACCATCTAACTGGTTGGGCTAGAAGCTCAAATGAGCGTCCAATTGTGGCTGCTACCATGCTAAGAGCAAAGCGCGATGTTGGTAAGTTTGTATAACTATCATCCCTCATTTTTCATTAACATTTCGTATTAATGTGCCAATCAATTTAATTTGAAGATCATAGCTTGCACACTACCGTCTTTAGTAGAGTGTACTTTGATCCGGACATTGCAGTTGCCCGTGACCTGAGACAAAGGTAAATCATGTTGCATCACAAGTATAGCATTCCCCTATGTTATATAGCGCGTGGCGCCCCTCTGAATCTGCTCCCTTGCGAGGCCACGTCACCCGGAAAACGTGCGCCGTCGGATCGCGCCGTGCTTCCAGCATCTATGCCGCATGATCCTGCCCTTCCCCGCGGGGACGGTTTTGCTAAAAAACCCTTGTGGTTTTCATTTTTAGTGGATAGGTCCCTCGCTCTCGCGGAAGTGCCCTTCCCTTGCCTTCTGTCTTCTCTGCCATCTTCGCCGTGTGCCCTCCATATTTTCCACCGCTTGCAAATAGACCCTTTTGGCCTTTGTAGATACACCTGAGGTTCGATTGAACTTACCCGCCTTGCCATTGGGTTAGGGTTGCCCGCGGTGACTCCCAGGCTCCCACGAACAGCGTACGCTCCCCCCACCCCCACTGCAAGCGTCCCCGCCGCCTCCTCGCATGCTTCGTCCGCCTCCAACCCCAGGCTGTTTCCGCCTGCTCTCTCCCCCTTCGTCATCTCTTCTCCCCACCACCCGCCGCTCCGGCGCCCTGTCGCGGTTCTGCCTCCTCCCGCTCCTCGCCCCTTCTTCCTCACCCCCCGCACTGCTGCTTCCGGCGCTGCCTTCGGAGTGGCCGCAATGGCGCCACGGTGTTGGGCTCTGGGGAAGCCAGATCCGCCGACGGCGCCGCCAGCTGAGCCCGGAACAGGCGACATTCCTCCTCCCGCCGCCTCCGCCTTCCCCAGCTAGCGCCGTGCATCTCCTCGGCTCTCCTTCTCTACCCGCAGTTGTTGTCGTCATGCTGGGGCCGCTGCTCCTCCGACTGTCGCCGCCGCCTCTTCCTCCTCGGGAGAGCCCAGATCCTGCTACGGTGAGGCCGGATCCGGTGACGGCAAACCACGGGGATGCCAGATCCGGCGTTCGTCATACTATGTTCATTACGGCTAGACACTGCATGCCCATCGTGTCATCGTTCGCGCCATACTGTGTTAATTTGTTTGCTACAAAAACATGGAAATTGCCGATTTAACTTTGTCCTTTGTTTGCATCAAATCTCAGCTTTCAGATGCTTAATGTTGCCTAATGGAGTGCCTTTCTCAATGGAAGCTATGAAAACATCTATGTATTATGTCCCTATATGATTATTGTTACGCACTAATGTAGGGCACTCAATTAATTCATACAGGGACATTTCCATCATACATATATGTTTACAAAAAAAAAAATTAACGGCACTAACAACAGGCTGAACTACACATATTCGTGCTTAGCTCATATTGACATGATCTTTGATATGGTCAATTAGGTCAATTAAGTGATTTCCTATTTATTAATGATATGTTCAATATGAATGGAGGAAATTGTATATTTGTGAGTGACTATGACATATTTTCTATCTTTATTTGTGGATAAATTAAGGAATTACCAGCGCATGATATATTATAATTACATTTTTTTGGAAATCTTCATAGACGACTGATTTACAACCACTTATAAAATTTATGAAATGATCAGTTCTTAAAATTAAGTTGAGCCTTATTAAAACTGTTTTTTTTGTTTGATTGCTTTTTTTACGGGACTCAAACCAGAGATTGACCAGCCTACTTTGTTAAGGAACACGATACGAAAGTGCAATGAATGATCATTACCTCAGAGAAAGGAAGCATGCCAATCTGGTTCGAATCATGAGCTCAGCTACTGCAGCTATCCCTTCATTCTACTATCAAATTATTTTCACATACCTGATAACAGATTATTATGGATTACCGGTTTTCCTGTTCTTCCTCAGCCGTACTTTCTAAATGGCAATATTCGTCCTATATGTCATACATAGGTCAAATGCAGTTTTGATTGTATGATTCTGCTATTGGTCTCTGGTTTTTGGGTATTAGAAGTCTTTTCTTTCAACTATTTCTCATGGTATTTTAGTTCCCATTGCTAACTGTATTGCCTCTATGGTGTCATGAATTCTTTTTGCAATTGCATATACAAGTTTAGATGAATAGTCCTTGCTCCACAAATTTGCCATGGGCCATAACGTTAATCTATTATTGTTGTAGCTAAATCCGGTCTGTATACCGTATCTCTGACATGTTGCCATTTCAGAATGCATTGCAGGTTAGGATATAGCTTACGCTGGAGCGACACAGTGCAGCGCGTTTTCCCTCTTGGTGAATATTGATACCGGTAATACCAAATATGGTCTATTCAGATCCTTGTGCTTTGCACCTTCTATTAATGTTCTTGGTTGTCTTAGTACCTAGAGGAAATTTTCAAAGCATCCATGAAAGGCTTTGATCTATTGAGCTGATCTGAACAGCTGAATGGCTGAAATGACTGAATTTCGAGAGCTTGTCAAGGTAGTCTCGAGATTCGGATCCATTTCGTTTAACTTGTTTTTTTAAAGCGTTGGGACCCACCTTCAAAACAGCGAAAAAACACACTAAAAAAACTCAAAGCATATGTCTTTTTAAAACTTAGATAAGTCGTTAAGCTGTTAAGCTGATAAGCTGAAAAGAACTGGGCCTTAAGACTTTACTTATTCTAAATGGGAATATTTCTTTCCGGTGTCAAGCCAGTGAGAGACCAGGAGATCAAAGCATTTACATGGATGGAAGTGGCCAATTGAAGCTTCACCTTGGCGGGCGGCCTTTTCATACATTCAGCCTATTTTTACTTGGACGACCACTACATACTCGCAGGCAAGGGACTTTATCAAGGCTCAACTCCGCAGAGTTCCTAACTCTGGCTGCCATTATTGTTATCCACTTTTCACCCTATCTTCTTGTTCTGCCTTTGATCTAGTCTTGAACTCTACTTTGTGAGATAGTCTTTTACCCAGGAAGCCCTTTTCTTAGTCAAATTTTACTTGCTTAGTGTACAACATATGTTAGTTGTTTGTTGGTAGCGCAGAACTCTGCCCCATTTTTACCACTTTGTGTTTTCTTTTAGTGCCAATCATGTCAGACTTTTTTTAAATTCTTGCTTCGAGTGGATCAGCTATTTGGGCTCTGTGGCAGATAATCTTTTTAGCAGACTACAACCATATGTATTGTACTAAAAATGTTATATTCTACCACTTTCCAATTCTACAAAAAGGTAGAATTAATTTTTTTGGGGAGAATTTCTTATTGTCGATGCCGCACATATACACCTTTCTCCTATGGTTGATGCTACATATGTATAATTTTTTCCTTTTGTCGTTTTCAAAGCTCATCTTATACACAATTTTGTTTCCCTATGCTATGCATCTGAATATTTGGTTTTTATAGATTGTCTCCAATTTTAGTTTTCGACGTTGCCCATCGAAACATTTGGTTTCTATAGATTGTCATTGGAGACACTACAACTCTATCTAGGCAAGGTCAACACAAACCATATAGAGAAGATGTTTTATAATTGATTAATCCATGTGTGACAGAGAAAATCTTATCCTTCAGCCTTGAGCTGACCTATTTGTTTTCATGCAATTCCTATTTGGAACGGGCCCAATTCTATTGATTGTCCAATCCATCGAACTTACGATGATCCAGTTTTTGAAAACATTCTTATGGATTCAAAATTTTGTATTAAAAAAGGATCAAAATCCAATTAATTTACTCCATATATTTGTCAATGATAATAGTCAGAATAATAATGAGAAATTGTAACCGCATGATATTATTAAGTTATTTGTTCTATCCATGTTGATTAATGTTCACACAATCATCTTCAACTATTCAACACATTGCTTACGTATGACATCTTCCTATTCATTTCTGTTAGCACAATCTGTTAAGCCAATCGAATAACAAAAAAAAAAAGGCAAAAACAGACGCAGCGCAGCGCGTGTGCTCCACTAGTATACTTATATCCAATGATTTTTGTGACACTCATACGCTTGTGCAATTACTTTTTGAAGCATCACTAATGGATTTACCTGATTTCAAGACCATTGGATAAGATATGGGAAAGAAGAAATTGTAGTCATGCTGCTAATTCGGTTGTGTAATATGAACATTTTATACTGTTGGTTACCTGTATGACCTTGTTTTTCTGTATTTCACTTGTTATTTGGTCATGGCGTAGCGTTTATGTGTTTGTTAATTTGTAATCTTCTAACTTTATCTTTACGGTAGTTTGTTTTAGTGCCACACATCGGAGTAATTTTATTTGTATTTTTATGAGAATGTTTGTTCACCTCATGTTTCTAATTGCACGTACAATTGCGCTGTGATTGTATTTTTATTATTTTATTTTATCTTTTGAGATTTCATATTGTTTAAACTTCCATAAATAAATTAATATTTTTAGTTTTTGTTATCAATTTTACTTACACGATTATAATTTCTATCCTACGATATATTATCCGACGTGTTTTGCACATGCACGCTAACTTGTCTTTCTTAAAAGGCATCATTTTATTGTGCAAAAGCATGCGCTTTGGGCCTGTTCCTGAAGAGATGGTTCTAATTTCATATACATTGCATTACAGAGATCTACCTGGCTCCAATTCTTTTGCCTGTCATTATATTTGTACATGCTATCATGGTTTAGTTAAGAAAGCATATAAAAATGATTCAGTGAACTCACTTGGTCTGGTCATTACATCTATCTTAACTATAAGTGATGCCCAAATGTCCCTAGACATTTTGTTACCATCTCTTATTTCTCTACTCATTCCTGCACAAGGGGCATATAAAGACCGGGTGATCTGGCTCTTAAACCATGCTTTTGTTTAGTGAAGAAAGGTCTCTACTACATATTAGCCTGATAGCATGGCATAGTCAGTTAATTTCACTAGCCAGCGAACTAACTTTGGCGTTGTTCGTTTCGGGCGGGCGTTGCCGCCAGCCGCATGTTCAAAACGCGCGGACGCAACGCAACGCGCGTCGACGCGGAAACAAACGAGGCCTTTACATTGTGGAATTCCATAACTCTATATTCCAAAAACTATAATTCCCTAAGTCACTTTCATAAACCATCAGTTTCATATTATTTCTGTTTCAGGTTATTATTGTTTTCATGTCCAGGAAATTTGGATGAGAACATATTGTTTATTATTTTGGCAGGGGTGGCGTGCTAGGCAGAGAAGAGCGGTGGATCCAGTGGCCCAGGGGGGCTCGGCTCTGACCTGCGGGTGACGGCAACGTCTAGGGCAAGGCGACGGTTAATTTCGCATGCACTCATATGGAAAGAAAAATGTGACCAGCTAATTAGCTGATCCGCTAATTTCGGAGTTCAAGGCAGTGCATGTGCGGATAGAAAGGAAACAAAGACCAGCTAATACCGCTGTCAATCACTATTGCGGATCGCCCTAGGCCAAGCGGCTCGTAAGGCCTGTGAACCGCTTGCAGACAACCGCGACTGGTGTCCGAGGGGCATCACAAGCGGCTCTAGGAGCCGCTTGTGATACCCCTCTGCAAGCGGTTCGCAGGGCTTCGCGTGGGCTGGCCTATAGGCCATGTGGGAGATCTCTGCAAGTGGCTGGATGAACCAACCGCTTGCAGAGAGGCATCTCCATACCCACTCAGGCAGTACACCTCTCAAAACCATCGGAAGCAACTGTGTAATCAGCACAAGACAGTCATGGGATTTTAGGCGTACAATTTTGTTCTCTTTCATATTTACGAATCTCTTTACGTTCGACGAGTATCCGGAAGGGACCTTCACACTGCTAAGACACTCTATCACGCTTTTTCTCTACTTTGCTTGGAGTGTAACTCGCTGGCCGTAGGTACAGTAGTTCCGTACCTCTTTTTTCAGGGTGTAGGTCATTCCTGATACCCAGGACTTCAATGTCGTTCCGAGCACTCACTGTATCTTTTGATTTTCCGTACATATCTATATAGCCTAAGAAGCAATTCCATTTTCACTTAATCCACATTTTGTAGAATCACGATTCACAAATTTGGAATTGGGCAACTCAATTGTTCAATTTTTACCTGCCCTGTTGGACTGCAAAATATCATTGTTGATTGGCGGTTGGCCACTGGGCGCTAAGCTGTCTTGGGGCTCTTGGCTGTGCTCATTGCTCGATGCTCGCCATCTCCCCTGACCTGCTCGGCTCCCTGCTGCCACTGCCTGCCGGGACCTGCAGGACGTAGTCGCTGGCCCCATACCGCCGCCGTCGCACGTACGTCGTCGGGCCGTCTGCCGCCGCCGCCGCAGCCGAAAGGCACGGACCTTGGAAGGCTGGAACTGCATGGCCTAGCTAGCTTTGTTGGCTGCAGCATGACTTGCTATAAGCATGCCACATAAATCTAGGTCATGCCACCGCCCACCCAGCCCTAGTGGTGGTTCTGTCCCTGAGATGGAGAAGACGCCGCAATGGAAGAAGACAAAGGAGGGGACTTGTCGTCGAGGTGACGGGGTGGGAGTTGGCGCGCGGACGGGGACAGGAGTGAGAAGATTTTTGCAACAGGCCATTGTTTGAGACGAAGGGTGAAGATTAAGAACGGGTGAAACCAACACCGTTATCACTAAACGCTTTATAATTGCAGAGACAACACATAAAGTAAAAGAAGTTAAATAAATAGGGTGATTTAGTACTATATTCTTAAGCTAAACGAGGATTTTCTAAAATATGATATGTCTATTACACAATCAAAAGAGGAGACGAGTCACCGGATCCACCACATTAATAGATAGTGTCCATATTAGCTACAAGTACAACTAAAAATTTACATAAACCTAAAATAAAAAGTAGAAATAAGAGTTCACATGAGATTTCGCGTGCGCATCATCTCCATTCACCCTCATGCATGATTATCAATGGTCACCGTCAAGACCATGCCTTCATAAAGCTTGATCTCTGACAGAATGAAATCATACCCCCCGGGCAGCCCATGGGACAGAGACGAGCTCCTGATCCTGGAATTCATGGTCACGAAACAGTTGTCTACATCTACGTAAAACACGGAGCATCTCATCCCGTGGCCATGGTCATTGCCAGGCACGACGTAGACGACGGAGACGGCATGCCCTACGGCCTCGACCTTTGCAATTTTGATCAGAAAGCACTGGCCTTGTGTGGTGCGGGACACATGCATGCCGGGGTCAGCATATAGGATGAAGGAGTCGCCGAACCTGAAGCTCTGCGCAGCGAGATGGCCGGAGAGCGCCGCCGCCGGGAAGCCGACAAAGTGGCAGCCGGGCTCGGGGCAGAAGCATGGCCCCTTGGGGCACAGCCTCTCGTGCGCTTCCTTGCCGTAGTACACGATCTTCTCGGCGCAGCCGTAGCTCGCGTTGCAGCATGGGACGGTGACTGACTCGACGATGTGCTCCATGCCATGGCAGCGATCGAACGAGGTTTTGGCGGCGCAGGAGGTGCACGTGTCGGCCACGATCTTGTCCAGGCAGTTGGAGCATAAGAAATGCCCTACACGGCACTACGGAAATACAGTAGCAAGGACATATATGTCACATTTAGATCAATTAGGACTTGTTTTCACACAGTTAGAACAGCCACAACTGAGCAAGTGAATGAACGGTATTGAACAGTTTTATCTTTTGCTCTTATGAAGCTGCAAGCTTGCAATATAAGCCATTGTTCAAAGGCAACTAGGGCTGAAATTCGAGCCGGAAACTCGCGAGCTGCTTGGCTCTCACACGTCTCGTTTACAAACGAGCACGAGCCAAGCATAGTTTTCAGCTCGTTGCCATTTTGGAGCCTAGCCGAACCGAGCCAAGCCAAGCCTATTTCTTAACAGACAAATAGACAATGCAGTAATGCATGAGTGCTAGTACCTGAAGAACCGGAGGCTTGAGGGGGAGAAAGCAGACGGGGCAGTCTAATAGCTCCAAGTCCAGCATCCCCACCGCCACGGAGCCATCTTGCCTCTTGTCGCTGCTCTCTCCCACTTGCACAGCTTCTCCTTTCCTCTTCATGGAATTACTCATTTTCTCCATCTCCTACAAATGTAACCAAGAGGGATGATCATTTATACAAGCGTTCAAACTTGCGGATCACAATTCACAATACACACCAAACACTGAACGTTCTTTTTTCAGGTAATTGAGGATTGAGAATTGAGAATATATGAGCTCTGATTTGTTCGTTCAGATCTTTGCCAATGCATGTCTTGGGGTATGAAGTAACCTGAGGTACGTACGATACATATGCTAGTATTTTGAGAATTTAGTAAGCGAAAAATGATTCTAGGATATATATAGATTTGTACTCTTCAATCTTCAGGCATAAGAAAATGTGGAAAAGAAAGGGTACAGCAATAAGGCGCATAAAGGTATCTCTTGAGCCAGCAAGGGTCGAACTGGGAATATATGCAAATAGAATTTTAAATTATAATCGTAAATTCGTAACTGCAGGTAATTTTTACAGAAACGTCTCATACTTTTAGTAGTGAGTCTACGTTTTCACGACACACGACTTTTCCTCAGCGACTTGGCCCCGCGGCACGGTGATTCGGCCCGTTCCAGGCCAGTTCGGCATCGCCCGTGCGGCCTCCCCTCAATATACCATAGGGACGTACCCCCCTCCAGGACCCCGGGGGTTGGCCCTTCATCAAAACTGGTACAGTTTTTTTCCCCACCGAAACGGCCGTTTTCACGCGTTTCGGGCCTGTTTTCGGCCATTTTCTGGAGTTCGGCACAGCGACCTGCCGGACATCGTTTCCGTCACGTTTCTGGGCCGTTCCAAGTGTCCCACACCGATTTCCCCCGAAAGCCGTGAAACGCACGTTTTCACGACACACGACTTTTCCTCAGCGACTTGGCCCCGCGGCACGGTGATTCGGCCCGTTCCAGGCCAGTTCGGCATCGCCCGTGCGGCCTCCCCTCAATATACCATAGGGACGTACCCCCCTCCAGGACCCCGGGGGTTGGCCCTTCATCAAAACTGGTACAGTTTTTTTCCCCACCGAAACGGCCGTTTTCACGCGTTTCGGGCCTGTTTTCGGCCATTTTCTGGAGTTCGGCACAGCGACCTGCCGGACATCGTTTCCGTCACGTTTCTGGGCCGTTCCAAGTGTCCCACACCGATTTCCCCCGAAAGCCGTGAAACGCACGTTTTCACGACACACGACTTTTCCTCAGCGACTTGGCCCCGCGGCACGGTGATTCGGCCCGTTCCAGGCCAGTTCGGCATCGCCCGTGCGGCCTCCCCTCAATATACCATAGGGACGTACCCCCCTCCAGGACCCCGGGGGTTGGCCCTTCATCAAAACTGGTACAGTTTTTTTCCCCACCGAAACGGCCGTTTTCACGCGTTTCGGGCCTGTTTTCGGCCATTTTCTGGAGTTCGGCACAGCGACCTGCCGGACATCGTTTCCGTCACGTTTCTGGGCCGTTCCAAGTGTCCCACACCGATTTCCCCCGAAAGCCGTGAAACGCACGTTTTCACGACACACGACTTTTCCTCAGCGACTTGGCCCCGCGGCACGGTGATTCGGCCCGTTCCAGGCCAGTTCGGCATCGCCCGTGCGGCCTCCCCTCAATATACCATAGGGACGTAGCCCCCTCCAGGACCCCGGGGGTTGGCCCTTCATCAAAACTGGTACAGTTTTTTTCCCCACCGAAACGGCCGTTTTCACGCGTTTCGGGCCTGTTTTCGGCCATTTTCTGGAGTTCGGCACAGCGACCTGCCGGACATCGTTTCCGTCACGTTTCTGGGCCGTTCCAAGTGTCCCACACCGATTTCCCCCGAAAGCCGTGAAACGCACGTTTTCACGACACACGACTTTTCCTCAGCGACTTGGCCCCGCGGCACGGTGATTCGGCCCGTTCCAGGCCAGTTCGGCATCGCCCGTGCGGCCTCCCCTCAATATACCATAGGGACGTAGCCCCCTCCAGGACCCCGGGGGTTGGCCCTTCATCAAAACTGGTACAGTTTTTTTCCCCACCGAAACGGCCGTTTTCACGCGTTTCGGGCCTGTTTTCGGCCATTTTCTGGAGTTCGGCACAGCGACCTGCCGGACATCGTTTCCGTCACGTTTCTGGGCCGTTCCAAGTGTCCCACACCGATTTCCCCCGAAAGCCGTGAAACGCACGTTTTCACGACACACGACTTTTCCTCAGCGACTTGGCCCCGCGGCACGGTGATTCGGCCCGTTCCAGGCCAGTTCGGCATCGCCCGTGCGGCCTCCCCTCAATATACCATAGGGACGTACCCCCCTCCAGGACCCCGGGGGTTGGCCCTTCATCAAAACTGGTACAGTTTTTTTCCCCACCGAAACGGCCGTTTTCACGCGTTTCGGGCCTGTTTTCGGCCATTTTCTGGAGTTCGGCACAGCGACCTGCCGGACATCGTTTCCGTCACGTTTCTGGGCCGTTCCAAGTGTCCCACACCGATTTCCCCCGAAAGCCGTGAAACGCACGTTTTCACGACACACGACTTTTCCTCAGCGACTTGGCCCCGCGGCACGGTGATTCGGCCCGTTCCAGGCCAGTTCGGCATCGCCCGTGCGGCCTCCCCTCAATATACCATAGGGACGTACCCCCCTCCAGGACCCCGGGGGTTGGCCCTTCATCAAAACTGGTACAGTTTTTTTCCCCACCGAAACGGCCGTTTTCACGCGTTTCGGGCCTGTTTTCGGCCATTTTCTGGAGTTCGGCACAGCGACCTGCCGGACATCGTTTCCGTCACGTTTCTGGGCCGTTCCAAGTGTCCCACACCGATTTCCCCCGAAAGCCGTGAAACGCACGTTTTCACGACACACGACTTTTCCTCAGCGACTTGGCCCCGCGGCACGGTGATTCGGCCCGTTCCAGGCCAGTTCGGCATCGCCCGTGCGGCCTCCCCTCAATATACCATAGGGACGTAGCCCCCTCCAGGACCCCGGGGGTTGGCCCTTCATCAAAACTGGTACAGTTTTTTTCCCCACCGAAACGGCCGTTTTCACGCGTTTCGGGCCTGTTTTCGGCCATTTTCTGGAGTTCGGCACAGCGACCTGCCGGACATCGTTTCCGTCACGTTTCTGGGCCGTTCCAAGTGTCCCACACCGATTTCCCCCGAAAGCCGTGAAACGCACGTTTTCACGACACACGACTTTTCCTCAGCGACTTGGCCCCGCGGCACGGTGATTCGGCCCGTTCCAGGCCAGTTCGGCATCGCCCGTGCGGCCTCCCCTCAATATACCATAGGGACGTACCCCCCTCCAGGACCCCGGGGGTTGGCCCTTCATCAAAACTGGTACAGTTTTTTTCCCCACCGAAACGGCCGTTTTCACGCGTTTCGGGCCTGTTTTCGGCCATTTTCTGGAGTTCGGCACAGCGACCTGCCGGACATCGTTTCCGTCACGTTTCTGGGCCGTTCCAAGTGTCCCACACCGATTTCCCCCGAAAGCCGTGAAACGCACGTTTTCACGACACACGACTTTTCCTCAGCGACTTGGCCCCGCGGCACGGTGATTCGGCCCGTTCCAGGCCAGTTCGGCATCGCCCGTGCGGCCTCCCCTCAATATACCATAGGGACGTACCCCCCTCCAGGACCCCGGGGGTTGGCCCTTCATCAAAACTGGTACAGTTTTTTTCCCCACCGAAACGGCCGTTTTCACGCGTTTCGGGCCTGTTTTCGGCCATTTTCTGGAGTTCGGCACAGCGACCTGCCGGACATCGTTTCCGTCACGTTTCTGGGCCGTTCCAAGTGTCCCACACCGATTTCCCCGGAAAGCCGTGAAACGCACGTTTTCACGACACACGACTTTTCCTCAGCGACTTGGCCCCGCGGCACGGTGATTCGGCCCGTTCCAGGCCAGTTCGGCATCGCCCGTGCGGCCTCCCCTCAATATACCATAGGGACGTAGCCCCCTCCAGGACCCCGGGGGTTGGCCCTTCATCAAAACTGGTACAGTTTTTTTCCCCACCGAAACGGCCGTTTTCACGCGTTTCGGGCCTGTTTTCGGCCATTTTCTGGAGTTCGGCACAGCGACCTGCCGGACATCGTTTCCGTCACGTTTCTGGGCCGTTCCAAGTGTCCCACACCGATTTCCCCGGAAAGCCGTGTAACGCACGTTTTCACGACACACGACTTTTCCTCAGCGACTTGGCCCCGCGGCACGGTGATTCGGCCCGTTCCAGGCCAGTTCGGCATCGCCCGTGCGGCCTCCCCTCAATATACCATAGGGACGTAGCCCCCTCCAGGACCCCGGGGGTTGGCCCTTCATCAAAACTGGTACAGTTTTTTTCCCCACCGAAACGGCCGTTTTCACGCGTTTCGGGCCTGTTTTCGGCCATTTTCTGGAGTTCGGCACAGCGACCTGCCGGACATCGTTTCCGTCACGTTTCTGGGCCGTTCCAAGTGTCCCACACCGATTTCCCCCGAAAGCCGTGAAACGCACGTTTTCACGACACACGACTTTTCCTCAGCGACTTGGCCCCGCGGCACGGTGATTCGGCCCGTTCCAGGCCAGTTCG